>CM056609.1:24164477-24556652 GCA_029721355.1 Tegillarca granosa | reverse complement strand
AATAAAAATTTTTTCTTAATTTGTTTATCTCAGTCACGTCTTCACGAATTTGCTATTTTTCCTGACAAGTTATAAGCTCTTGTTGTATCCATCATGATTTTGACTTCATTTTTAGACACATTGTTTGTATACGAAAAATCTAAACTACATTCCTTTGTTTCTAATATAACAGCAATAGTACAGCACTCAGCTAAACTTGTATACGTTTATTGTGCAATCATGACGCGTGATTTGAAAACAGATTACATTCAAGTTCTAAACTTTAGACATCTCTTTCCTTAAATGTTTAACATCTTTCATAGTTTAATTCAACCGAACAAACGCTTTAACTTAGTTGAGTTTTATTATATTTTATTATTACAGACTTATTGTGGAGAGGTACCAATTTTTCATACACAATTTACGACACTAACAATGGAATCACTTTCACAATAAAACCAAAGGAATACCGGGCCCTGAAGAAGAGTACATACTTCCGAATCCAGTTTTGGGATCAAGCTTAAAAATAAGTCTGCCTGTGTATCAAGATAGTAATAACAATTTACAACTGTGTGAGGTAGAAGTTTTTGGTAAGAATTTAGAAACTGACCAAAACTTGTATATTCGATAAGATAATATCAACCCAAAAAGAAAAAATTAAAATGCATGAAAGAAAAAATTAAAATGCATGAATTATTTACCAAAATGAGGAGTAAACAAGACAGATAACATATGCTTTATAATTGCATCACTTTTAGCATTCTTTATTTATCGACAGTGCATTTGACATACAGAAAATTATAAAATAAGGCATCTGTTTGCCACCACACTCAGTTAATTAAAACAGATACTTTTTACATTTTTAAATTATTGTTGTTTTTGAAATTGCATTTTTTTCAATTTTTTTCTTATTAAAGCACAGGTATATAAAACACTAAAGAAAAATCATGAAGAAGCATTGTTTGAAATTAAGAGATCACGATTTGTTGAAAAATCAAAACAATCGGTTAATTAATTCTAGTTTTAAGACAACTTTCTAAAAATTGGAATCAGTAAGATCCTTAAAAAGTATAGAACAAACTCGAGAGTTTACAAATCAGTGGTAATAATATACCTGGTTTGTCTTACATCGATTACATTATCTATTCACTTGATTCCAATATTCTCACCTTACAGAAAGATATTTTCTCATCTTACTCTAGCCTTAAACAGATTGCAAAGTTTGCCATCACCAAAAATATTTACTTTTTTTAAAGACTAATGGTTTTATCGAGTAAAGATACCAACATTCGGTCTTATATAATGTAAAGTCATTCAATAAAAATGCCCTTAACGTATTTGTTTTGGTTTCAACTTAGTGCAAACTTCCATCTCATAAACAAACCACAATGGCTTCTAGAGGTGAATGGCTGTATAAATCAATTAATGAGGTACATAACTACTTTTTTCAAGTCAGCGTCAGTAAGATATACGTTTCCTCGATAAATTAAATTCTATTCCTATTTTCTTGTATTGAAGATATCAATGTCTTTTCAACAAAACGGGGCCATTAAAAAGAGAATGGATGCCAATTTCTGGACTATTTTTACTATCGACGACGACCTGATGACAGTTAATATATATCACAAATTTCTGTTAATTTTAATGTGCCATATGTGCACATTCATTTCTCATCAGCTAATTTCCATATATTCATCAGCAAAAGTATATTTGTATCCCAAAATCACCAAGGCTCCCTTGCAATAATTATTTTATCCTCATGTTTTGATTAAACTACCCCATTCCATAATGGGATTGGATTTTTTTAAATGTTACTGATTACGTTGACTATTACCAAGTCCATGACATACATAACATGCAGTTTAATTGTTTTACAGTTTTGTGTAATCAAACTGGCATATCATTTTTAAGTCTTTTTTAAAAAATTAATTTCAGATTTTAATATAATCGATTAGTTTTTATTATATTTATACAAGCATGTAGGTTTGGTTCGAATTGTGCTGCAACGTGTTCTAACTTTTGTCCAAAAAACTGCATAGCTGACGATAAAGATTACCGATGCAAAAATAATGAATGTCCTGAAGGAAAATGTAAAGATGACTGGATGGGCAAATACTGCACACGTAAATTATATTCATTATATTTTTAATACACTGTATTTTGAGATTTTTAAACTTTCTTAAAAACTATTGGCAACGATTTCAGAATAACAATATACTTTCTAAGTACTAATCAAACTGTGGAAAAACTTACCTTAGTACAGTATCCTACAGTACTTTAGTTTTACAGTTAACAGTTTGAATGTTTGAAATGGAAACTTTTTTTATTATTGTTTATTAAACATATAAAATATTAAGCATTTGGCTGACTTTTTATTTACAAAACCTTAAGCTAGAATTTTAATCGATACAAAAATGTTTTTATAATTGACAATATCACAAAACAAGTCAATCTTTGCCCATATAATATGTTTTGAAATATTGTTATGATGATTCTGTTACATTTTTTATCAATAAACGGCCAATATTTCTTGATGCTTTTAGAGAAGCAATGCAATATGTCTCATTTAAGAGATTTACACTTGTCTCCAGTTAATCCAAAAACAACACCTTACCTGTCTGGTGAGTCACTGAAGGTCAAGTGCATTCTAGGCTATACACCTAATACAACAGGAACGATAGAATGTAATGAAGAAGGGCATTGGAACGCTAACATTAAATGCTCAGGTATTAATGGTTTATTTCACATATCATGTCAGTTTTGATATTTAAATTGTGATAGTTGAAGTTGTCTACAATTGGTTTTTAGCGTTATCAAAGATCACGCTTGTGCAAAATTCTTTTTTTAAACAACAAATCGAAAGTTTTGCGTTTTTAGCTCAATTGAGCACAATGTGCTCATGTGAGCTATTGGTATCCGTAGAGGCAGACCCTCCGTCGTACGTCATCCTTCGTCTGTCCGTCCGTCAACAATTGCTTCAAACGACTTCTTCTCATAAACTTCTTACCTCATTTTATTCAAACTTGGTCAAAAGCATCTGTAGAAAATTGCCTTTAAGATTTGTGTTTTTGGTTGTCATAGCTATCACATGTAGGTCACATTGGCCTACAAAGTTGAAAGCCTAAAAAATCATCTTCTCCAAAACCACTTCACTAAGATAAAATCTGTTGTAATATTTGGCATCTAAAGCATATTTTATACCAAGTTTGTGAATTCCAATAACTTTTGTGAAAAAATAGGTTTCGCGTTTTTGCGTTTATTTTTCTATACATTGTAAGTAGTACTTTTTTACCCAAATTACAATAATGAATAAATTTAGGTGAATTCTTTTTCCAAACATCATTTTCTTATGTGAAAAATCTTAAGTTTGACAATTTTCATGAAATTCTGTAAAAAAAACAAGTCGCTTTTTTTACCTTTTCATTTTCAATTCAAGCAACCCAAGGGTCGAGAGTTCACATCCCAGTGAGGCCACTCTTTTTAGGTTGCCAAAGCTACCAAAAGTAGGTCACAGTGACCTACATAGCTAAAAACAAAAACAATAAAAAAAATATTCTCTGAAATCACTTCTATTGAGGCAACATGTTATGACTTACCGGGTATTATCAAGACATACCAGTTACATTTAAACTCAGGTGAGCAAATTAGGGCCATCTTAGGCCTCTTGTTTGTTAATGCGTTATTCAAAGTACTTGAGACTTAAATGTAATTTTTAATTACTTTAGAATCTTAATGTTTTTTCACGTGGCAAAAAGGCTATAATTATTTGTTTTAAATGTAAACTAGTGACTCAACACTAAAACTTCATGTATTTTGTCATTATTGCCATTTAAATATTTGTTCTTTATTTTCTCACAGGTACAATTTCATGTAAGACGCATTTGTAATATTTGGTATAAATGAAACACAAACATACCAGTCTTTGTCTTCCATTTTGTAATCTTATATCAAAAAGCTATTTTAGAAACGGTATATCTAGCAATATGCAACAGCAGTGTTTCCTCTCCACAATGGTGTTCTTTGAAGCCCTGAATGTTACTATTAACCTTTTTATCATTCTGTTAGCTTTGTATAACCTAAAATACATTGCTTTAGAAAATAGATGAATTAAAAGTCACTCCAATTCTTCATTCTTCGTATAATGAAAACATGGGTTTTTTCTTTTAAAAAAAATCTTATTTTTCTGCCATTATTCTCTAGACAGACCTTCATCTCATATAAAAATAAATGAATATCCTTTTTTTAAATGCATGGTAAATTTGAAGCGTATTTGTAAATGTAATATGAATATAGCCCATATTAAACTTATTCTGTAAAGGGTATTTAAACTTACAAGTTGATATAGTTTTCCGAAAGCCAATAAGCCTTTAAACTTCTAATAATTTACAAAATAAAGCTTATTCATGGAACATTTGTATCATGATTGTGACACTATACCTTTATACTTTTCTTTGTTATCAAACAATTCTTCTTGACAGTATGATTTCGAGTTAGGATGGCAATGAAATGAAGTATAAAGTAACAGTGTTTCACATTCCAGTCAAGGTTCTTTCACTAATAATCGAGGTGATCATTTCAGGATTGTCATTTCTTTTTGAATCGGTCATCAAGGTTTGAACTGTTAAAGGAGGCAATGGAGCAAATCACAAAATAATGATTGATTTACCCCCATTGTCTCCTTTAACAGTTCATACCTTGATGTCCGATTCAAAAACAAACGTCAATCCTTATATTTACAATCATGTCCATTTATAAAATAAAAGAATAAGAAAAAAACCAACAATTTCGGTTTCATTTTATTTTTCTTGTCAAATGCAATTTTTTTTTAAATTTTCCCCAGCAAACGGGTCTTACAGTTTGGCCACGCCTACTAAAATTGTCCATGATAAATATGATTTTAAAAAGGTAAAAATTGATTATTAATTTACAATTTGCGAGTGATGAATTGGTAAGTATATCAGACTGAATGGAAGACAGAGGAGTGGAAATATCAATTTGGACAATTTGCTGGTTTTGCAAATATTCAAATATTCCTACGCTATTCTATTAACGCTTTAACTATTCATTGGTAAATAACGTCAGGCAGTCGTAAAAGGTTCATCTAGGCAGTGATAATTAGATTGTAAATTTTTCTCAGATAATGGAGAAAAGGGAAAACTTAAAGAAAGTCACCGACCTGCAGCAAGCAAACTGTCAAAATTCTCGTACCAGAATCTATACTGTTATCAGTAAATATGTGTTTACCACTCAGACATCGATGCCCCTTTCCAAGTAAGGCTTCTGTTTGGGTATAATTTTGTTTAAAATTATTACTGAAGAATGTAGTGGAATTTTTGGATCGTAAACTCGATTGAAGTTTAATTTGAATATTAGTATTAAATCGAATCAAATCAATTTGTTAAAGTATTTATATATATATTCTATTTATGAAAACATTTAGAGAGTTTATTTTTTTTTTCTTTACAATTACATTTTTCTTCTTCAAGCTATTAGGTGTCGTGTACCAGGCATTATAGACACTCGCATATATCTGACACCAAATCAGACGTCGGTTCAGTTTAACACAAGTATCAGCCTCGCCTGTGATGCAGGATATACCCTTAATGGACGGAACGTATTCAATTGTCAAGCAAATGGTGTTTGGGATGGGTTATGGAATAATTTAACAGCAAAGTGTGAAGGTAATCATTTGTGATCTTTTCCAAAAAATAGAAACAACTGTCTGTATGTAGTAGGCGACTGATGCTTTTAATCTAAATATTTGGAATTTCCTTTTCTCAAACAACTGGTGTGTCAAATTTGCAAATATGTAGATTTGGTTTAATATAGTTGGTTCAATACTTAAAAAATCTTGTTTTGGCTTTAAATTATTTCAGCATGTGGATACGTAAGAGAAAAAATTGAAACAGCATGAACACAACACATTATTATTTGTACGGTTATTGATGTGTAAAGTGTTAACGTTTATAAAGAGGTCATTAATTGGTGGTCATTATTTGTCCTGAAAACAGAATTGTACAAAAATCTCGATTTTATAACAAATGTTTTGCGCGTAAGGAATTAATTGCCAGCCTAACTTATTGTTCTCATAAAAGGAATCATTAGTAAATATGATTCGGTTACATTCAGTTATAAAATTGCAATTCATTCAAAAAATTATTTACCTGTATGCTTTTCATTTGTAGTCAACAAATGCAGATATCCAAAAGATATAGATCCTTACTTAAATATAACTGAATTGAATGAATGATTCGTTGTGTTTGGTACAATCGTAACATTATCTTGTATAAAAGGAGACCTAGTTGGTCCAAAAAATATAAAATGTAATATTGATGGAAAATGGAACGTAAATGTGGACAGATCTTCACCAGTTTGCGAAACAGGTAAACATAATTGCAGTTTAGCAGTTTAGTAAGGGTTTGCAGTTATTGTAAATATTAATTTTCGACTAGTTGTTTCCTTGTATTGTCAGATTTGGTTGATTTTGCATCAACTACTGTTGTTTCGTGTTCTTGTTAAATTCGATTTTACAAAGTACATTTTTAGTATTAAATGGGAGGCTTTAAACACGTACTTGACATCAGAGAAGCAAGCAAGAACACGACACAATACAAGTTTATGACAGAAATAACTAAACAAAATCAAACTAGACATATTTGTTGAACGTTTAAATTAGACGGACATGACAATGGACACAGACGATTTGTTGTGGTAATATCGGTGATAGTGTTACTGAAGACCCTGAAAACATTTTATCCGAATTGTTAAGAACTGTTCCTTCACCCTTTAGAAGCAAATTAATCACTCAGTTATTGCAATGATAAAAACAAAAAGCCGTCATAAATATAGCACAAAATACATTTTAAGACATTAAAGATATTTAAACAACAAACAAATATTCTATTGTTAAAAGTTTATGATTTTTTCCTTCTTTTTTATATTTTGTCATTACATCAAATGCAATGGAAATATTTTACATCTTTACGTCTTTATGTGAAAACTGTTTTATATATTATTCCGTACAGGTAAAGACTTGCAAAACAGTTCGTCATATGTTGCTATAGGATGTGGTATTGGTGCAACAGTAGTTGTAATCGTCGTTGTGGTAATTGTTGTCATATTCATGAGACGGTTAGTTTTTTAAATGATTGATGAAATGTCGTTTTAAACAAAATTTAAATGAAATCAGTTAATATCTCTTTCTCAAAATTACTTCATATTTAGTTTTGAAGAATATTTAATTTTCTCAATAGAACCAATTGAATAAATTCAAAGGCAATATTTTTAGTTTAAATGTTTTTAATAGCCTATATGTACAAAATACAGGAGACTTGAAATAATTAGTGTCATAAAAATTAGAAAGGTAAAATTATCAAATCAATAAACCATTTTTGTAAAACCGTAGATAGGTTTCAGACTTTTTATCTTTTTTTCGTTTTTGTAATAAAACATCAGTTTAAGTGCTGTTTACTTAGCAATATGTTGTTTGTATTTAACAATTTACAAAGAGTCTTTTATACATATTGTATAGGAGGGTAGCTAAAACACAAAGGAATAAACCTTACGACGAAGTAAAAGAGGAAGACGGACAAAACATATACTGCAATATTAAGAACAGTGGTATGACCAATATTCACTAATTTCTGAAAATTGCATGATTTTAATTGTTTGAATAACTGTAACATATTCAACTTATAGTAAATTTGCATTTTTTTTTTTTCACATATGATCAATTATCATAGTTTTGGCTTTTTGTGTGATTTGGACATAATATATATAATATATTTAATTATGTTTATTTATATATAATAATATGTAATAAAATATTTTATATATCATATTTTTACATCCTTAAAACTTTCATTAATGATTTAGATATGGCAGTATCTGAAACGACGCTAACAGAGAACAATGAAAAAACTAATCAACAGAATACTTATTACGCTTTTCTACCAAATGAGAAGGTTTCAATGACTGCAGTTGATGTTGACAAGTTCAAAGATTATGTAGATGAGAATAAAGGTGGTTGATAGTGTCATAAGTTACAATTTTTTGGTAAATATATTTTAAATCTAAATCAAGATTGCAATTTTTATCAACAGAAATTATTTTAAATGTCATTGTTTCGCAGTTTGTCGTTTATTATTGCTCTTTAAAAATTAGTTAATATCGATATTGGTTCCATTGGCTTTTTAAGTTAATAGATTTCAGCTACATTTTTTGATTTGATTTTAATCCATTAAACAATTTTTTAAATTAAGAACAGTCACAAGAATATTCAGGTTATCGTCCAGTAAAATTCAAAATGCATTATAATGCAAAAAATCTACGTGCCCGAGTTTTTTTTTTTAAATTGTTTTTATTATTTGTTTTTTAATAATTAAAATACACATATACAAATTGTAAACTGAAGGCATAACTTAAAAATATATTATCTGATCTGTCTAATACATGGGTATTGCCTAAAGACGAATAATATATATAATTTTCACACCACAGGGCAGTACAAATGTTTGGCCACGGTTGATCACACTGCACACTGGTAATATAATATTTGCATTAGTTAAAATATGCATTCACATGGGTTCACTAAAAATTAATATATAAATAATATGTTTGTCTTAACATTTACTTCAATGCATCAACTATTTTTGTTTCAGGAATTTCACATCGGGTTTAAAATATCCCAGCAAAAGTCGCACCTTTCTAACGAAAATAGAATGAAAAAATAAATACAAAAATATATGTGCATGTAAGTAATAAAGTTACTATCTTAACAATGGACAATTTATTAGATTTATTTCATCATCGTTGTATAAAGATAAACAAGATAAATGCCAAAATCAAAACTGAAAACTGTTGGATATTTTTTATCATGCAACAATTATATATGTCCTCTTTTTACTCGTTGTAGATGATGATACACGTGTTGTTTTGAAACCAAAAAACAACCAAACCAAATCGGATTACATAAATGCCTCTTTTTGTTAATGTAAGTAAAGAGTGAATAAATTGTAAATATTGAAACATATTTAAACAAAAAAACTGTTACTTTATTGACATTATCAGTGCGACAAAACTGCCACATTACCAAAATGGTCATTTTAATGCAATGCTCTGAATGATTTTATTGTATGTTGATCCGTACCGAAAATTTATCTCGAAATTTAATTACTTTTCATTTTAATTTCTGATATTTTTTATAGTATATAAGTTCTTAAAAGGTAACTTTTATGCGTTACCAGGATTTTTCCACAAGGACTGGTAACACAATCAAGTAAACACTCACTAAATTACCTGTTTAATTAGATTTGCCAATATATTGCACAATACTCTAATGGATAAGTTGATGCTTATTTATTTTTCAGATTTTAAGTGACAAGTGATGTGTAAAGTCATTTATAAATCAATTTATAAAAATATGAATTTTTTTTTTTATTTCTTTTTATCTCATCAGGGGTACGAGTCTTTTCATAGATATGTAGCATCACAAGGTAAGTAGCACCTTCAAAACTTTCTATTTATTTTCAACGCAGTAAAATGTTGTATCGAAAGAAACTACAAGAAAACTTGCATAAAAAATTGTATGATAGCGTCTTGATACCATCATTTTTAAATCCATTTGTGAATATTTACAAAATTATTTTGCAATGCAAAATGTGTTTTTTGTATCTTAAGTCCTTGATATTTCAGGAAAAAAGTATTTTTTAGAAAAATATTTGGAAAGAATCAGTTTTAATTAATCGTGTTTTACTTGACTTCAAAATGCATTTTCTGAAACTTCTTAAACCGTAAGTAAAACTTTACCATATTTTTTGTGTTAACTTTGAACATTCTATTTTAAGATATATTATTATTATATGAAAAAACTTAATACATTTCTAAGGGCCAATTAAAGGTACAGAGGAAGACTTTTTGGGAAATGATATATCAACTTGGATCTGAAAAAATAGTGATGTTGACAAATTTAATTGAAGACGCAAGGTATTACAAATGCGATTCATTTAATTACCCCATTGTCTTTCATTTAGTTGCATTTGTTGTGTACATGGTTTTGTTGGCCGTTGCAAAGAACATTCTATCAATTTAAACTGTTTTCTTCTCCCGTCATGATTTTGTTTTCAAACTGATCTCGCTTTTTCCTTAAAAAATCCAGACATAACAGAGCAACCGTCAATTGTTCTCTACAATTTGGATATCATTTTGACATACCAGCGTTGTCAATGATTGAACTTACTATTACATTTACTAAACAACAACTAAGTACAACACAAAAATGATAGACTCTGATGTTTTAAAGTTGTTTACGATAAAATTTATTACAAATTTTGCAGCTGAATAAGTTTGATAAACAAATAATATCCCTTTATTCATTAATTTTATACTTTCTGTAAGTGAAGAAAAAGATAAAATAAAATGAAAAATTGTTTCAAAAGCTTGTCCTTTCGCATATGAATGTTCTCGTTGATTTAGGTGTAGAGGGTCCGTCTTGAAAGCGGGGGGTTATAGCTTTACACACAGATTTGAGGTACTAATTCCTCATCTGCCGCTTGATAGATTATCTGAGCAATTATAGGTCGTTCAGCTTCTACCCTAAAAGTCACCCCGAGTGCACGAACACCCATACAGACCATAATACACATTCGCAGTTTTCACACACACCTAAACACTTACAGATTATTAGGTTTGCTGTGTTTGCAAAAAAACTGAAAAAAATTGCTGTGGCACGGTAACACGAACTTAAACAACATTAAAACAAAAAAAATGCAAATTTGGGCTTAATAAATGATAGATAAATATTAAAAAATACACAATTTTGGTTTTCCAATTACTTTAAGTAAAAAAAAAACACTTGTTTTGTGATTTATTGTATCTGCTTTGATTTTCCGAAATGTGCACATCTGGCACATCAAAATTTAACTGGTATTTGTTATATATTTACTACCCCTGAGCGGGTACCGCTGCTGATGGAGTAAAACTCCCCGAGGGTATCCATAACTCAGTAGGCAGTACTTTGTGCTGTCAGAAAATGTACCATTTAGCAAAATTTTCAGCCCTCAAAAATTTGAAAATTCATTTAAAACTAAGGTTTGTTCCCTCATGCAAAGCATTCCTTAGCTGGATTTGGATTTATATAATTTTGGAACTTTAGATTCATTATTTTCAATTTTTTGACCTGTGTTTTTTTATCTATCAAACTTTTCGGTCTTAGTGTCACTGATGAGGAATGATTTTGCGAAATGTGCACATCTGGCACATCAAAATTTAACTGGTATTTGTTATATATTAACTTATCTATAGAGAAAGTGTGAACAATACTGGCCAGAAAACGATGAAATCCAATTTGGAGAAATGAATATTCGTCTAAGAAGCATCGACAGATACGCCGATTATACCATCCGGAATCTTTCTGTCAATCAGGTATCTTGAAATTAGTTTCTTTTTTAAAAAAAACCAACACTGAAGAAATTGTTTTATAAGAAAAATAAAAAAGGTTTGAAAAATTAAAAACCATATTTGGCATTTGGTTAAGAATTTTAAAAAGGTATCCCTTTCTCTTTAAATATTTTCCTAGTTTTTACTGTATAGTCTTCCAATTATCAGCCCAAATGCATGAATACGTTCTGAAAAAATTATTGTAGGGTGGCAGTGCATGGAAAGACGTCAGACAATTCCACTTTACTTCTTGGCCAGATAAAGGAGTACCGAAGTATGCGTCATCTCTTGTTCACTTCAGAAGCAAAGTTCTTGCTGCACCTACCAAAGGAAAAGGACCTTTGGTTGTCCACTGCAGGTAAAATTCAAATAGTATTGTTCTTAGTAATATTCACTTTTTGATTGGCTGCCTTTTTGTGTCGCCTGACTAGGCGACATATAGGGATTACTTTCGTCGGCGTCTGCGGCGTCCGGATTTCCTTGTCCGGAGCATAACATTGGTGTTGTACATTCAAATGACTCCAATCTTGGTGTGCATGTTTCTGGCAATGACTCGAAGTGCAGTGCACAAGAACCGCAACTCTATCTTTTTTCCGTTTTTGAATTATTTCCCTTTGATTGATTTTTATAGAGCATTTCTTGTCTGGAGGATAACTTTGGTGTAGTATGTTCAAATGACTCCAAACTTGGTGTACATGTTTCAGGCAATGACTCGAAGTGCAGTGCACAAGAACCACAATTCTATCTTGTTCCGTTTTTGAATTATTTTCCTTTGATTATTTTATGCAGTGTCAGGCGACACATCTGTTTCAAAGAAACATATCTAGTTAACAATTAATTATGCTAAATTTTATACAAAAACAAATTACCTTGAGTAAAGTTTGGTTTTTTTTTTACTTACTTACGTTTAGCCGTAACGGGATATTGATATGTGCAATTGTTATTACAATAAAAAACTGCTGCATACAGTAAGAAGTTTCCGCTATAGGGATTTTACATGTTACGAAACTAGACAAATTGTGAATTATTTTACGCAAACGACGTAATGCACCACCAAACTGGTGTATATGTCACAATTTTCTACATGTAAATACCTTGTGTCAGCAACAGATTCCTTTCTACAGAAAGACTTCATGTTAATCTTGAATGCGCATAGCTTACGACTAGATTCAAGTTGGTTTAAAATGATAAATATATTTTAAGTTAATTGGATTTTATATGAAATTTAGTGACACAGTGACTAAAACATTGATAAAAAACGCCAACTCAGTCAACAAGGGCAAAAATTCATAAATGCACATTTAGTTGGTTTAACAGAAATTACCCTAATGATAGTAAGCACTTGATTATGAGCGAGCAAAAACTTGAATAAACTTGTCGTCTTTTTTCAGTTCTAAAAGTGTTTGAGTCGTTGTGCTTTTCATTTTTATCTGTTTATCTATGTACAACAATAATTAAAATATACCAAAACTATTATTTCTTTTAGTAGACGTGTAAGCAGTGCAAATTCTTAACGTTCATTGGCCGTGCTTTTTATATTGACTTGAGATTCAGTCATTTTGCAGTGATGTAATACCATCTGCAAAATAAAGAATATTCATTCTTTTCTTTTTGCAGTGCTGGCGTTGGGAGAACAGGGACATTTATAGCTTTAGATTACTTAGTGAGTCAAGCCAGTTCTGTTGGTCAAGTAGATCCGTTCGCATGTGTAGAAACGTTACGGCGTCAAAGAGTAAATATGGTCCAGACTGCGGTAAGTGCGAAACATTTTTTAAATTAAAAATTTTTCTATACTGCAAAGAACTATTATGTTTCGGCAAGAAATGTAACACTCTGCAACTATATAGTCTTTTCAAAACTTTTTGGAAAACTTCAAATTCGCTTAGATACATTACAATGACAATATTTATATTTGCATATCTGCGTTAATTGGACGTATTTTCTTGTTAAATTTGATGTCGCTGTTTTAATTAATCAAACTTTGACGTCGCTGTTTTGTTTAATTTAGGAGCAGTACCTATTTCTTCATTTTGCTTTAGAAGAAGCAATCATCTGCAAAGCCTCAGCGACAGCTGCCGCTGAATTTCCAAAAGTCTTCTCCTCTTTACAGCAAATTATCCCGCGAGAAAACAAAAGACGTATTGATAAGGAATTTGAGGTATTGACAAGCTTTGTTCTCTTTTACATAAAAAACAAAACCGAAAAAAACTTACAAATACAGAAACTTTGTTATTGTTCTCATATGCATGTAAAATGTAAATCTAATTTGCACATTTTCACAAATTTTGAACTACAATATATAAAAACTTAAGTTATATTTATCATTTGGAAAAAATAACAATTATCTGTATTGTATGTTTTATTTTATTTTTTATATTAATCAATTCATTTTTTCATAGCTTTTTCTTTTTGCGTGATTTCTTAAACGTATGAATCTTATTTCTTTTTGATTCTAAACTCAAATACTACAATCTAGTATTATTTCTAGTAAACTCCCCAAGGTATCCATAACTCAGTAGGCAGTACTTTGTGCTGTCAGATAATATATCATGTAGCAAAACTTTCAGCCGTCTAAATTTTTAAAATTTATTTAAAACTAAGGTTTGTTCCCTCATGCAAAGCGTTCCTTAGCTGGATTTCGACTGATATAATTTTGGAATTTTAGATTAAGTAATTTTCAACTGTTTTGCTTATGTTTTTTATCTTTCAAACTTTTCGGTCCCTAGTGTCACTAATGAGGAATGATTTTCCGAAATGTGCAAATATGGCAGATCAAAATTTAACAGGTATTTGTGTTATATATTCGCTCAGATTTTGTGTTAATTCCTTATTAAAAAGTTTACCTAGTCTGTAGTGAATACCGATTCAGATGTAATCAGTACACAACATCATGCTTTTCTTCAAACATAACTGCATATCATTTTTTAAGAATCTATTTAAAATTAATTCTAGACACTAAATGAAACTTCCCCCAAACTTCAAGATGAAGATTTTGTTAGTGGTAAAGCTGTCGAAAACCAAATGAAGAACAGATACAACGACATATTACCAGGTATCAACCAAGTCAATTCAAAAACTTTATTATAGATTTAGTCAAGACCATTCAGTGCTTGTTTCTCTGTGTGTGTGTGTGTGTGTGTGTGTGTGTGTGTGTGTGTGTGCTGTATGTGTGCGTGCGTTTGTGTGTGTGTGTGTGTGTGTGTGTGTGCTGTATGTGTGCGTGCGTTCGTGTGTGTGTGTGTGTTTGTGTGTGTGTGTGTGTGTGTATGTGTGTGTAAACTCCATGGAATTTTGTTCTTCAATGATTCATCACAAAACAAGTTTGTCGTTTGTAATGTCAGTACTATTAAATATGAAGGCTTTCTGTTAGTTTAACTGTTGGTATTTATGAACAACAAGTTGTAATTTTTTGTGACCGTTGCGGCAGCTAGTCAGTACAAAAACCAGAACGTTAGACATTTAACTTTGTACCCTTTAAAAGTTTGAGATTTATGTTTTAGTTTTAATATATGTCCTACCATTTGTTTGTGATTGGTACCTGAACTGTTTCGCGTTCTTGTTTTCCTTAATTATTTTCAAGATCATTATTTAGACCACTCGGTCACCACGAGGCCCCCCACCCGTAAGAACCATGACTTTCATTTCGTAACGCCGAGTGCTTAGCGAAAGAACAGTCACTACCTACTTTCAAGTCTTCGATTAGAGTCGATCAGGGTTCAAACCCATAACCTCACACTTACGGAGCGAGCACTCTACCATCGGAGCTACCGCAGTGGTCCTGGTGCATAATTAGCATTATTTAACAGGCACATAATCTTACCTTATAAAAAACAAATTTTAATCAGATATCGACTAAATTTGAAAATAAACTAATATTAAAAATTTGATTTTTGTATGTGTAGTTGAATCCCACAGAATTTACTTGTATACCTATGCCAAAGGAAGGTCTGACTACATTAATGCCATAATGTTACCTGTAAGTATTTAGCCGTTTATTTCCGTATTAAGGTCACTCACTACGTTAACTATTACATTAAACAGTATTTAAAATATAAAAATAATATGACTGCAAGTTAACGTCTCAATAAATACTTAACAAACTTAATAGATTTTGTACGCGTATAAAGTTATGTTCAAAAACGGACTTGATAAATTCTAAAAATGCTATAAAAGGAATCGATGCTATGATTGGAGTTGCCAAATATATCAATGCTTCTGCCACCCTATCATATGTGAAATATTAATAAATAAAACAATTTTTAAAAATGTTATACGAATTTGTTATATCGCCCTTTTGTGTTTATTTTTAACAACGTTTTCATTCTGTTTATATTTAGGGGTGGAGTGGAGTATAGTGTTTCACGCACCAGTCAAGATTATTTCACTTTTTTCGAGGCTGTCAGTTCTGGGATAGTAGAGGTATCCGCAGTGCCCGGAGAAAACTACCGACCTTCGGCAAGCGAACTGACAAACTCTCACGATCTGCCCCGAGTGGGATTCGACCAAGGCGGTGAGAGGCGCTGTGTTCCTCAAAGGGTACCTGTAACGATTTTCAGTTTTGACATATTTTATTCCGTCGTACTTAAATATGGCAGTAGCGAAAATTCCATAAAATTCCATTCCATAATAAGGTAGATATCGGTGATTTTCTAATACATCTCTAGAAATCCAAATCAAAAAGGTCGATATCGAGGCTCCCGTGTTGTGACGTCATACCAGTATCACCTCAACAGAATATTATTTACCAACTACTAAAATAAGTCAAATACGAACTCGTAGTTTAACTTTCTATGATTATTTTACGAGAAAACTATTTCATGAAGTGGACTTAACATCCGTTAGACATGTACCGATAATTTAGATTATTATTAATAATTTTGTTTATTAGACACATTCCTTAGATTCAGACCCACACCTGTAATTAACAGGATGTCACTTATAAATTGCAAAATTGATTTGCAGGTTAATAAAGTTATCTTACGTCCTGTAATATACAATAATATATTTACTAGTTTACAGTTCGAGTAAAGTAAAATATTTTTATTTGGTAAACGTTATTTGTCATATACAGTATAAAGATCTCACTCCAGAAAAAAATGGATATTTCATTCGTAATTATAAATTTTAAGAAGTAAGTTTTCATGTCAACAACAACAACAACAACAATAATAATAATAATAATAATAATAATAATAATAATAATTATTATTATTATTATTATTATAATTATTATTATTATTATTATAAAATAAAACTTTTAGGCAAAATTAAAAATTGACGACCAGAATAGTCTATTTAAAACATGTTTATTGATCTACTTACAGCATTTGATTTTATTAGATTTTCTTAAATTCTTAAATTCTTTATTCTATATATACAAATTAAAAAAATTATTATTATTATTATTATTATCTCGTTTTTATAAATGTGGTCTCATTCTAAAATCCGTGTCATTTTATTTAAACAATTATAATATATTTCGCGTAAAATAATTTAAGATGGAATATCTTTTTTTTTCTTTTTAATTATCCCAGCATTAATTAGCCGTCGGACAATTGAAAAGAACCGTATGTTACAAACTTTAATTGTGTGAACATTTTCCAATTATCGAGGAAATGTAATGCCGCAAGACTACTTAAAAGTTTTCTTCATCACGGTCATTTAATTTCAACTGTCAATAAACATTGCACAAAAGAACATAGGCGATTGGTTTTTTATGTATTGATTTTTACCCAGTGCCACTGTCATGTGCTGATTTTGAATTTCTATTAAAATAATGCATTCAAAATTCAAAATTTTGAATGCATTATTTTAATAGAAATTTAAAATCAGCACGTGACACCACAGTAAGTTCCATAATATTCCACCGGTAGTCTTTCCAGTCCGACTTGATATTTAATTCATTTTAAAATGTCGACGATATTATTAATTTTCGTGTATTTGACTAGTTAAAACTAATCGCTTAAAAATAATTTTTTTGTTATAGCTATGCAACTTATCGAGTCTCAAGTCTGTCCAGTCCGACTTCATAAAATAATATCTTCTTAAAATAGTCAAAGATATAATCAATTTTCGTGTTATTGACTAACACTCGTCAAGTATTTTCAACAGCTATGCAACCAACTACAGTCACGATTCTTGATTAGGTCGGGACTTGACTCAAAATGTTCATCAGATTCGTCCGTTTCTGGTTCGAATAAATAACGGTTTTACTCCAAATTCATCACTGAAAAAATTGTCTACTGCTTCCCGAAATAATGAAGAACTATTTGACATAAATAGTACATGTCGGAGTCGTTACTTTCTTCTACATACGTCAATATATCATCATTGTTACTACTGTCTATTATGTTAGACACTACTTCTAATACTGCAATGACGTCACACGTTTATAACTCAAAACGAAGCGTTTCACTTTTCGATAAAGAGAAAGTTATAAAATATGGATTTCAAACCGCTATAACTTTTTTATTTTGTCTCCAATTTTAATGCGGTTTTCAATATTGTTATATTTAAATAATATATGAAAGAATTGTGATAAAAAAATTTTTGGTTACAGGTACCCTTTAAGCGCGCCATTTAAACACTCAATCACCGAGGCCCGTTGATATGAACGAGATGTATTTTTCATTGGGGAAAGTCATGTTTTAGTGTTTTTGTGTTTGTCTTTTTTGTGCAGTTGCTATTGCATTTACAATGAACGTGTTCTTTATCTACATATTTCTTTCTTTAATCCCTGGCATTTTCTATTTGTTTATTTTTATAAAGTCATGGGTCGAAAGTTGTTATGTCATCATTAAGGTATTTATTTATGCAGTTCTCTTTTGAAAGTAGGGTTTTCAGCATTATTTTATTTCACTGTTGTAGAGACATTATAAAATATCCAATTTTTTTTTAATTACAGAGTTACAGAGAGAGCAAGGCTTTTATCGTAACCCAGATGCCACTAGAAGACACAGTCATTGATTTTTGCCGTCTTGTATACGAAAACGATGTGACTTCAATAATAATGTTGAATGAAATAACGCAGGAAACGGTAAATCTTAAAATAACTATAAAAATTCATTGTAAAATGAATTTGAAATGATGAGTACAAGAACCTCTTACAATTTATACAAACATCGAGAGTGGAGTGGAGTAATGATGTTTTACGCCCTAGTCAAGATTCTTTCAATTATTTAGTTCAGGGATGGTGGAGGAAACCGGAGTATCCGGATAAAACCACCGACCTTCAGCAAGCGAACTGACAAACTTTCTCACACTAGTTTTTGTCCCGAGTCGGATTTGAACCCAGGCGGTGAGATGTATGCGCTCTGCTTTAGACCACTCGGCCACCGAGGCCACAAACATCAAGAGACATAATGACATTAGTCAAACCAAATAGTAAAAACAAGTTTTTTTCAATTTTGATAAGACGTCCAAATTATATACTAGAGCCAGTCCGGACTTGCATTAGTTATAGACCTTCTTGAATATTATCGTTTGATTTAGAATACAGTAGAACTATGATTTTAATAATTTTACTAATGACAATACTGTATGACTAGTACCCCTGCTGGTGGAGTAAAACTCCCCGAGGGTATCAATAACTCAGTAGGCAGTAATTTTTGTTGTAAGAAAATGTACCAGTTAGAAAATTTTTTAGCCGTCTTAAATTTTAAATGTTATTCGAAACTAAGGTTTGTTCCCTCATGCAAATCTTTCCTTAGGACTAGTCTCGTATTATTCAAAAATAAAACACTCTAGGACCGACATCGAAACTATCATCTTTGTTCTTTTATGTTACAGATCCTAGGTCAATATTGGCCAAACGACACGGAAATATTAAAGGTTGGAGACTTTAATATTCAGAAAACAAAAGTAGAAGCCTTGGAAAATGTTGTGATTAACCATTTAAGCATGCATTATGAATCTCAGGTAGTATTAATTAATGACTTTATATAGGTGTAATTTGACTTAATTTTCGGTAAATCTCGGTGCGCATGGAAATAATTATTTTTAACAAAACCTAGGCTATAAATAACTAAAATGATTTTAATTTTCAGACTGAAAACATGAAACCATTTTATCAATAAATACCGGTTGTCACAAGAAAAAAATGCCTTCTTAGAGATCCGTTGCGTTTCACTGACTATAAAAATCAGTAAAAGCTACTTTAAATCGTTACAACGCTTTTCCAGGATTAAAATATTTATTTAAATTTATATAGTTTTGGAATTTTAGATTTATTAATTTTCAATTGTTTGGCATATATTTTTATCTATCAAACTTTTCGATCTTAGTGTCACTGATGAAGAATAAATTTCTGAAATGTGCACATCTGGCACATCAAAATTTAACTGGTATTTGTGTTGTATGTTCCATACATAGTTTTCGTTTACGTTTCCATTTATTTTAGAGCATTTTACATTATACTCTTATGATGAAAAACTTTTCGTTAAATAATTTGGTTTGGGTTTGTTCCCCAGTGGTACTTTTGTCACAACATTGGTTATATATACAGTATCAGTCCCAAGTAATCAGTGGTTCTAGTATATGATTATCTTTTTTATTGTCGTTCAGTTTTTTCATTAATGTCTTCTTTTTACTAAGGCTTATTAAACGGAGACCAAACAGCCGATTTTTATCGATTTGTTTAGTAGATTTGCTTCTTGATGGTAACTGGTCAACCGCAAAAATAATTCACGTGTAAAAAAAAGAACTTTCAGAACTGCTGTTATGCTTTTTTTTAAAAAAAAAAAGAAAAAGAAAAAAGAAAGTTTCTTTATCGTACAATGTCGCAAAAAGTATTTAAAGGAAATAAAGATTTAATTGAAAATAAATATCTACATTAAAAGCATCACATCTTTGCGCAAAAATACAGAAAACGATGTAAAAACTCAAATTTATATAAACATAAATATCCACATGCGTTTTGCTTTTTTATCTTATAATAACAAGTTTGATTTGTTCTTTTAAAGGAGCCACGCAAAATCAAACAATTCCAAGTAAAATTCTGGCCAGATGCTGAACAAAGGCCAAGATCTGCGAAAGACCTCCTTGAAGTAATGGAACTTGTACACATATGGCAGCGTAACACGGGGAACAATCCTGTCATCGTTCATTGCATGTATGTATATACAGGTGTATAGTATTATCAATATATATTGTGTGATTTTTGTTTGTACTCAGTCTGAATTGTTTTGTCTTTATTTTAATCAATATTACTTGAAAATTTTTTTGCGAAAAAACATTGGGAAAATATTTCGATTAACATATAGCAAAATCATCATGGTTATACTATTTTTTGTATTACATTTTCATATGGAAAAGTTAGAAAAAATTTCACATAATTATTTAGAACTATTTCACATTTTACTGAATGTTGCGAAGTCTGCATTTAATATGCTCATTCCGTGCTGTGTTATTTTGCTCGTAATAGACTCCTTTGAAGTTATCGAGTTTTACGCCCCAGTCAAGATTCTTTCACTTATTTCGAGGCGGTCAGTTCTGGGATGGTGGAGGAAACCAGAGTGCCCGGAGAAAACCACCTACCTTCGGCAAGCGAACTGACAAACTTTCACACACTAGGATCTGTCCAAAGTTGGATTCGAACCCAGGTGGTTAGAGGCAGTGATCCGTAAGGGCGCGCTTTAGACCACTCGGCCACCAAGGACTCGTTTGATATAGAACCGTTGAGTGGAGTAATGGTGTTTTACGTCCAATTCAAGATTCTTTCACTTGTTTCAATGGGTCAGTTTTTGGATGGTGGAGGAAACCGGAGTACCCGGATATAACCACCGACCTTCGGCAAGCGAACTAACAAACTCTCTTTCACTAGGATCTGTCCCGAGTGTGATTCGATCCCAGGCGGTGAGAGACTTTTTGATCTTTATACGCACGCTTTAGACAACCCGGCAACCAATGCCCCAATATAGAAGAAGTAATAATGGTTATATTAAAATTAGATGAATATATTACTGGAAGACGTAAATTGCTTTAGTTTAAATGATCTTTTTTGAAGTAAACTTAAGCAAATACTACTCGGGATTTTGAGTACTAAAAAAATAATAATCCTGCGTGAACAGACTTTTTGATGCTGAATGTAAACGCCTTTGTACACTGAAAATTTAATTATTGCCTTAAATATTAAAAAATACAATGAAATTTGGGGTTTATTTATATTTAAAATAATGTGTAGTGGATGATCCTTAATTAACACACTTTTGAATCAGGAATGGAAATGACAAATCCGGTCTGTATTGTGTTATTGAAGCAACCATTGAACGGATGAAAATAGAACAGGATGTTGGTATTCAGCAAACCATTAAACAGATGAGAATAAGGCGACCAGAAATAATACCAAATATAGTATGTGTCAATCTTAACATTCTTTTTGAATTTGATCAAAACAATCTTTTTTTTCTACTTAACGTCAAGTTTACATAAACAATATAAATCAACATAGCACGGTCTATATATATCTTGCCAACAAAATTTTGAAAAAATCGATGCTGTGTAACTGCAAATAACACGTTTATTGCTATGCGCTTTTATTTCATAACAATGTCTACGATTTTAACAAAACTTTAACATAAGTTAGAATACACTTTAATAGTAATGAATGTAACCTTTCTGATTCAGGTTAAGTAACTTAAATTTTCTCAGACATCGTTTCTCGATTAAGCCGGATTGCCTGGATTAAAAAAAACCACATTTGAAAATAGTTTGGTAAAATAATGACTGCAATATTTAATATTTTTACATTCATCGTGTACTTTATCTATCTATTTATTTATTTCATTTTATTATATTTTCAGATTTAATAGAGTTATCTAATAATTACTTTTTTTTAATTTCATTTTTCAGGAGCAATATGAATTTTGTCACGAGGCCGTATTGGAGTACCTACAACAGTTTGATACATATTCAAACTTTCAATAACGAACTTTTTGACTACTGCACCAAATGTTAGTGAATTTAAAAGATTACATAGACATTATATATAGTAATTGGTTTTTTAAAAAAAACTGTTAGTTAGTAAAACAATTACTTTTACTGTGCTGTTCATCTCAAAAATATTCCATATACAGAAAATAAAAAGAATATTTTTAATAAAATCAGAATGTAGTTAATCTCAAGTTAATAACGTGACTGGTTTTAATCAAAAATAATTTTCTTAAATATGTGTACATTTTCAAGGCCTTTATTACAATTTAAATGCATGTATTGATGTGCGAAAAATACTTCGTTTCAAATTCAGAAAAATATAAATAATATCAGTTTTTCTTTAATGTAATACTTATGACACTTTTGCTGAACTATCAAGTTTGATCTCCCTGTCTGACCTTTTGGTAAACATTTATAATTCGAGGATACTGTAATGTTTCCTTTCTTCACGATCTCAGTAGAATCTAAAGTAAAATCGAAAGTTAATAATAAAAAAATGTTGTGCAACATTTTAAAAGTATTTAATATATAACATGGCTAGTTTACATAGTAAATTTTATTTGTTGCATGTTAATTTATTCTTTTTATGTTTTGAACTAATGGTAGCTTCCACCATATTGATGTATTAGAGAGATGTTTTAACATAATAAAAACATTCTAATCAAATAAATTTTAAATGCTTATGGATACTGTGTCTAGTCCAATTCATCATATATGGGAGAGAGAGAGAGAGAGAGAGAGAGAGAGAGAATGAGAGAGAGAGAGAGGGGGGGGTGTTGTAAAATACACGGTAAGTCATTGATGTAAAAATTTAAATTGATCTAACTTGTTATTTCAGTTTTATTTAAGTCTTCTTTTTGCGAAATCTTTATTATTTCCAAACTATATATTTTACTTAAAATGAAGAGAACATAAATTTTAGTTGATAAAGCGAGACAAATCGAGAAAGAATCGAATGATTTCCGAACACGGAAGACTATAACAGTTTAACTAACAGATTCGTTCATTGCTTTCAAATAGCAAAAATCTTCGAATTTTTCGAATCCCTGCAAAATCCGGGTTTTTAAAAATTATTTTTTATTTGCGTACTCACCCGAAGAACCCGGCATCACTTCCTTAATGGAATGCCAGTGTCTACTTAAAGTGGACGGTTATCTTTCTTTCTTTTTTATTTTTTTTTATTTTTTAAATTTTTTTTTTTTTTTTTGGGGGGGGGGGGGAGGGGGGGGGGGTTAAATGTGATTTAGACATGGATTAGTATGTTTGTGTTTATATTATTATTCCCTAAAAATACGAATATACCACTACAAAGTGTGAAGACCGGTATTTCAACATGAGTATTGTTTTGCATTGAACAAATTTTTTTGCCAAGATGCCAGTGACAATAATAAAAAAAGAAAAATTTTGTCTTCAGTATACTCAAAATTCCTCCCATTGTTATTATCACCACAACAACTCGAAGACCGAGAACGCCAGTTAGGGAATTCGAAGGTTTAAGTGTTTTTCCAAAACGGACAGAGAAAAGATATGAATTTTTGCTAGTTTATAAGAGGTAATTTTGTTTTCACAAAATGGGTATATGAACAGTGGCGTTTTATGAATAGAACAGCGGAGAGAGAGAGCGAGAGAGAAATGGGTATATGAACAGTGGCGTTTTATGAATAGAACAGCGGAGAGAGAGAGCGAGAGAGAAATGGGTATATGAACAGTGGCGTTTTATGAATAGAACAGCGGAGAGAGAGAGCGAGAGAGAAATGGGTATATGAACAGTGGCGTTTTATGAATAGAACAGCGGAGAGAGAGAGAGAGAGAAATGGGTATATGAACAGTGACGTTTTATGAATAGAACAGCGGAGAGAGAGCGAGAGAGAAATGGGTATATGAACAGTGGCGTTTTATGAATAGAACAGCGGAGAGAGAGCGAGAGAGAAATGGGTATATGAACAGTGGCGTTTTATGAATAGAACAGCGGAGAGAGAGCGAGAGAGAAATGGGTATATGAACAGTGGCGTTTTATGAATAGAACAGCGGAGAGAGAGCGAGAGAGAAATGGGTATAAGAACAGTGGCGTTTTATGAATAGAACAGCGGAGAGAGAGAGAGAGAAATGGGTATATGAACAGTGGCGTTTTGTGAATAGAACAGCGGAGAGAGATTGAGAGAGAGAAATGGGTATACAAACAGTGGCGTTTTATGAATAGAACAGCGGGGGGGGGGAAGAGAGAGAGAGAGAGAGATAGAGAGAGAGAATTTTATTGTGTGTTATGTCATATATATCTAAGCTCAGCAATGCTCTGATATATACTACAATACAATTTATTTATTTCCGTTAAGATGCAGTTGTTAAATTACTTTTACTTCTAAACAAATACCAAAATAAACAAAAACATGTTTCCTTGGAAAATTGCTTAATTTCTTCAGTAAAACAGATGAGTGTCAAGTCAATTTATGTTGATGTAATGTGTAAAATTTTAAAATTCAGCTAGAGTTATCTTTTTTTAACACTTGTAAAACAAATATTAGAAGTATTTTCAAAACTAAAAAAAGAAAGTACCGCACTTAAAATGATATTTCTATATTTAATTTGTGGCATAAGTTCATGCTGTATCCTTATAAGGAAATGTTAGATCTAAAACCTTTCACAAATGCTTTCAAAAGAGTAAGCATTTCTAAATGTAAGCCGATTAAGGTCTAAAAATTTCCTTGTTTTATTCCTAAAAAATTAAGTCACCTTTTTACCTTGCCATACAAAACCCCATTATAGTACCAAAACATTGAGTACTCATATCATAAATGGAAGTTCTCAATCTACAGGGAGTAAGATTTATAATGCAATAAGTATTACCTTAAATAAGCAGTTCAGTTTCTAGTAAAACTCTCTAAAATTATATTTAAAAAAATAATCAACCCATGTTTTACTTAATACGCCCCTTTGAATAGTACATTTTATCTAGCCATAATAAAAATTGTTGTTGCACTATTTTTTTATGAAAAAGTTTTACATAAAGTTTTCCGGAAAAGTTTAAAGACATTAAAATAAAACAGTTCTTACAAGTGCTTAAAACATCTGTGTATTTGTTTTGTAAAATCCCTAGGTGTTAGATCTACAAGACTGCATTTACAGAGGATTCTCAATAAAACTACACGGATCACAGTGCCTATCACAACCTGTGCTCGAATCCCACTCGGGAAAGATCCTAGTGTAAAAAAGTTTGTCAATTAGCTTGCCGAAGGTCGGTGTTTTTTCCGGGCACTCCGGTTTCCTCAGTCCAACATCCCAGAACTGACTGCCTCGAAATAAGTGAAAGAGTCTTGACTGGGGCATAAAACATCATTACTCCACTCAATAAAACTGCATGTATAAAGATCGCTTTTTAAATTTTTAATTTTATATACAAAATATTTTTGAGGATTTGATATATTTTCAGGTATTGGCAAATATCGCTTGCATGTTAGTCCGGACATATCGTATTTTGTCTGTACACTTTATATAAAATGGGTTTTAACGCCGCAATGTTATAAAATTTTAAAATAAATACTTCTTCATGTACTCAAACGACGTTAATGAATAATTAACACAATAATTGTGCTTTTAAGTATAAGATAAACACCTTCTTTACAAGCAATTTCGCCATTTTATATTCAAAACAGCTGGTTATGTTATTTGAGGCCAACAACAAAGTTGACCTGTAGTCGGTTCCAGAAAAAATATTTTTAAAAGATTTTAACAGTTCAAAAAATTTAGTTGCAAAGATTATTTCCCTCTAGTAAACACATGTTTTGTTGAACTTTAAACTGTAAAAACATCTTAATCGGTAATATTAGCTTATGTGGTAACTATCAGTGTTCTTCAAAGTTCTCGATAAAACACCTGTGATCATTATAATGCAGTACAAACACAAGTCTTGCTGCATAGATTCTGTAATAAATTGAGAAATTATATCACACAAAAACGCTATTAATTTTATATATTCTTATTGTATATTTTGTATAAGATAATTTGAGTTCATAAATAAAGATGTCATTTAACAGGTAACATGGAAAGTTTCTGTGTCACTCTGTGTTGAGATATGTAATATATATGAAGTTAATCACACAAACACACACACAAATATATATATATATATATATATATATATATATATATATATATATATGTGTGTGTGTGTGTGTGTGTGTGTGTGTGTGTGTGTGGAGAAAAGAGAGAGAGAGAGAGAGAATTAGTAAATTTCTAAACAAAGACGAAAGCTGTACACACGTACAAATTTTAAATGAGAATTAATCAATCATTTGAAGATATTTCGCAGTTATGTTTCGTAAATAACTGTTAATATTTAATATACATTACATTAAAACGAACTGTTATCTAATTATAGTGACCGATTTTACGCATACAAAATATATGTTTTGTGAAATCCGGTGATTAGTAATTCGGGAGCCAACCAATCTAGTTTACACAGATCATGCCAAAGTCGTCGACAAAGCTGCAGTTTTACTTTCGAAAAAAAACATATTACAGTACAAGAAAACACACAGCTAAGAATTTATGTAAAAAATATACAATATTTTCAAATATTTACAAAACAAGTGAGTGTAAATTGCTGCGTTAACTAAACCGGTGATATGAACACCAAAATGTGTCAATACCTTTTAAGATGTCCTGTCACATAGACATTTTTATTTTAGAGACAGAACAAAGGCTAAAACAATTAAGATATCCGGGAAACTTTTTAAGAAAATGGCACATCACCTATCAGGAATATGAACTATATTCAAAAGCTCTATTTAAAAACTAGATTAATCAGATATATGTTATCATAGCACTGTGAATCTGATACACATAACAATGTATAAATGTATGTAGAACCAAACTGCCTCCTGCTAAATCGGCCACTTAAACGCTTTGCTGTTAAAAGCAGTGCCTTGTCTTAAATAAAAATATCAGAATATGTTAAAATCTTTATTTTAAAATCTTTTTTTTTTTTTTTTTTTTTTCACCCAATCTAACCAAAACAAATTTTATTTTATTACTAATTTTAATCAAAATCTATTTCCGAAATACGCCGTTATGCAAATCGTTAACGCTGAAAAATACTTGGCAATACGCATGAGCTTGTACACAGGTGTACATGGTTTATACTGCAACGTTATCCCGTAAAATGTGTGCAGTGAAAAGTAATTCAATATTGAAATATTTCTGAATAATTAAAAAAAATTGGGAGGGTAAGAAACATTTTGGTCAGCATATCTCAAAAGCACATATCAGCAGATGGCATATACAGCATTGGACACAGGTACTTGTGGACATGTTTTTCCCCCCTCCAAGCTTTTGAGGTCAATTACTGTAATTATTGTTATATTTATTTTTCTACATCATTTCTCAATGCTTTAAGCGAAATATATTCCGGAATTACTGGAAAACCGACATTTAGAAAAAAAGAAGAGAGAAAAACACTACGGTGATATATAAATTGAGAGAAGGTTACTTGCTCTCCATTCCACCTTCCGATGGCTATCTGAAACAAAAAATTAATAAACGAATATACATTGTATACCAGCGGTTTATTCCGTTACAATACATATTTTTCTCCACGAAAACATTCATTTTCAGTCCATGCGCCCACAAATTATCACCATGTCTATCGCTATCCTGAAGGCAAAAGAAATTGACATATTCAAGTAGAAGTAAGGGAGTGGAGTGGCGTGGAGTAATGGTTTTTTACGTCCCAGTCAAGAATCTTTCACTTATTTCGAGGCGGTCAGTTCTGGGATTGTGGAGAAAACCGGAGTGCTCGGAGAAAACCACAGGCCTTCGGCAAGCAAACTGACAAACATTCTCACACTAGGATCTGTCCAGAGTGGGATTCGAACCCAGGCGATGAAAGGCACTGTGATTCGTAAGCGCGCGCTTTAGACCACTCGGCCACCCAGGCCCCTAGAAGTAACGGAAGTTGAAGGAACAGCGACATCTGACGTTAGGGGCTCATGATAAGATAACTCGGCGTTTTTCGAACTTAACTGAAATAAGGAAAATGAACGAAAGTTACGAAAGAGAAGTTCCGGAATTTTTTTGCGGAAGATCTGGACTGAGAAAATCTTGTAATATTGCAGTAAGTCGGGAAAAATTGTGGGAAAAGTGGACTTAGTGATTAATGACTGATTTGCCTAAATTTTCCTTACTCAATAAGTAAGAAGATAATCATGTAAATGATTTTGAAGGTTTGGTTAAAATTAAAAGAAAAATTTACGTGAGTAACAAATATATCCAATGGAAAATTATAGGTTAATTTTTCCCCAAAGTAAATGCCAAGAAGCAGACTTTGCAAAGGTGTCTGGAGTAAAATGACAAAATGTCAATAGGATTTAAGATGGAAAAATAATTCAGCCACTGAAACAAACTTCAGCAAATTTGAAAGTCAAATTCCTTATAATTGTTTCTTATTATTCTAAACACCAAACACTATAACGATAGGTCATTTCAGGCATACCATTATTTATTGACAGAAACCCAACTTAACACTGACAATACATGGATCTTGCTTGTCATTGGTAAAAAATTAACCCTATTTATTTAGGTATAGAAAGAACATTCAGTATAACTTACATTTTTGCTGTAATTAGACAGTTATGTTACTGTGATGGTGTAGAGGAATTGACAATTCAAAATTAGGTAATAAGGGCTTTTTAAAAGTTTTTGATGAAAATTCAGAACAAATCAGGTACAGGTCAAAATATTGCTACAGGGTGCTTACCTTACAATGCATCAAAATCTTATGTTAAATGCAGGAAGGCAGGAAGCTTGGAAAGCCAGCAGAAAAATCTGAATCTGCCAATAAAGACAATGTAGATTCCAATAACAATTTCAAAGATGTTGTTGGTATATGTACAAATACAGATGATCAGAATTTGTTATGTGAAAATGACAATAATGATATGTTAAAAATTTTAAATAATGTTTTTCCCGTATGTAGTGAAAAAAAAAATTTTATTGTCCGAAATGGACATAGAAAGGAACCCCAATGGCAGGCGATGGGATAGAGATGTTGTACATCTGTGTCTGTCTTAATGGTGCAGAAGTCCTAAAGGTTATCATAAACTGAAAAATAGTCACTTTTTTATGCTTCCATCTGAAAAAAAGCTTTAAAAATATCGATAATCAGAGAACTGGAATCAACAAAGACATTCTTCACTAGATGGCAAATGAAGCCAAACTTAAAGATATCCCCCTGAAGGTTTCGATGGGGATGGGGGCTTATAATTGATGAAATATCAATTTAGCCCGATTTACAATTCTAAAAGACAAATGGTGAAATTGGTTTAATTGGTTTTACTGAAGTGGTACCTGAATCAATAGTTTTTGATCAAATGAACAAAACAGAAAGAATTCTAGCTACTGACATGCTTCAGCTTGTTTTCCTTGGTTCAACAGGCTTCAGGTTCCCCTTTGAACATTTCCCTTCAGGCACAGCTTCTTGTCATGAACTTTATTTATTATTATCTGTGAACAAGTTAAATTTTGAATTTGTAATTTAGTATGCCAGTACTGATGGAGCATAGAAAAATATGGATCTATTTAAAATTTAACTGCCAGATTTAAAATCTTTAAATCCAATAACATGTTCTTTTAGAAACATATACAGTTATAGTAATGTCAAGATCTTTTTTATCATGGATTTTCTGATGTGGTAAAAAATTAGGAATAATATCTCAACAAATGGACATGAATCACATTGTAAAAGGAATTTGCACTTGGTTGATCATTTTATAGAATTGGGGAACTTTTAACGTACTTATTTATGGGATATTTAATCTCATACTTTCCGGTGCATCATAAATTATCACAAGACCATATATTCTTGACTTTAGAAACAAAATGCGCAATTACTTAGCAGAAGAGAAACTTAATACTGACATGCTTCACTTTTTGGTTGAAGCAGGCTCCGAATTAATTGCCATAATAGAACTGTTGGAAAGTATTCTGATAATACATTTTTGGAGATAATAGACCTATAACTAACTCAAATGATGATAGACTCAGACAGAATCATGATGTACTGGATTTTGTCATCAAGTGGAAAAACAGTATTTTGTCAGATTATAAAATGAAAAAAAAAGAAAATTGTATGATTTCACAACAGACAAGGCAAGACATAATTTCCAGTGTTTTTTGAGTTTTGAGGAATTATGTTTGTACAAATTAAAAAAAAATACTTCTGTCATTCCTAGTAGACTAGGAAAAAAAACAAGTGTTGGTGGAGAAACTGTTCAGCTCACCAAGTTCCAAAAAAAAGTATAACATTTCTATTCTGATTTTTTAATGAAAATCTTCTAAAATAAAGCAATAATGCAAAAATGAAATATGAAGTTAAATTTTGACTATTATGAAAGAGAATGTAAATATATAACAAATACCTGCTAAATTGTGATGTGCCATATGTGCACATTTCGGAAAATCATTCCTCATCAGTGACAATAAGGGACGAAAAGTTTGATAGATAAAAAACATAAGCCAAAAAGTTGAAAAATAATTAATCTAAAGTTCAAAATTTATATGAATCCAAATCCAGCAAAGGAATGCTTTGCATGAGAGAACAGACCTTAGTTTTAAATAAATTTAAAAAATTAAGACGGCTAAAAATTTTGCTAAATGGTATATTTTCTTACAGTACAAAGTACTGCCTAATGAGTTATGGATACCCTCGGGGAGTTTTACTCCACCAGCAGCGGACATTTAAAACTTTAAATGAGATTTAAAACTCTGTTACAACATTTAATGTGACAATTTTGTAGACTGGAATGGGAATCTAACATTAACTGTTAGTTACAATTCAGTTATATTACTTAGTTATTCACTTTATTTCTTGAAATATCTATTACAAAACATGTTGAAAAGGCAGTCACAATTTCTAAACTCAACAAAGTTGTTTCCCAAATTCAATTTAACAAATTTTGATTTAAAATACAGATTTACAATGTTGAGGTCATCCACATTTGAATATCTAAAATGTGTAAATTTACTGATGTTTCATTATTATTTCTCTATACTTAGTTGTCGGCTTGTAAATGTAACACAACCAGGAATATGCGTATATATTTTCCATGCACATGGATAGTGAATATGTTTCACTGTATTTTGGAGACATTACATCACCTTTGATTTGCAAAGACAAATCAATATGTTTTAATGGAAGTATTTCAGGAGAATGGTAAAGAAACTAACCAGAATATTTTAGCAAACAAATGTTTGGTAATTGAACTTTTATCGTTGTGAATAAGGCCATTAATACAGTTATCAGAAATAGAGGAAACCGATAATTCACTGATACATGTTCTTACATTCATATCGCGCAACAGTGTATAACTGTCGTTGAACAGCAAGTGTTAACGAGAAACTAATGTTACGCTGTTAGAGTGTAACGTTGATTTTACAACCCAACTGTTTGAAAAATGCATTTTATCGGAGCTGAAAACGAGTATGTTGACGTGCTTCTTCCATTGAAATTATTTTTATGTAGTATAAACACATTTTTGTTCATTTAAACCTTAACCTTAATCTAATTCTCTCCATGCCATTAGACACATAAGGTTTTGACATTGTTGCCGGTCTAAGGCTGCACGGCGTGCCGCATTCCAAGACCTCCAGCCTGCACTGTTTCCATCAACCTCCACCATCTTCCGCTACGTTGTTTTTGGTCGGCCTATCTTCCTTCTCCCCTCAGGTGTCCATCCTAGTGACACAGCACAGTCATCCTTTGGATCATTCCTTAGGATGTGTCCGATCCAGTTCCATCTCCTTAGCCTCGCTTAACAGCTGATCCTTTCTGCTTCTGCCATCTCCAGAACTGTCTTGTTTGGGATGTGTTGTTGCCATCTGATTTTAAGGATCCTTCTGAAAGGTGTCTTTCCTCTTTTCCTCCGTTTTTGGAGAGCTTCCAAGTCTCACATCCATACAGCATTACGGACAGAACCAGACTCTTGAAGAGTGAGACTTTCGTCTTTCTCCCTATATTTGTGGCCTTCCAGATGTTGTCTAGCCTTCTGAAGGATCCACTGGCCAGTGCTTTTCTCTTCCTTACATCAGCTGTACCCCCGCCATCCTTGGCGACATTTGCACCAAGATATGTGAAGCTGTCAACTCCTCATTTAAATCTTATCGCCGTAAATTAGGCTATTAATGAAGTTATTGGAAAACAGAAGATACCGTTTATCTAGAAGTTTACTGATCTAATGCATGTTGTGACATTTCAACCTATCCTCCAGGAAATTCCGCACTATATCGACGTAATAGACATGCAGACATTCCTAACGCAATCTACGAAATTTGGTGCGAGATTACCTAAGATTGCTACGTATTTTACTCGGTAAATAGTGAACACAGGCATTATAATCGCTAAAATGGATGAGGAGAAGTATTTAGGATAAAACATTTCGTACTAATATTTCCCATTATATATATATATATATATATATATATATATATATATATATATATATATATATATATATAATGCATATCTATCCTATTCACATTGCCGACTGTCGGTACCTCAATACCGGTGTTATATTATACAACCATAATATTTTATTTAATTCCTGAAATCAGCATTATTTTAAACCAGCGGCATTTAAGCTTGTTAAGATAGCTGTCGTAACAAATAAATATATCTCGTACACAAATTCAACCATCCAATGGCCACACGACTTGTTTTCCGGAAACGTCGTTTCGAGCATGTCCCGGTAATTGACGCGCCATTTAAATTTCATAGTGCGTTTGAATGGTCGACATTTTTGAAGTTTAGTTTTGGATTGTGTTATAAACTATAACGTTTTATCGTTTGTTTTTTCGTCCCCAGAAAGACATGTAAATTATTTACAAATTCATGCAAGCTGCTGGAAATAACGTAAGTGTTTGTGATTTTTCATACATCTAACCCTGACGTTATTGATTATTTTCACACGGGATACGTTTACAAGTAAACGAAAAGTACGATGTTAAAGAAACCGTTATTTTATATTTATGGGACATCGACATCAACCTTAAACGATGGCAAGAAAAGATGTCATCATGCATACAAGCAGGATAATTTGGTCAAAAGTGGGGGAGGGGGGGGGGGTGGGTGGTTGGTTGAGGTGATTTGTACTCGATTCACAAAAACTTGCATTTCTTGGGGGGGGGGGGATCGGCGATTATTTATGCACAAAAAAGATAAAAAAAAAGCTTAAAGTGTGATTGTAAGTTTTCAAGATGATCACTCTCCAACTAAATAACTTAATAATAATTGCCTTTGTTAATGTAGTTTTATTAATGTGTTTAAGCTGAAAAAAATGCAGGTTCAATGTAAAATTGATGTACAGTTTATCATATTTCTTGTACCACTACTGTTTCTTAGTTGGTACTAACAAACCCAAAGGTTGATATACTCTGGGTGGAGGTTACTCAGGGGTGGCTGTCCTTCTTGGAACCAGGGTGGACAAATTGTCCACAGGTTTGGGATGTGTGTTATGAAATATTTGACTTTTGGACCCTGCCTTTTGGCAGAGACTAAAGAGACAACACAGTTAACTTGCTATTTACATGGTTTATTTATGTCAGCACCACACAGTCAGTTGTCCCAAGTCCTACTCTCTGTGTATTCAAACTACCGGTACATACATCTTTATAGTATGTTATTTCAGTGTAACAAATGTTTTTGTAACAATGTTTCTAATTGGTTAACGAGATAAGAAACTGTTGTGTTACTTTTATAAATCATAAACAAATATAGAGTTTTGTAATTAGGCCACGTTGATTTTTATCTTTGTTTTTTGTCCAAGTTAAATTTTACCGGGAAGCAAGGGAAAAAACACACAAAAAATAATAACATAAAACTTTTCGGCTTGAAATTAAGTTCTTGTAGTTGATATAAGTTGTCATTTTGTTTCCTCTGCTGTATTAAAGTAAAATACACAAATAATTTTTAAGCAATTTTTTATTTCATGAAATGCATACTTATCCAACACGATGCATTGATCTTTAGTCTTAAGATATATAATTTTAGAGTTGAAAAAATGATTGCATTTTCTGGAATTTTCGGAGGAAAACGTGTGCGTGTTTTCATCCAAAACCGAGAGGAAGTAACTAGCACAAGGACGTAAAACAAAATATTTAACAATAATGGCCTTACATAATAACACATGTCAGGTCAAACTAGAAAATAATACTTCCTAAAGATGTGGACAACAAAGTCCACTTCAAATATCAACTAAGGATTAGAGAAAGAACTATTTTACAAGTAAATGCAAGTAGTTAAGATGATATACTTAATCCTAATCCTAAAACCTATTAATACAGTTACAAACTAGCTATACCGAGATCAATTTATACCTAGAAATAAGGGCGAAAACAACTAAATCCTTATCAAAATATTGGAATGTTTTTGTATAATTTGTAAATAATGTACCAAGAAATATTTATTACATCTTGCTGAATGTCTATAAGAAGTTTTGTTTATATTTTATTTGACATATTCCTTAAATTATAAGTCAAACTTAAACTAAAACTAAAATGTATTTCATGTTAAAATTCTGAATGTATCAAAAATACTAAATGAGCCCTTTGACACTAGAGCCCTTCGACACTAGAGTGATTACTTCGTATGTGGGAAGTTGATGTTTGAACCCCGGCTAGATCTGACCAAGACAAAAATTGGCAGTGACCATTCTTTCACCAAACACTCATTTAGAAAATGCCACAGGATAATTTGAAGAGACCTTAAAAGTAGATGACCCATGGTACACTAAAGAACCCAGTCGCTGCACATTGCCCTAAGCACACTGTAAAGGTCCAGATTTCTGCCACTTTTGCTACAGCTGGTTTTGCTTGATATAAATGAAATATTCTTGACTGGGGTGTAAAACCCCATTAAATAAATCGATCACATTTCATGTTACTCTAACATCATTTCGAATATCTATGGTACGGCTAATTTTATAGCGGGACAGTTAAAAATGCAGAATTGAACAAGACCTTCTGCACTACAGACGAGTGGTCAACCAACTGAGCAACTGAATACTCAACTTTTTAAAATCTATATTCATGTTTTTGAATTGCCAAATTTGGTTCAATATTTTATCAACTGCAGTACCTTGACAAGTGGCATAATTAGCTGGTTGACAGGGAATTATTAGATTTACTAGAAATTATTTATTTTTTAATTTTTTATGTTTGTAACCCCTAGAAGATCTGATGTTGACACACTGAACTTTGGAAGTAAAGGGCACATTTATTGCGACAGGTACAACCTTATCATAGTTTGTTCTAATCTATTGTGTTTGGTTTATTATTGATAAAGTGATTAGTATAATCAATATATAGAAAAAACATGTTATATTTGAACAAGAAATGATGCAAGTAAATTACTAATTAAGATATAGTTATAAAATGATAAATCACACCACAAAAAGTGTTGCAATTCTTTGTCATTATTCAATACAATTATCTTAGAAATATGATCAAAAGTGTATATTCTTGCTGTTTTTATCAGTATTATCAATGATGTCATTTTATTATGGTTTGTCTGCATAAACAAGGACTTTATAAAGTAGAGGATGTAAGTCTCTTAATAGAAACAGCAAAATATTTTGAGCTTGCTTTTCATGCTTATTTTCTATATACATATAATTTGATCTAGTTTGGTCACAAAAACGTTTTTTTTTTTTATTTCAGACTGACACATCATGGATCTAGATGATACACGTGAAAGCCCTGGCACAGCTCATGGCTCATCTACTCGAGCATCTCATAATTGTTAACAAGGTAATGCTTTTATATGTTAATTGTTATTTTTATTTATTTTAAAATTAAGTATCATCATCAAATAGAAGAATATGAAATTTTTCAATGATCCTTTATGTAGGTAAGAATTCCAAAAACTTGTAATGAAACTTGATAAACAAATGACTTTCTTCCTATATATATACAGATGATTACCAGTTGTTTAACCGACACAAATCAAGTTGTATGCATTTTATATGCTACAATCATCAATCAATAATGCTCAAACAATTTACTTAAATTGAGTCATACATTAACTTGATCATGTATATTATATTAAAAGAATTTTAGGTAAACTTTTTTTTTTTAAACAAAGTTATTAATTATAGTGATTGTTTTACTTAGTGAGAAGAACCTGTGTACTAAGTAATTAAAATAAGCAATTTTTAACTAACATACAAGTAAATCACATTTACTTATTAATTTCAAGTAAATGGTCATGATTATGAGTAAAAAATTATCAATGGAAGTTGTTGTTTTACTCAGATTAAGTATTAAAAAAGTACTAAGTAATATATGTTTTGAGTATAAATAAAAGTTTACATGTGGAACTCGGAATTGGCCACTTTTTAAGGTTTTACTTTTTTGGTTGGGGGGATTGTGTATTCGATATAGACTGGTATGCTTGGTTTTATTCATATAATTAATCATGACATATGAACTCCTAGCTCCTCATTTTGAGTTTAACTATTACTTCTTCTGTGTATTTCAGGAACTTGCTCTCAGAAACCAGGAATCAAATGAAACTGTTATTAGTAAGTGATTTACTAAAAATATTATTCTTAACATGCCTAGTGTTATGTCAGTACCACAAGCACATTATTTGTATAACTTTGCAGTGCCAATCCTCAAACGTTTCCTTAGTTCTTATGGATAATTGATATAAATTTAATATTCTTACTGTTTTATGGATGCAGTTCATTTTCTTTTGATACTTATCTTATTTAGATTTTTCTTTGTTGTGTTTGTTTCCAATCAATCTTTATAAAGCTTTGTAAATATAGCAACAGTTACACAATGCAGTTAAGTTCTTGCTAGAAGGCATATTTAGATTAGAATAATATTAGAGTTGGAAAGGGTTCTTCAGTAGCTTTCATAATTCGAGAAGAAAATTAAACTAATTTTTAATCCCATAATTACAACTAAGATTTGTTGGTATCACTTGCAAAATACTACACTACTGCTTAGATATTTTTGAGGAAGCAGCAAATCAAAATAAATTAGGTTTTTTAGGTTATTAAAATGTTTAATTTTATTTCACAGGTGTTTTTACGATGAAATTCTTCATATTTTAAAAGAAAAAAGGTTCAAAGATAAAGAGAAAAGGGGCAAAAATGAAAAATAACGTTGTTAAGCGACTAAGAAATTATTCTACACAAAGTCCCAGGATAAAAGCACCAAATGGTTATTTACATACATTTTATAATTTTTTGAAAAAGTGCAAGTGCTGGAGTAAATTAAATATACAGTTGCAGCTTGATGCGATTGTTCTTGTAGTTCTCAGATCCTTTATGTAGGTAAGAATTCCAAAAACTTGTAATGAAACTTGATAAACAAATGACTTTCTTCCTATATATATACAGATGATTACCAGTTGTTTAACCGACACAAATCAAGTTGTATGCATTTTATATGCTACAATCATCAATCAATAATGCTCAAACAATTTACTTAAATTGAGTCATACATTAACTTGATCATGTATATTATATTAAAAGAATTTTAGGTAAACTTTTTTTTTTTAAACAAAGTTATTAATTATAGTGATTGTTTTACTTAGTGAGAAGAACCTGTGTACTAAGTAATTAAAATAAGCAATTTTTAACTAACATACAAGTAAATCACATTTACTTATTAATTTCAAGTAAATGGTCATGATTATGAGTAAAAAATTATCAATGGAAGTTGTTGTTTTACTCAGATTAAGTATTAAAAAAGTACTAAGTAATATATGTTTTGAGTATAAATAAAAGTTTACATGTGGAACTCGGAATTGGCCACTTTTTAAGGTTTTACTTTTTTGGTTGGGGGGATTGTGTATTCGATATAGACTGGTATGCTTGGTTTTATTCATATAATTAATCATGACATATGAACTCCTAGCTCCTCATTTTGAGTTTAACTATTACTTCTTCTGTGTATTTCAGGAACTTGCTCTCAGAAACCAGGAATCAAATGAAACTGTTATTAGTAAGTGATTTACTAAAAATATTATTCTTAACATGCCTAGTGTTATGTCAGTACCACAAGCACATTATTTGTATAACTTTGCAGTGCCAATCCTCAAACGTTTCCTTAGTTCTTATGGATAATTGATATAAATTTAATATTCTTACTGTTTTATGGATGCAGTTCATTTTCTTTTGATACTTATCTTATTTAGATTTTTCTTTGTTGTGTTTGTTTCCAATCAATCTTTATAAAGCTTTGTAAATATAGCAACAGTTACACAATGCAGTTAAGTTCTTGCTAGAAGGCATATTTAGATTAGAATAATATTAGAGTTGGAAAGGGTTCTTCAGTAGCTTTCATAATTCGAGAAGAAAATTAAACTAATTTTTAATCCCATAATTACAACTAAGATTTGTTGGTATCACTTGCAAAATACTACACTACTGCTTAGATATTTTTGAGGAAGCAGCAAATCAAAATAAATTAGGTTTTTTAGGTTATTAAAATGTTTAATTTTATTTCACAGGTGTTTTTACGATGAAATTCTTCATATTTTAAAAGAAAAAAGGTTCAAAGATAAAGAGAAAAGGGGCAAAAATGAAAAATAACGTTGTTAAGCGACTAAGAAATTATTCTACACAAAGTCCCAGGATAAAAGCACCAAATGGTTATTTACATACATTTTATAATTTTTTGAAAAAGTGCAAGTGCTGGAGTAAATTAAATATACAGTTGCAGCTTGATGCGATTGTTCTTGTAGTTCTCAGCATGATGTTTTGGTACTAATAGTAGTCTGAGAAGTAGAATGTTAAAAATGAAAAATCAATTTGAATGGCTATGTTGTTTTAATTAAAGCCTGTATACATATTAAAATATGCATGTCAAAAATACTGGTTATCTTGTTTTGGTTTATCAAATTACCTGTTACTAATTTAAATACATTTCCATTTTAGTATTTTCAAAATCTGAATGCTGAATTGCAAGACAGAACGCTTTAATAACATGATTTACTCGACTTCTCTTTCTGTTGATCAAGGTAAACTTGCTTTTCATAATATCATGTGCACTTATGATGAACAGTTATTTTAATTACAAAGTTTTATTAAAACGAAAACACTTATTTGCGGGCAAAGTTTTAAAGAAAATAAATGTTTTAAAGGAAACGCCTTCCTCATTTCATATTGACGTTGAAAATACAGTTTCAATAGGTAAGCAATAGCAAAACGTGATATTTTTAATTGATCTAATACAGTGACACCTGTCTAAAAAGGCCACTTAAAGGACTGGCAGAAAGTGGCTTTTGTTCACAGATGACCCTAAAAACTATCAAGTATCATTAATTGATTATAAAGTTTGTATTAACATATCTTTATCACAATATTTCTGACGTGCCAAGTTTATCAAGTGAGCTTCAAAAAGCCCAGCATAGCTATCAATAATTCTTACACTACCCGAACCCCTAGGTTAATAATCTGCATCCGCCTGTAGAAGACAAGTGCAGGTCAGGAGGAGAACTATCAGTTTAATAAGGTGAAAATTGTTCAATATACCATGTAAATAAATATTTTTTGTCAAGTTAAACATACAAAATAATCTTGACTGATGAGAAAAATATTTGTAATTAAAGAATTCAACAGTTTGATCAAAAATAAAAAATTTTTTTCTGCTTATACATGTCCAGGTTACCTAATCCTATTGTGACCTAACTAGAATGTCATCTTCACTTTGGGTAGCCAGACTTTTTGACAGTGTTAAATTTTTACCTGTAACAAGTTACCGATAATTTAGGGCTTTATTGTTTATAACTGACGAACAAACTTTCAGAGGATTTCATAGTCAGCTTCTATTTAATAGATTATTATCAAGTAATAATTTTTAGGAGTTAAATTGGTAAATATGATTTCTGTCCATACTACTGAGAAAAACAATTTGTTCATCTAGAAGCATCTTTTACTTCCATTTTTATTACAAGTTTTGCATGGCACACATGGATTGATGTATTGATATAATTATTTTTAAAATTTTTATCATTATATTTTGAGTTTTATCTCTTCTGAATGGTTTTTTGATGGCTATTTTGCAAAAAAGGTCACCAAGGATGGCATTTAGTGACCATTGTAGACGAGAATTTTCCAATCAGGCAGTTGTTAAGGTGGCCATTGACAGCGTTTGACAAATGACCACTCTACAGAAGTTTCTTTATATAGTAAAAACGTAAGGGACAGACTCGGACTGACCACTTGAGGTAACTGCTCTATTGAGGTGACCACTACATCAAATTTTATTGTACTTTTAAAGCATGGTAGGGGTAGTTCAATCATTTTTCAAGTAATTAAAAGTATACTTGAAGTAAATTTTATTCCGGGTATCTTTCGGTTGACTGTAGTTGCAGTTAATTATATTTTAAAATGGCATACAGGTCAAGACAATTACATTTTAAAGACAGTAACTGCATAATATTTTATGGCAGGTACTTGGAGTATTAAATAGATTACTTTTTTCCATTATTGAAACTGAACAAATACGAAACAGTTGAGTATATATATGTGAATGTTTGAAGCTGTGCTTTTAAAACTAAAGTATTTAACAATACATGCACCTCCTGTTAGTGTTGTCAGGAAAAGGATTCTCTCTAAACAGAACAAGACCTTCTGATAAATATTTTGAAGCTTAATGTATAGTTACAGACAGAGAAAAAAAATGAATTTATCATATTTTAAAATAAAAACTTTTTTATGCATTGGTTACTTCATGTTATATGTTGAAACATGTTTTACGTAATTACATTTATGTCCATAAGTGTTTCATTGTGAAAATAAACAAGCAGCAAAATTATGATTAACCTCTTTTAAAGTAATTGTAATAATATGTAATTAGATTTAAGTAACAGTGACTAGAACTCCGATTATTACTTTTCCATTTTATCCTCAATTTGCCAAGTTTTGCACTACCAGATATTTTAATTCAAGTTTACAACAACCTCTTTTGTAGGACAACTAGGTCGTGTAAACTGTTTTTGATGTGAAAATGTTTTTTGATCGATACTAACTCAAAATTTTATCTGACATGGATGATATAAGTTGAAATACAAATATAGTTCCTCCCCTTTTTTTCTAGATGAGGAGAATATGCTGAAAGAAAAGCTTGAAGAATTGGCAAATGTTTTATCCAAGCACAAATTATCAACAAAGAGGAACTTGAGTGACAGACAAGAAAGCCTGAATCTAAAATGGGAAGACAAACGGAGACATTTTTTTTGTTTCTTCACTTCAGGCTATGCCAGTACCTGAAGAAAAGAAACAATGTGTCAGATACCAGGCCAGACATGCAATTACTTCTTGCAAGGACTGTTTTGCTTCCTGTTCTGTACTAACTGTAACATAGAATGGCATTAGTGTGATCCTTTGCATGACAGTGAGCATTGGATATTTGGCCATTTACAGCCTTTGGCATCAGACAAGACAGTTATTGAAAAGGATGATGTACTTGCAATAACATTAAAAGGTAAATACTGATGATGAGCAGTTTGTTATATTTAAATACTCTGCTGATTATTAATTGTATAATGTATATGGTACTGCAAGAGTATTTGCCTAGACAAACACCTAACTAAGCTTTTTTCATTTACTCTAGTTTAAATTGCATTACAGTGTACTAGAAATGTACTAATGTGGAGATACCTACTGTTATATTGGCATAAAATCTGTTTGGTGGTGCCTCTTCGAGTTGTTAAATCCAATTATTTAAAAGTGATACACTGTTGTAGTTATTGATAACGTTGTTACAAACTTTGGAAATAAATAATTATAATTTGCATTGATAAGGTTTGCAGCAGACTGTGTGTGTGTTTGTACACAGCAGACCACCTTACATACTTGCACACCATATGTTTACAAGACCATAGATTAATCCAGATATTAATAACATTTCTCTCATTGTGAATAACTCGGACAAATATTAGTTTGAGAAAGTTTGCTTGCCAAGTACTTTGGTTTTATATCCTTCACCGTGTCACAATGACTGCCTCAATATTATTGATGGTTAAAGAGTGAATAGAAAGTCGATACCTCACTCCATTTAAAAGATCATATGTCACAAGTGTTTAGGCTAGTAAGTAAAATACTGCCTGAGACTATGTGTAATTCTTGTTTTCACTGACTATTTATAGCATCTATTGGTGTTTTTTTTCAGAAATAACCCTGTTTTCCCAGCTTGAGTACCATTGCCCATTGTGTGAGGAAATTTGTATGATCCAGCCAAGTAACAGACAGCTCATTTTGGTTAATGAAAAAAGGTATTTATTTACAATAATTTCCATTTCACTTGGATTCCAGAATGATAATTTTTGTTAGATTTTTTGCCAATTGGTTACATTAAGGAATCTTTGTAGTCCATTTTTAGCCAGCTGAGCTTATGTCATGGTGCATGTGTCCATATGTCTGTGTGTGCATAAGTATATGTGTGCATCTGTAACTCACATTTTTGACATCTCCATGTCTGGGTTTAGAAAATGTAATGGAAATATATTTTAGTTGAAAAAGATCGATATAAAACTTTTTTTTACCGGGGTACAAATTTTTTACATGTCATAGCCCTTTTTATTGGTTTAACATAATCAATTACGTTCCTGACAGAATGTGTATTGACAGACCAATTGGATAACAACTCTACAAAGTAAACATTAATTAACTGGCTTCAAATCTCACATGGCATTCGCTGTACAGATGTTTATATAATGTTAACACCTCTCGAGTTTACCTTGCATTGTCGGCAAATATATTTTGTAATCATGAAACTTCAGACCAAGATCGCATAATTTTCAGAAATTTTTATGCAATTAAGCGGAATTCAGAATTTTGTTTATGCAAATAAACGATGTTAACATTGTTTAAATATGAAACGGTTCGGTGCAGGGAAAACGTATGCAATTAACCGAAATATGCAATGGACCAGTATGCAAATAAGTGAAATCTACTGTACCATGCCATTATTAATCAAACTTCACATGAAGGGTTATTGGGAGGGCGCTTTTAAAATTTGTACTTTTGGTTGCCGTGGCTGTAGAAAGTAGGTCACTGTGACTTACATTTGAAAACAACTAAAAAAAATCCTCTGGTCTGAAACCTAAAAATTGTAGACCAAAAAAGTGGATATTCAACTTCTCTAGAGTGTTAAATGTATAGCTTGTACAAATCATGAAAAACCTGCATTTGTTGCATGTTTCAATTCACTTCTTAGCAAATCATCACAGTTTTACGTTTGTAATAATAAGCCAAATTCAATGTAGGAGATTATTTGAATCAGCCGGAGTTGACTTGTAACTGTGGTTACAAATCTCTTTTTACACCTGAGCAGTATATTCAACATGGTTATTGGCCTGGACATCCTACAAGAGTAAAATATGTGTTTTCTTCAACTCTCATGTTCATGTGGGACAGGTTTTCCAAGCACATGCCAAGAACATCGACACTTGCATTTATAAAGAGTGTGAAAGATGTTTCCGAACGAAATGGAAGGGCAATAAAATTTGAATGTTTAATCTGCCATCACTTGATGAGACGTATTCTGGTATACTGTATCTGTCAGTTAGCTCTTGCTTTTGCAATGAATTCTACAGTTTATGTAAGCAAATGTTTTGAAACTTTATAGGAGTGTTACTTATGACTTGAGAATGCTGTGGGATATTTTTTTCTCAAATTGAATACTAGTAAAAGAAATGGCTACTGTTGCCTATCTAATATTTATATTCTACACATTCCCTGTACATTGAACTTCTGTGATTTTTATATGCCTATTACTTGCCTTAAGGTTTAACATTTGTCTGTCTGTCTGCTTGTGCAATGAACTAGGTTTTACTTGTGCATCAGACTGTCGCTAAATTATTCAACTACACATACAGATATATAGATGACGTTCTTTCTCTAAATAATCACAAATTTGGAGAATATGTGAATGTCATCTATCCAAGTGAGCTTAAAATAAAAGACACGACAGATTCTCCATGTTCTGCTTCATATTTGGACTTACAGTAGAACTTCGATAACTCAAACTTCGATATCTCGAATACCACGGATAACTCGAAGTCTTTATTTCGTCCCGACCGGTTTTCTATATAAACTATATTAGGAAAACTTCTATAACTCAAACTTCTATAATTCGAATATACCCGATAACTCGAAGTAAAAATTCGGTCTGTAGCTTAAAAATTTATTAAAATTAACTTCAAAAACTCGAATTTTTTCAAAAAATGTATGATCAATGGCCCGTTTAATAAAACGATCAGAGAAATCACATATCGGTAATTAGGCTACCATTATAGTAGAGAAATGAACCGAGTAGTTCTTGTTATCTACCGTATTAATTAGTATCAATTAACGGATTAATATTCAGTACCGTCACGGACAATTAAGCCTAACAGGTATGCTAATCCGCTACTCTAATAAAAGAAGCCGAATAGGCCCTAATATGCGGCCGTCGATAAATTTTGACTTAAGTTCTCCAAGCTTAATAAAAACAACGAACCCCGTTGTACTCACGACTGCATTAAAATCTCAAATGACATATTACACTGTTTATAATTTCATTAACTTTCTATTAGTATTTTCTAACGAATGTAAAAAATAAGCATTTTGGAAAACATGTATATATATATATCTAATTTCCGATTTCGTTGTTCGTATATATCACGATTTTAAAATAAAATAACACGTTTCGCACGCTTTTACTGTCAATATCAATTCTTTAATAAATTCTTTATCATATTTTCTTTAAAAAGTATCTTTTACTTTTTTTACATTCGAGTAAAGGTAACTGTTTAAAATATCAAGATTTCTGTAGTGGAAAACATATATTAAGGTGACACCATTCTTGGACATCATCCTTCAACTTCGATAACTCGAACACCCCGATAACTCGAAGTCCCCAGTGAAGTCCCGAGCACTTCGAGTTATCGAAGTTCTACTGTATACCTCAATTATGACACCCATGAAAGATTAAATCTGAAGCTATACGACAAACGTGATGACTTCAATTTTTCTTTTGTCAACTTTCCGTTTCTTTGCAGTAATATCCCTGCTTCTCCTGCGTATGGTGTAATGTTTCACAGTTAATACGGTACGGTAGAGCTTGTTCCCACTATGGGAACTTTCTGCAACGAAGCAAATTACTTACAATTAAATTGTTGACACAAGGATATTGCAAGCCTAGGCTAATCAGGGCCCTTAAAAAGTTTTATGGCCGTCATCACAATATTGTTGATAAGTATGTAGTCACTGTATCCTAACTTATACTGGATATATTTGACTTACCATAGGTCTTTGTTCCTTTCATTCTCAAAATTGACTTACACGTGACGGGTGTAGCTAGCTAAACAGGAGGTGCTTACCCTTCCGGAACACACGGCCTCACTTCCTTGATGGAAGTTCACGTGTATCACCTATTTTGCCAGTTTGCAAAGTTTTTACTTTGTTTTGGGGATTGTGATATTGTCAAAGACTGGTATGTTTGTTTTATTTATATCTACTTTTAAGGTCTTGAGCTCATTATGGCTATACAGGTCTCTCCCACAGTCATTTAGTGACAGGCATAATTTTGTTCTAACTGGTGGTTATATTGTTGTTAATTCACAAGAGAGTTGATGGCATAGTGACCAACAGTTTATTTATGTCATACATTATGTATAAATTCACTCTAAACATCATAGTTGTTTGTCCAATATTGGAAAAAGACTACCAGTACAAGCATGTATTGCAAAAATGTGCACTTCATCATATTTATTGTCAAGTCATAAGTGATTTAGCACAATCTGTGAACAAGAGACTGTCTTTATCACAGCATCTCAAAAGAGTGGGGTCGGGGGCCATTTTGTTGAACTTGCTGTTCAAGATTCTTAAACTTACATGGACAAATTTTGTAATTTTATGTAAAAAATTAAACTAAAATGTATTTTATTGCTTTCTATGGTCTTACTTTTTTCAGGAGTCGGTGTGTGGAAATTCACACTTCAAAGCTGCCAAGGAACAGTCCACAACTATGAAAACTTTAAATGAAACTGTAGTTATGATTGCTGGTTGCAGACATGCCTTTGCTCAAAGATGCCTGAATATGTTCAGAGGAGAGCAGTTTGCTAATCCTCATTATTTGCATTGCTATTTTGCCACAAAGAATGAAGTTGCCTTCTTGTGGTATGACGTTGTATGTAAATATTGGCGTTAGGCAGAAAGACAGGATGCTAAAGTAGCTATTCAGGTCATAGATGGTGGCAAAGTAACATAACTCACAAAACCAGTACTCTCAGTAAAGCATGCTAATTGTCAGGTATAACTTAATTTCATAAAAGAGTAGTGCCAATTAGGTTCCAGTAAGACTTTCAATAAAACTCCAGGACCTTGCTTTTTCCAAAATTAAAACACTAAATTGGGCAGTATATATTGATTTTAACAGTACTTGCTGTTGAGGCATTTTTAATGAGTAAATTTGTAACTTAAACAGGTGCTTATGCAGATCATCTGTGTGCAAGACAAAGTGATTTTTATATAATGAGAAGAGATTATCTGATCATGCCTACAGTAAAAGAGATAAAGCTTTAACAACCTGACATATTTGCTTAGTGAAAAAAGATTTGGAAAAAAAATTCGGATAAATTCCTTTGTTGCATTCATAATGCATCAGATTTTAGGATATCAATCAGATATAAGAATTTAACCTATAGATTTTGTTTATGACTACACCTTTTTTGCACGTTTTCCTTTTGGGAACAGTTGCCCCTGTGGCCAAGTGGTCTTCAGTACAATTGACTAGGTTTGAATACCACTCGATAGATCCTAGTGTGAAAAAGTATGTTCAAGAACTTCAGTGTTTTAAGACTTTTAGCCATTTTGAATAACCGTGTTGTAGAGAATTACACCACAACTTGCTGAAAATTTACTTTTTGTGTTGCAGATGCGCGTACACATTCATTTATATTTTTATATAAATTTTAAAACGCTAGAGACAAAGATACATGAACATATATTAAACTGTTGCTTCTTTTTTCAATTACATTATAGGTCAATGGGGAGGCAGATGGCAAATTTGTAGCCGCCTGGAGACCTGGTGAAGAGGATGAACAAATAAATTCATACCTGTCTAGGACTGGCGCAACAACTAAATAAATGACTGCAGCTAGTATGTTATTATGTGAATTTTTTTAATAACATTGATTAAAAAAGTAGATTAAGGATCGACTTTCTTTAGTTGTTTATCAAGGTGTGAAGCAGTTTATGGTTGATTTGCCCTACTGCCTCATTGAGCAGTTCATACCTTAATGAACCATTTAAAAAAGGAACATGAATCCTTATATTTACAATCATTGTAGATTTCTTTAGCAAAGAATAATAAACGTAGATATTAATTTTTGATTTAATTTTCTGATCAATACTTTGTAAATATAGAGTATATATAACAACAGTTGTATCATAAAAATCTCCGTAATACCTAGCTGATTTTTTCAAATAATATTATATTTTTTCATTTGATAGAGAAGAAACGATCACAGAACATTTATTATTTTGGAATGAACAAAAACATAAAAGATTAGAAATTTATCAATGTCAAAGGCTTAAAATGTAAATATTTTATATTTTATATGAGGCTGTATGATGGTCCTGAATATTTATCCGTTAATTGACAATGATTTATACACTAGATAACTAGAACTACTTGGTTCACATTTTTAGTTTCATGGTAGCCTTATCACTAATAATTTATGTGATTTTTCTGTTCAATTTTTATTTAACAGGCCATGGATCATACATTGGTAAAAATTGAACTCAAGTTTTTGACTTTGATTCTTAATACATTTTTAACTTCGAACTAATTTATTTCTTCCAGTTATTGGGGGTATTCAAATTATAGAAGTTTGAGTTATCAAAGTTCTCCTAATAAAGCTTATATAGAAAACCTGTCAGAACAAACCAAAGACTTCAGTCATCTGGCATATTCGAGATATGGAAGTTTGAGTTATTGAAGTTCTACTGTACATGAAATCAAAAGAGGAGGCAAGTAATGTGGCAGACCAACCTCAATAGGTGAAGACAAATTATGTTAAATTGTATTTTTTGAAATTGAAGCAATGGTTTACTATGGTACCACCCCAACTAATTATTGCCTGATTGATGGAAAGGTACTTTAAAGACAATGCGCTATCATTTGAGTTTCACAATTTAAGCTCAAAAACATGTACTTATTGCGATCAAATCTGGGTCAGCGTCATTGTGGGCTAGACAAAGTATAAAAAACACATTTGGAATTATTCTTTATTATTATTTCATATACTACTTCGATTTGATAGAAATTGTGTATTATTTAAATTGTGCATTATTTAAATTGGTTTTATTTTGAACTTCTCATTTGTGAAGTATATAAACTACATTTATAAATGTCTGTCAACTGTTTAAGTATGTTTTATTTAAATTTTAACAGCTGTAAGTGGTTTGTTTAACTCAAGGGTTCATCTCATCAGATCAACCGTTTAACATATTGGTTCTCAATTTCAATTGAAAATTTCTGTTTATCATTCAGAATTTCTATGTCTCCAACCAAGTTTTGGTTGGAATGAGCTATGCGTTTATAAGGTTGAATTGTAAGAGTCTGACAATGGCACATTGTTCAAAAGTAGCTTACCCTTACCATCGTAGCTCGTTGTTTCGTACCATAACCATTTTGTTCCCAAAGAAGTCCAATCCGTACTATGTAATATGGCCATTTCATACCATACAGTATTCCGTGATACTACTGTTTCATAACAATGACATCAAAAATAATTTTAAAAAGTAAATAATAATAATAATAATAACTAATAATTAATCTAAAATAATTTTTATTGGGGGATTTACATTTTAGGAGTGTTAGACGAAAAATATGCAAATTTTACTCAAAATTTTGTTATATATTGTTTAAAAGGCATCTTCTTTCTTATTTTTTTATTAGCGAATGTTAAAATGAAATAACGATTTTTTAAATAAGCGGTGTCTTCTTTTTTCAGGGTTATTTTAATAATAACACATGTTTACCGCTTGGTTTTCTTACGAATGAAGACCTGAAATATAAACTTTTATGGAATGGTAAAACAAGATGGTACGAAATGGTTTTTTATATGGGACGAAATAGTTTTTAATATGGTACAAAATGACTATAAACCGCTTACCATTAATTATTTGGAGTAATTATGGTACAAATTTGCTTATATCGTGTCAGGTGTACGGCATGATGGGATCAAACTAGATGCCACAAAGGTGTCATTGTCATTATACAAAAGTTTTTTTTAATAACAAAATTGATTTGAACAAATATCAATAACACAGCAAGAATAAGTACAAGACAAATGTATGATTTAATATAAATGGTAATGTATCCGGGAAAGTTTAAACTTTAAACAACAGTATAATAATAGTATAGCGTTTTGTTATTTGATAAAATGTGTATGTGGCCTAAATATTGAATAAAATAATTGTATATCAAATTTCTTATAAATCATTAAAAGATAACAGTCAAATACTAAGACCCAGAAAATAAATTATAAAAATAATGTAATCCGACTTCATACAGAATGATATTCTATCCATTTTAGCGGTTATAATGTTTATGTTCACTATTTACCGAGTAAAATACGTAGCAACCTAAGGTAATCCCGCACCAAATTTCGTAGATTGTGTGTTAAATTTCCGCATGTCTATTACGTCGATATAGGGCAAAATTCTTGGAGGATATCTTGCACATTTATATCTTTTAATAATGTATTACTTGTGATGAACAGGGCACATGCTGCTGAATTGTAAAGTTAATTATACAACTTGCACGGCCCTATATTTTTTTTAGAAAAGTGTATTTGTATTAATATTTCCATCCTACCCCAAACCAATCAATTTTAACGTTTATATCAATTCAACATCAGTCGCCTTATATCGACCTACGTCTATAGAATAAATGCACACATGAATTGTTAAAGTGAAACCACTGGGAAAAAATTAAGGAGTCCTTCTATGCTTCTAACCTCCTACATATAAAATACGTATTATATATTACCACTGCGGTAGCTCAGCTGGTAGAGTGCTCACTCCGTAAGTGGGAGGTCGTGGGTTCGAACCCCGACCGGGTCTGAACCAAGACTTGAAAGTGGATAGTGACTGATCTTTCGCCAAGCACTCGACATTACGCAATGAAAGTCACGGTTCTTTCGGATGGAAACTTAAAAAAACGAGGTCCAGTGTCACGGTAGGCTTGGCACGATAAAGAACCCTGCTGTATAATGCCATCAGCGCAACACACTGGCAAAATTTCTGCACTTTTACCTATAGCTTGCGACGTCTCGATATAAGTGAAATATTCTTGACTGGGACGTTAAACACCATTACTCAACTCAACTTGTTATATATCGATACACTATCGGTTTATTTTAGAATTATGCTTCTTTGGAATCCGTTTCAATTTGCTCTTTCTAATTCTAAAACAGCACATTTCAATATGCTTATTTAAAACAATTTGGAAGATGCGGTTACGGCGGGATGTGTAGTATGACATAAGTGAATCGTTATGGTTACCCTATCATAAAAAAAGATAAAGACATTAGGAATACGCATTAAAGGATGTGCAGCTTTCTTGCCCTCGCCTTTTGGACCACCTTTTCACCTGCCTTATATATAAATCTATGCCACAAAAGTGACAATATAAATGTGTCCGACTGGATCACTTGTAATATGAACCTAGCCATATCAACAACGAAAGAAATATCGGTGAAGATGAAAGCTATTGTTTAGGATATAAAACATAAACATTGAATCTTACAACAGGAACTAACAGGCACTGATTGTGCACAACTAAAACAGACTTCTTGGTATCAATGTGAAAAAAAGCGGCACACAAAATTGAAGTACGTAAATTATAAATGGATACTAAGTGTTGGAAAAAGATTATTTCGATTAACAATGAAGCGTAAAGAAACAAGTAATGATGCCAACTTTACTTATTGCTTTTGTTGAGTAAATGGCAATCGGAGCGTAGAGTCAGTTTGGTGAAAAATGGTCGTAAATGGCCGAAAAAAAAAAATCGGGATAAAATGACATTCACTGGTATGTTTGTGTTTTATAAATGTCGAAAACTAAACGAGCAAGAGACAAAAACAAATGAGTAATTGACTGTACCCTTTTTAAACAGAATATTATTTGTTGTGAAAAGTAACTTATAAAAAATGTTGATTTCATAAACACCAAATTGGTGTTTATTTCATAAACACCAAATTGGTGTTTATGTTTTAACTCCTTATTGACACCATAAATGTTCCAGTCGGTAATATCAAACTGTTGTTAAAATCTAAATTCAGTTTTTATTATCTCATATAACAGTGTATTATTGTCATTAAATAGGACACATTATGATGTTATATTGCTTGGTTATACATTTGATATAACAAGTTATTAGACTCTAAGTTTTCAAAATATATGTCTTAACATAGTCGCCGAAACAAGAAATAATTGGATGCCCCTTCCTTTTTATTAACAACAAATAATAACAAAAACTTAAAAACAAGAACTATTTTGATAGGCGAAACAACGTGTCACTTAAAAAAGAAATAAAAACGAACTCAAAAACAACGAGTAACGTTTTAGTTTGTCTGTCACGCAGGTGAAACGATCGCATTTCGGCTCGAGTGTTTTGTAAAAAATAAGTTAAATCTGCATGCCACGCCCAGATTTAACAAGGATTTCGTCCATTGAGGGACGATACATATAATCATCCATCAACACTGTACCAAATTAATTCTGTAGAAATAGTAAAGAACCAGACATTATTTTGTAGTCAACACAATTGTGGTCATTCAACCCTGATGACGGTAAATAAGGTCATTAACGAAGTTGTCAGAAATACAGGAAACTCGATAATCGGATAATTACTGGTCTGTTGCTTGTTTCCAACCGTTTTGACAGTTGTTATTTTAATCCAATTGCATGACATTCTTTCATCAACTTTTAGCACTTTTTTCAATCATTACGCGAATTGCGGTTTTATTTTCCAAATTTATAAAGGCATCATTTCATATTTGTCTAAATTATAAACTTGATTCTCACAAAGCGCAAAAATCTGAAGGCAAAGAGCATGTTGTGATTATAATTCAAATGACATTGTAATGTCAGAAGTAAAGATGTATATACTTTAGTCATTTCCCTCTGAAAATAATAATATTAACTTTATTGTGTATAAACCAAATCACGTGGTTTTTTTTTTTTTACAATATATCAATTAACAAACTTCTAAAGTACAATGGAATCTTACATCAAAAATTATAAAACTAAACTGATGATACATTATTCTTATGCTGTAGTTAAGCCCACTTTCCTAAGTTCTAATGACTTTTAACAAAGGAGCCTAATTTTTGCAAAAGAATGGTTGAAGAAGTTTTAAAAATAGATATTAAATTTTGTGATTTATCTAGATTTTAAAGTTTACTATATATTTTTCACATTCTGATAAAAAGCTATTTCGTATGGAAGAGTTAATAGTGCAATCCAACAGAAAATTTTCCTCTGATTCAAGAATATTACAAAACTTGCAAAGACGGTCTTTTCTTTTAGTTTTAGTATATTTACCCCTTTCAATTTCCAAGCAATGGTCACTTATTCTTAATTTTGTGATTTCCTTCCTTTCTTTAAAATAATCTGAACCTGCTTTACTTCTTGCGACAGTACATATTGGTGCATATGAACAATTAATATCCCTGAATAAGCAAACGTTCAGGTGGTAGGACGGATCTTCCGGGCAGGAACCAATGCCAAAATTTTTTCAGATTATCAATTGAAATGCATTTATATGTTACATACTCGCTTCAAATTTTTGTGTCTTTTTTATTACTAAGCCACAAAAATTAACTTATAATTTAATTTTAGATAACCTACCTTTGTAAAATACATAAAATGCAGCAACGCTAAAATCCCGCATGTTTGTCATTACGCCTTAAAGTGACCCACCCCCTTGACTTATAGAGATGTGTGGATTACTAATAATACAATATGTAGTTGGTAATTCGCCATGACAGATTTGAAATTCACCATGCTAGAACAGTACTATGCCATGGATAAATACAATTTGTCATGGCAAATAAGTAATTTATAATAATTTTTTAAATAAGATTTCTTTTAAAAAAATACTCAATATCCCCTAATCACTTCCTACGTAACACATTGTGCAACACGTCTTTTCTGCAGGAGCACAAAAAATTTTCTTCCACTTTTGATTACAGATTAAAGTTATAAAGAACAGCTGGTAAACATAAATGGGCCTTTAATTGTTACAAAGTTCAAATTTTATTTGTCTTACTATAATTACCATAATTTTATCGTCCACAAAAAGGGACTACGGTGCCTTATACCCCCCCCCCCCCGCAGTCAAATCCCAGGTCAAAATACCTAACAAAATTAGGTCAGAGACTAGATTGAGAAAGTTTAGTTTCGATCTCATTTGGTAAGACACTAGAGTGAAAAAGTTTAAGTTCCATCCAATTTGGTAAGACACTAGAGTGAGAAAGTTTAAGTTCCATCCCATTAGGTTAGACACTAGAGTGAGAAGGTTTAAGTTCCATCCCATTAGGTTAGACACTTGAGTGAGAAGGTTTAAGTTCCATCCCATTTGGTAAGACACTTGAGTGAGAAAGTTTAAGTTCCATCCCATTTGGTAAGACACTAGAGTGAGAAAGTTTAAGTTCCATCCCATTTGGTAAGACACTTGAGTGAGAAAGTTTAAGTTCCATCCCATTTGGTAAGACACTTGAGTGAGAAAGTTTAAGTTCCATCCCATTTGGTAAGACACTTGAGTGAGAAAGTTTAAGTTCCATCCCATTTGGTAAGAAACTTGAGTGAGAAAGTTTAAGTTCCATCCCATTTTGTAAGACACTAGAGTGAGAAAGTTTAAGTTCCATCCCATTTGGTAAGACACTTGAGTGAGAAAGTTTAAGTTCTCTGAAAAATCTGATCTTCAAAACCATTTAAATACAATCATTGGAAAACACTGCCATTTACCACCTTGGTTCTAATATTACTGCGAAAAAGTTTTTTTTTCTTTGATTGTGACAAGTGCTGACGTCTCTCGCTATCTAGGTTCTAATCCAACTGGGTATATTCTAGGTTTGCTTGCTTAAGATCGGTAGTTTTCTCCGGCCATTCCGGTTTTTGCCACCATCTAAATTTGGCCGTAAACGATGGAAGAGAATCTTGGCTAGTTGTTGTAACTCCCCTCAATTTGCTTTAGCTAATGCAATTGCTTGTTTTAAAATCTCTAAACTGCACAAGCACAAGTGCCTTGAGACAAAAATAAAGAATTTAATTTTTGACCTAACATGCCGCTTTTCCCTATTGTGAATCAAATCCACCACATTTTATTCTCTTAAAAAACAAAGTAAGCATATATATTAAAACTGAGATGGATTATAAAAGCACAAGATTAAGGAAAATCAATAAAAACGTTTGTCACATGTCATAATCATAATCCAATTACCATACTAAATGAATTTACAAAACTTGAAAGCACTGAAATCAGTAAAGTTCAAAATGAATTGAAAAGTACACTATATTTAAAGTTGGTCTTGTTAAACGTAACCTAAGAATTCGTCCTCGTCATCTGACCTGAAAAATGTCTTTGCATTGCATCGAAGTCACAAGTGTCTTTGTCAATATGATAAACTTCTTGTTTATCCCCATGATCTCCGTGTGAAGGAAAGTCTGATTCCCACAAAATATCTTCCTGCGCACCACCCAGACTATTGGAAATGCTGCACTTGAGACTGATTTAACGATAATTTCATTCCACGCTTCAATTCAATGGCATATCTCGTCTAATTCTGGTTTACGCATGTGACCAACTTTTATAAATGGATGTTTGTCTAAATGTTCAACTTTTGTCTCAGAGCGCATTTTATTGGTTTGTTGATGCCAACATCAAGCGGGTGGAAAATAGAAGTCATTTCACGGGGAATGATTGCCAGTTCCCAATAGTCACTTTTAACACCTCTTTCACATAGTCTGATTTGTGCCACCTAAAACTGTCCAAAACCAACAAAATGCGTTCGTGTTGTCACCATACAAGTTTTAACCACTTTTTCATACTGGATTCTGCCATTCAATCCTTTATATGTACAAATAGAAAGTTCAATTTCGGCAGAGTTTTTTCTTTTTAAGATGGTGGTAATCTTGTGTCGTTTCCCAAGCATGCTAGCATAACGGTGAACCCCTTTTCATTACCAGTTGTTTATTCACCAACTTTTCATTCATATGAGCCATTGTAGTGCCATCTGGCAAGACAAAGTTAACGGGATCAGTTCATCATTTCCAATACGTGAGGGTTCAACCATATACTTCCTTCCAACTTTAATTATGTAGCTTTGAAAGTTTGTTAACATTTCCTCATAATTTTCTGGAATTCTTTCTGCAATAGTTGTCTTACGTTTATCACTTAGTTCAAAACAGTTTGTAAAACTGTAACACCAGTTCAATGATGCTTTAAACTCATTATTGGCACTTGCGCTATATTTGGACAAAATTCTAATTTCAGTGGTGCTCACTCCAAACCCTTCGACAAATTTATCGCATATCAAGTTGTATATTTCAGTCTCTTTTTCAGGGAATTTCGTAGATTTTTCTCGATTAGCACGCTTTTTATAATAATATTTAATCTAGATACTTATCTATTTGACAAGTTTTTCAAAGAATCGAATTAACAATTTTCACATCCTTATTTATCTAAAATACAACAAGGGCCACGTAATGTGATGTTACTTTTATACCCCATCCATTAATACCCGAGTCCGAGAATACGTTTCCGGTCTTTATCTTTGGATAATACGAGGAATCAAAGTGATAGTAACAAGATATATACAGTCTGGATAGAGGATGTGTCGTGTAAAAAATTGAAATTTTCAAGGTCACAAAACTATAAAAACTGAAAACAACACAAGGTTCAAGTTTTTTGGATTTCTTTTTTTTTTTTTTTTTTTTTTTTAGATTTTTTTCTAATTGAAAATTATCATACTGTGATTATCAGATTATCAAGATCAAGGTCACATAATTGTATAATCAAACGATTGTGTAACAAAATCAAGAATATCTCTGTTAAAATCATGTGGAAGTATTTAAATTTCTATTGCAAAAAGATAGAAGATATAGTATGTATCTATAGATCTCGATTTTCAAAAATTAAGATTTCATTTAATTTTTTGAAAATGACTGGATAATATATATAACAAATACCTGCTAAATTTTGATGTGCCATATGTGCACATTTCGGAAAATCATTCCTCATCAGTGACACTAAGGGCCGAAAAGTTTGATAGATAAAAAAACCATAGGCCAAAAAGTTTAAAATAATTAATCTAAAGTTCCAAAATTATATAAATCCAAATCCAGCTAAGGAATGCTTTGCATGATTGAACAAACCTTAGTTTTAAATAAATTTCAAAAATTATGACGGCTGAAAATTTTGCTAAATGGTATATTTTCTTACAGTACACGGTACTGCCTTCTGAGTTATGGATACCCTCGGGGAGTTTTACTCCACCAGCAACGGTACCCGCTAATGGAAATGCCATTATCACCGAATACATATGTTGGTCTTCTTAATATGAAGGCTGCATCAAAACTTTAAATGATCATATTTCAAAGCTGAAGCTTGCTCAGTTTACACAAAAACCAACCAGAAACTATTTTTAATGTTGGACTTGTTGTTTTCCATTAGCAGAGTGATATTTATATGCCACCTACTCCTCAGGTCAACAGGCTGTGTGTTATCTCATCAAAGAGAATAATTTATCTGTTAATGATATTGTCATATTATTTTGCAGTTATGAAATATGGCCATACCCGTTTTTTTCTTTGTTAGGCGTTCACAGATGGATATCTTTTAGACATCAAACATTAAAAAACAAACAAAATTTTAATCGAATTTATTCTAATTTCTAAAAAGAGTCATAAGTGGGAGAGAACATTTAAATACTATATCATAAAACGGTTAAATACGTGTGATAATGACACTTTACTCTTGTTTAAAGCTATCTATAATTGATGATCAGCACATTATTAGTTTTGCTATCTCGAGTGACAATGCTGTTATTAAAATATTTGAAGAAAGTTGTCGATATTATAAAGAATAAAATTAACATTTTTCCTTCTTCCGCGTTTTGTGAAGATAATTTTTAAAGATATCTTTATTGATTAGCACGTTATTAGTTTATTTATACATATAGAACTTGAGTGACAATGCTGTAATTAAAATATTTGATGCAAGTTGTCGATGTTTTAAAGAGTACAGTTACATTATGTACTATATCTTTCGCGATTATGAAGGTTTTTTTCAAAATTGTTCTATAAAATCTTATCTTTCCTTTATATTTTGTATATGAACTGCAATCGACTGGCAATCCTGTAATCACATCTAAAGAAGAAAAAAGTATTTTGGATATTTTTATTTATTCAAAAAATATACAACCAAATATTCATGTTTTGTAATGATACTTAAAAACATTTCATGATATTTATTGTTGTTTTTCAAGTTCATATATCTCAAGTGTCAGTAATATAATTAAGATATCTGATTATTTATGGAAGTTGTCAATTTTGTTAAGAATAAATTTAACATTTTACATATCCTTCTTAGTCCATGTTAAGTACAGTCATGTCAAATTTACATTTTTGATAATTTATAATTAGTTCAATTAAGTTGAATAGTTCATCATATCATCTCTAATTGATATAAAGGTAACACTTTTATCGAATCACGTAGCTGCAATTCGTGATGCAGCCATAAACTTTTACGGCTAATTAACATCAGCCCTATTTAGTAAAACAAAATTTAATATGAAAGTTCGATAAGTTAAATGTGCAGAATTAATTGACCTAATAAACGGACTAATGTTAGTAGTAAGCTATTAAGATTTTTTTTTTATAAAGAATGTATTTAGGTTCAGAGAGATAAATACCGTGAAGCGACTGAATTGAAGATAAAAGGAAAAAATAGAAAAAGAACAAGGCGAGGAGCAACAGCTATACTTAATTTGTGTTAAACTACCTAGCCCTTGCACCTATTGTTCTAACATGGCGGTTTATCGGAACAAAATAGCACCGATTTACCTAATAAAACAAAAAAGGAAGTAATATTCTTGTTACACGTCGAGGTTTTTTTGAAAAGTTAATTTTCCTTTATAGCCCTCAATTAATTTATTAAGATGTTTTATAAATTTATAAAAAGAATTTTTTAAAAAAATGTCAAAAAGAAACAAATAATATTTATTTTTCGTGTGCCTTCCTGATCGTCTGGGTGGCTCGGTCGATGGAACATCCGCCTAGAGAGCGGGAAGTAATGAATTTAAACTCTGGACTGGCTACATATAAAAATTGCCATTGTCTTTTTGCCTGGAGATAGGTCGGCATTATTAGGACATTGTTCGACTGATATACATTTGTAAATTTACAGCTTTATATAACAGTCCTATTTGATCATTTATTCTAACAAATATTCCCTGATGATTGTACTAACAAGCACCCACCCAATAGCGAGTTTATACGAGTGTAAATTGGTCTCATTATAAATTAGGAAAAATACAAATCAGGAAGTAAAAAGTCATTTAATGCTGTTTTTCAATCCAGAAAGGTAATTTGTCTGCAGGAAAAGTAAACAAGCACACACAACATTGGTATCACTGTTGTATAAGTTTTCTTAAAATCAGAAAGGGATTAAATAATTTAAAAAAAGCCAGGAATCGTTGTACTGATTTGCTGTTTTAACCTTTCTGGGATAAAAACCCCTCGCGTCGCATATTGTCCGCATGATAAACACAAAAGGCGACTTTTAAGAATCTAGCAAGTGATACTTTTTCTGTTGACCAATTGACACCAAATACACGTGACAATATTACTGAAGCTGAACAAAGGTTTTTAAAATTAGATTTTAGAAAAAAGCATTAAATAACTAATTCGAAAAAAAATTAATGCATTTACGCGTCTTCTCCTTATTATATTCAGATTTATTTCTTTGACAAGAAAGTTCAGTTATGTAACAGCGAATTAGGGATTGGTTTAATCTACTGATTATTTACGTTTATACCAGAAGTTGATTTATGCCAATGATCATTCATTCATTTTTTTCTTGTGTCGGAAGAATTCTGAACGATAAAAATCTGTGACAGATCATTAGTCATTTAACAAAACAAATCTTCAAATGGTATTTCTTATCTTGCTCAGTTTGTTTCATTTTTTTCTAGTTGTAATCGTCCCCTGTAGCGGACGCAAGTGGCCTAGACTTTTTCAAACTCTACAGAAGTGCCTTTATCTTGCAATGAGACATGGGACCTCAATTTTGAGTCTCATCCGAAAGACTACCTGGTAACAAGCTTTTCAGGGCTCTAGTTTTGGCAGAAGATGAAAATCATCTCAAAAAAATGTCCAAATCCTGAGTGAGGTTTGAACCTTCAACCCTTGACTTTGTTGTTAATTTATATACTTTAGGTAAGGTACGTCGAACAGTATTATACAGTTTACTGCTTCATTAGAAAGCCTGTGGAGTGATTGTGGTTTACTCCCCAGTCATTTTGAACATGTTTCTCGAAGTAGTAATTTTTTAGATAGATTATGAAATTGGAGTGCCTGAAAACCCTAAAATCTTCAAAAAAGGTCAAAATAACAGACTCTCCTGGCGAAAAACAAAACAATCACTGGCCTAAAGATCAATACTTGTAGGTACCAGTGCGGTTGTTCAGTTGGTAGAGTGTTCACTCTGTAAGTGGGCGGTCATTGGTTCGAACCCCGACCGGGTTTGACCCAAGACTTGAAAGTGGGTTGTGACTTTTCGCCAAGCACTCGGGTTACGAACTGAAAGTCACGGTTCTTTTTGCGAATGGGAACTGAAATAAACGAGGTCTCGTGTCACGTGGCACGATGAAAAAACCCTGCTGTATAATGCCATCAGCGCAACGCACAGGCAAAATTTCTGCATATTCGTCTATAGCTGGCGACGTCTGGATATATTTGAAAAATTTTTTACTGGGGCCTTAAAATGTTAGGGCCGCTTGTTAGAATTTCTTCTAGAAAAGTCGATATATCGTGTAGTGCATTCAGTTGTGTCAAATGTACGCTCATAGATAGCACATAAATACAATATAAATACTGGAACATAACATTTTCGTATGCCACCTACTCCTCTGATCATTATACTGTGTGTTATATCATCAAAGAGAATAATTTATCAGTTATTAATATTGTCATATTATTTTGCAGTTTTGAAATATGGCCATACCCGTTTTTTTTTCTTTTTGAGGCGTTCACAGATGGATATATTTGAGACATCAAATATTAAAAAACAAAATTTTAATCGAATTTATTCTAATTTCTAAAAAGAATCGTAAGTGGGAGAGAAAACTCCATTTTAACATTATGTCATAAAACGGTTAAATATGTGTGATAATGACACTTTACTCTTGTTTAAAGCTATCTATAATTGATGATCAGTACATTATAAGTTTTTCTATGCACACGGAACTCGAGTGACAATGTTTTTATTAAAGTATTTGATGCAAGTTGAATAAAATTAACATTTTGCATATCCTTCTTCCGCGTTTTGTGATAATTTTTAAAGATATCTTTAATGATTAGCACATTATTAGTTTATTTATACATATAGAACTCGAATGACAATGCTTAATTAAAATATTTGATGCAAGTTGTCGATGTTGTTAAGAGTACAAATATATTATATATATCTGTCTTTCGCATTTATTAAGGTTTTTTTTCAAAATTGTTCTATAAAATCTTACATTATGCATATCTTTCTTTCGCGTTTATGAAGGTTTTTTTTCAAAATTGTTCTATAAAAATCTTACTTTATGCATATCTTTCTTTCGCGTTTATGAAGGTTTTTTTTCAAAATTGTTCTATAAAAATCTTACTTTATGCATATCTTTCTTTCGCGTTTATGAAGGTTTTTTTCAAAATTGTTCTATATATAGCACAAATAGCAGTTGAATTTTGATGTGCCAGATGTGCACATTTCGGAAATTCATTCCTCATCAGTGACACTTAGACCAAAAAGTCTATAAAATCTAACATTATGCATATCTTTCTTTCGCGTTTATTAAGGTTTTTTTTTCAAAATTGTTGTATAAAATCTTACATTATGCATATCTTTCTTTCGCGTTTATGAAGGTTTTTTTCAAAATTGTTCCATAAAATCTTACAATATGCATATCTTTCTCCCGCGTTTATGAAGGTTTTTTTTCGAAATTGTTGTATAAAATCTTACATTATGCATATCTTTCTTTCGCGTTTATGAAGGTTTTTTTTCAAAATTGTTCCATAAAATCTTACATTATGCATATCTTTCTTTCGCGTTTCTGAAGGTTTTTTTTAAAATTGTTCCATAAAATCGTACATTAAGCATATCTTTCTTTCGCGTTTATGAAGGTTTTTTTCAAAATTGTTCCATAAAATCTTACATTATTATATCTTTCTTTCGCGTGTATGAAGGGTTTTTTTTTCAAAATTGTTCTATAAATTCTTATCCTCCCTTTTTTGTATATGAACTGCAATCTACTGGCAATCCTGTAATCACAACAAAAGAATAAAAAAGTATTTTGGATATTTTTATTTATTCAAAAAATATACAACCAAATATTCATGTTTTGTAATGATACTTAAAAACATTTCATGATATTTATTGTTGTTTTTCAAGTTCAAATATCTCAAGTGTCAGTAATATAATTAAGATATCTGATTATTTATGCAAGTTGTCAATTTTTGTAATGATACTTAAAAACATTTCATGATATTTATTGTTGTTTTTCAAGTTCAAATATCTCAAGTGTCAGTAATATAATTGAGATATCTGATTATTTATGCAAGTTGTCAATTTTGTTAATGATAAATTTAACATTTTACATATCCTTCTTAGTCCATGTTAAGTACAGTCATGTCAATTTTACATTTTTGATAATTTATAATTAGTTCATTTAAGTTGAACAGTTCATCATATCATCTCTAATTGATATAAAGGTAACACTTTTATCGAATCACGTAGCTGCAATTCGTGATGCAGCCATAAACTTTTACGGCTAATTAACACCAGCCCTATTTAGTAAAACAAAATTTAATATGAAAGTTCGATAAGTTAAATGTGCAGAATTAATTGACCTAATAAACGGACTAATGTTAGAAGTAAGCTTTTAAGATTTTTTTATAAAGAATGTATTTAGGTTCAGAGAGATCAGTACCGTGGAGCGACTGAATTGAAGATAAATGGAAAAAATAGAAAAAGAAAAAAGAAAAAGCAATGAGCAACAGCTATACTTAATTTGTGTTCAACTACCTAAGCCTAACATGGCGATTTACCTAATAAAACAAAAAGGAAGTAATATTCTTGTTACACGTCGAGGTTTTATCTTGAAAAGTTAACTTTCCTTTATAGCCCTCAATTAATTTATTAAGATAAATTTATAAAAAGAACTTTAAAAAAGTATCAAAATGAAAGAAATCATATATATTTTTCATGTGCCTTCCTGATCGTCTCGGTGGCTCGGTCCGTGGAGCATCCGCCTAGAGAGCGGGAAGAAATGAATTCAAACTCTGGACTGGCTACATATAAAAATTGCCATTGTCTTTTTGCCTGGAGATAGGTCGGCATTATTAGGACATTGTTCGACTGATATACATTTGTAAATTTACAGCTTTATATAAGTCCTATTTGATCATTTATTCTAACAAATATTCCCTGATGATTGTACTAACAAGCACCTACCCAATAGCGAGTTCATACCAGTGTAAATTGGTCTCATGGTAAATCAGGAAGACATACAAATTAGGAAGTTACAAGTCATTCAACGCTGTTTTTCAATCCAGAAAGTTAAATTGTCTGCAGGAAAAGTAAACAAGCACACACAACATTGGTATCACTGTTGTATAAGTTTTCTTTAAATCAGATAGGGATTAAATAATAAAAAAGCCAGGAATCGTTGTACTAATTTGCTGTTTTAACCTTTTTGGGATAAAAACCCGTCGCGTCGCATATTGTCCGCATGATAAACACAAAAGGCGACTTTTAAAAATCTAGCAAGTGATATTTTTTCTGTTGACCCATTGACACCAAATACACGTAACAATATTACTAAAGCTGAACAAAGGTTTTTTAAATAAGATTTCAGAAGAAAAAGCATTTAATAACTAATTTGAACAAATATGTAATGCATTTACTTGACTTCTCCTTATTATTTTCAGATCAATTTCATTAACAAGAAAGTTCAGTTAGGTAAACAGCGAATTAGGGATTGGTTTAATCTACTGATTAGTTACGTTTATACCAGAAATTGATTTATGCCAATGATCATTCATTCATTTATTTCTTGTGTCTGAAGAATTCTGCACGATAAAAATCTGTGACAGATCATTAGTCATTTTACAAAACAAAACTTCAAATGGTATTTCTTATCTTGCTCAGTTCGTTTCATTTGCTTCTAGCTGTAATTGTCCTCTGTTGCGGACACACGTGGCCTAGTCTTTTTCGAACACTACAGAGGTGTCTTTAGCGTGCTCTGAGACATGGTACCTCGGTTTTTAGTTTCATCCGAAAGACTACCTGGTAATGAGCTTTTTACGGCTCTAGTTTTGGCAGAAGATGAAAATCATCTCAGAAAATGTCCAAGTCCTGAGTGAGGTTTGAACAAACAACCCTTGACTTTGTTGTTATTTTTTATATACTTTAAGTAAGGTACGTTGGACAGTAAAATACAGTTTACTGCTTCATTAGAAAGCCTGTGGAGTGATTGTGGTTTACTCCCCAGTCATTTTTAACATGTTTCTCGTAGTCACTTTTTGAGATAGATAATGAAATTGGAGTGCCTGATAAACTTTAAATCTTCAAAAAGAGGTCAAAATAACAGAATCTCCTGGCGAAAAACAAAACAATCACTGGCCTAAAGATCAATACTTGTAGGTACCAGTGCGGTAGTTCAGTTGGTAGATTGTTCACTCCGTAAGTGGGTGGTCATTGGTTCGAACACTGACCGGGTTTGACCCAAGACTTGAAAGTGGGTTGTGACTTTTCACCAAGCACTCGGGTTACGAACTGAAAGTGGGAACTTAAATAAACGAGGTCCCGTGTCAAGCAGTACGATGAAAAAAACCCTGCTGTATAATGCCATCAGCGCAACGCACAGGCAAAATTTCTGCATATTGGTCTATAGCTGGTGACGTCTAGATATATTTGAAAAATTCTTGACTGGGACGTTAAACACCATTATGCAACTGTACTAAATAATGGTAGGACAGATTGTTAGAATTTCTTTTAGAGAAGTCGATTTATCATGAAGTGCATTTAGTTGTGTCAAATGTTCGCTCATGGATAGCACATAAATACAATATAAATACTGAAACATAACATTTTCGCACAATAATAACACGATATTCAATATATTTTTAAGTTTAAACACTTGTTTATTATTGTGAACAGATTCTCTTTACCAAGAGCTTGCTTTTAACGGTTAAACGACCAAATTTCTGGCTTATCTATTAAAAAACCAAAAACGTTGGATACCGTGCACCGAGGAATCCGACTTTATCGTGCGTTAATGTTCTGTTTGAACAAACGGCACCAAACTTGTTAAGCATGTAATGTAACGATTTTTGGAGTGCAGTAAACATGCTTTCAATGAAGATAAAACATCATATAACTGACTTTAATTGTTTTATATGCTCCTTATCCTGTTTCAGCTAAAAATTTTAAACTATTTAATGTTTGTTTACAGTTCACTTTGGACTTGATTCAAATATTGATTTCACATTTAACTCTCATTTTATATTTCTTGTTTAAGCGGAATTTTGATCGACACTAAATCTATGCAAAATTGAATATCATCAACTAGAAAGTTACGTTATTTTTTATTTGTATAGTATGGTGGCTTATTTCTGACATCGATATAATTTTAGTCGACATAATATCTTGACAAGTCGAGATAATATCATGAAAAGTTGTGATACCAAAATAAAAGGTTGAGATAAATAATACATGCCGCGATACTTATGTTGACCAGTCGTGATAATTATCTCGATATCGCGACTTATTTTTATCACGACATGTTGTGTTATTTATCTCTACTTTTTATTTTGGTATCACAACTTTTCATCATATTATCTCGCTTTAAAATATTCAGTCGACATGTTTGGAAAATTTTATGTCGACTCAAATTATGTCGATGTCAGAAATAAGCCACCATAGCATTAAACACCTTGATAATTTATAATCATACTATCAGTTGTATAATCTGATACATCAGAAAGTTTTCAATATTTCCTATTAAAAACACAACCAATAGATGAACATATATAGTCAACTAGGTTGATTTACAGTTTTTATTGTACTCTACTTAATCAGAAAATCTTCTACAAATGTTAAAATTAATCAAATTCTGTTGATCTTTTTACAGATGAAATTGGGAATGTGTAAATGGGGTCAATGTGTTTTGTTTCTAAAAATTACCAGATGTTTTTTATTGATTGGAGTTGAAGATAAGATGAACTCGATCTAATTGATCTTATATAGTCCGTTTTAACAATTTTACATCAAATCAGTTGGGAAATGTTTTCCAACTATTGTTATTTTTGCAAGCTTTTAGTCGAGACATGCTATTTGTATATGTACTAAGTAATTGTTTTCAATAGTTACTATGAAAATTTATAAATGATTCAATAAGTAAAGGCTATAACTTAAACTTGCATCCACATCTCTCTCTCTCTCTCTCTCTCTCTCTCTCTCTCTGTGTGTGTGTGTTAAAAGTTGATAGAAACTAGATACATTTAAAATATTGAATATAACGGACGATTTAATAGATGTGTGTACTAAAAGTACTAAGTGTACTAAAAGACTTTATACTGACAACCTCCATCGCGCTAGGAGTTGAGTAATGATGTTTAACGTCCTAGTCAATAATATTTCACTTATATCGTTACGTTGGCAGCTATAGGCGATAGTGCAGAAATTTTGCCTGTGCGTTGCGCTGATGACATTTTACAACAGGCTTCCGAAATAACCGTGAAAGAAAAGTCATTACCCACTTTCAAGTCTTGGGTCAAACCCAGTCATGACCTCCCACTTACCGAGTGAATACTGTACCAACTTTTCTACCGCGGTGGTCTTCACGCTAGGATCTGTCCGGGTGACATTTAAACCTATATAACCTGTGTGAATCGATGTGTTACCTAAGTAAATGCTTTGGACCACTTTGTCACTAAGACCCTAATAACATTTGAGGCTGTTATTCATGATACAATATAATTATGTTCATAACCGAGATGATAATTATACTGTACACATTGTACTTTAACTTTTCAGATGTTTTATACTCAAATTGAAGCCGTTAGTTCTTGCATAATGGAGAAATCCCCCCCCCCCAAAAAAAAAAATAATGATAATAAGGCACCCTCAGCATGTGCGCTAAAATCTCTAATAGTCGATTAGTCCAAGAGTGATAAGTTAGTGAGTTAATGTTTAAGTCATCCTCAGCATTATTACAACTTTTCGCGGATTAACCCGAGAGGACAACGAACCCAAATGATTATTAAAGGTATTAGCCGATGCTTATTATCAACTTGTCCCAAAACAACGACGCTAATATATACCAAAAGAGTAGTTAATTATTGATAAGGCCTGCCAGTTGCTTATAATCAACTGGTCCACGAAACAATGTCGCTAATAGTAGTAAATAACATAAGAGAAGGCGTACCAGTTCGTCTTAAAATATATTAATACCCTAAAGGATTTTGAGTTTTGTAAACCTATTATATGTGTTTTGTTATTTTGGAACTTTGGAGTTTTACACCAAAGTCAAGAAAATGCTATCAAAATTCTTATATATATTGGTTATCGAATTGAACAATTTATCCCCACTGCTTTGACGCGTTATTTATTTTCTAGGATTTCTCATGACAGAGGCGAGATTCTATCACTGATGATATTATAATACATGTCAATGACTTCTTTTTTTCTAAAAGCAGATGCGAAATCAATACAATCATAAGCTTGCAAAAACGGTTTTGTTTTATCTGAATTAAACCAAACTAGAAATATTTTATGGATATTCCGAGAAAAACCATTTCAATAATTTTCCACATAAAGGTTGGATAAGCAATTTAATCCCAGTAGTTTGTCATTCGAAATTTTTTATTGCGCTCATGTCATCTCCAATATAGCGATAGCCCTTTAAATTTGCAAGTTAACAAGTAATGTCAGAGAAATAAAATCTCTCAAAACAATGGTTTACTGGTATAATAAAATGCAACACAGACACTTACTGAGTGGTTTTCAAATCTAGACAGCTTGAAGAGCAATGTGACACCTGACTGGAGTTGACTGCAGTTATATGTCACAGTCAAGAATGGTCCCTTCTGTGATTGCCACTGCGGTAGCTCAGTTGGTAGAGTGCCCGCTGCGTAAGTGAAAGATCGTAGGTTCAAACCTCGGCCGGGTCTGACCAAAGACTTGAAAGTGGGTAGTGACTCTTCTTTGGCCAAGCGCTCAGCATTACGAAACGAAAGTCACGGTTCTTTCGGATGGGAACTTAAAATAAACAAGGTCCCGTGTCATGGCAGGCAAGGCATGATTAAGAAACCCTGCTGTATAATGCCATCAGCCCAACGCACAGGCAAAATTTCTGCACTTTCGCCAATAGCTGCCGACATCTCGATATAAGTAAAATATTCTTGACTGGGACTTTAACACCATTACTCAACTCAACTCAACTCAACTCCTTTCTGTGATTGTGAAAGAAACGGTTAAAACCGACAAGACTCTTGACGTTCTGCAACCTAACAATTTTCATTAAATTAGATCTTCAAAGATTATGATAGAAAATTTAGTTTTTTTCGGTTATATCGGGACGGTCAGTAATTGGATGGCGAAGGAAAACGGAATGTTTATAGAAAAAAACGACTTCGACAAGCGAACTGATAATTTTTCTTGCATGTACATCTGTTTAAGGTACAATTCGAACCAGTGTGGGGGCCTCGGTGGCCGAGTGGTCTAAAGCGCATCTCGCCGCCTGGGTTCGTATCCCACTCGGGGCAGATCCTGGTGTGAGAAAGTTTGTCAGTTCATTTGCCGAAGGTCGGTGGTTTTCTCCGTTTTATATTATTTGAAACAGACAATAGTTTTTAGCCTTTTGTTTGATGTATTTATTCAAATTAATAACTTTCTATGTGAAACTTAATGTGAAAATCGTAAATAAGCCGGAATAATAACATATAAAAGATTAATTCAAATAGATATCCGTCATAATAGAATTCCAGGTTTTGTTGTTTCAACCGGAATGCAGAAAGAAAATTATATGACTCTGCACAGGTTCAACCCTTACCAATTGTCAAACTTATAAACTGATCGCATAAAAAAAAAAGATGCGATCAAAACTATCAGTCAAAAAGGACTTGAGCAATAACAACAAAATGTCGTTATCAGCGCATTAATAATAAATAGAATAGGATCCATATACGAAACGAATTATTTAAAACCCTGGTAAGGAATAACAAGTGCACACCGTTTTTCAGGTAATGACTCAATAAACTTGTAAAATCACAAGTGTTTTAATAATTTAATTTTATACACTAAAACTAAAACATAAAACAATGCTTTATTTCATTTTTCTTAACCTTTTTAATTAAAATAAATTTGGTTGGAACCGTTATCAATCAACAATTTTAGCCAATAAAATGAAACGAGGTATAATCTAAGCCCTTCATGTTTGACATCGCTTTGGTTGCATAGTTTATTAGAGTTAACCCGAAAACGAGCCGTGAGTTTACGTAGTTATCATAGTTATTGGTTTTTGATAGAAGCTTCGCAAAAAGTACAGTCACTAAACCAGCCAATAGATTTCAGAATAATCCAGATGTGCTGGCACCTGAAGCAATAGCTGCATATTTTGCTGTGAGTTTGTATACAGAAATATCGACACCTGTTGGCCTAAAACAGTTTTAATCCATATAGCAATGGTTGCAGATGTGACAGCTTGATGTGGCTAACTGAAACTTATTAGAAGCTGATCAACATTGTTTTTCCTTATGTTCTTTGTTCTTGTCAAGTATTCACTCAATGTCCTTACTAAACAAACGCTTTCATCAGCAGGAAATGCTGGTAAATGTTTATTTGATAAATGTTTCCCAGGTTTTGAAGTCTTAAGTATTTTATTACATGAAATGTTTATCTCGTTTCATTGAGATACACATCATTAACTTTTATTTTTGTTAATATTTGAACACGTTGGCCTGTCAAAATGGCCAAAAGAGTGACTAGCTTCAATGATATAACCTGAATATAGAAATTAAATTATAGGTAATATGGTTGGAAATAAGAATATAATCATGTTATTTGGTAAATATTTTAGATAGATAAGTAACTTTTTCATAACCACTTTACTTAAATATTAAAATTAGGTATTTTGGAAACGGATAACTTAATTGCACTTAAATTCTTTTGATGTTCATGGAGCAATGATAAATTCGACTTTTATGAGGTTTTTTATAATATCACACTTCATCATCGGGATTTTATTGCAAATTCAAATCAATATGACGAAATGAGTACCCGATATGGATGACGAAAGTTACAATTATTTCAATAGTCTTTATTTAACTCAGCTAAAATGGGTTAACTCAGATAAAGTTAATTAAACTCAGTTAATTTAAATAAACTGCAGTTGATGGAAATTGCAAAATATCTAAGTTCATTTGAGAAGATATGAACTAATCGAACTTAACTGAAGAAAAATTCAATTTAAATAAGAATAATGGTTTAAAACTGCATGAATGTGTTTTTCATGAAATATTAATTTTTATCAACTCAGTGTTACTTTTGATAACTAATAAAAAATCGGTATGGAAATATAATATAAAATCTAGAGATTAAACTGAAGGAAAAAATATATCACCTTATTTCATGATTCTTTTTCTTTAACACACACACACACACACACTTATATATATATATATATATATATATATATATATATATTCGTTTTGAATAAACTCATGACACTTGAAATAGATTATACAACCCTACCACATAAATGTATTACCATTAAGTCGCCGACCGCTTTAAAACATTTGCAAACTAGAAAAAAAAATCTAGGATCGTTTCCTATTCATCGTTTAATTTTTTGTGACAATTTTGAAGGCGTCTGCGATCTAAGGCGCGTTTTAATATCTTAATTCACCACTTTAAGGTAAGGTTTGGAATCCTTTATTAGAAAAAACCAATGTTGAGAATGTTTGTCAACTTTTCCAGGTAACTGGAATGTCTACACCATCTAGAGCATTCAAAACTTTTTCTCCCTCTTTTTACATGATATAATATAAAACACTGCCCTTCTCACCGTACATGGATAAACCACACATGCACATATCCGAGTGCGTACTTGTAAGTGTGTCATTCTGCTTGCAGAAGGTCGGATTCCTCCAACTTGTAACATTTATTACCTCGGTATAAATCATGAAATACAGACATTTGCGTGAAACACTATAGCTCCATATAACTTCTATATTTGGTTAGGTCAGTGGACCGGTTTTACAATATGATAAATTTTAATAGTAATGTGGTCACATAATGAGATCATAAGCGAATTATTGTTTAAAGTCGCGAATGCATTATTGAAGCTTTCTTCAGCTAGATTGTTTTCGGATGATTTAATGGGGTTTTACGTCCCAGTCAAAAATATTTCACTTATATCGAGATTTCACCATCTAAAGCTGAATTGGAAGACATTTTAGCCTTTGCAGTGCACTTAGAACAATATGCAGGAAGGGTTCTTTAGCGTGCCACGCCTTCCGTGACATGGGGCATCGGCCTCCGACGAAGGCTTTCATTTGTAAATGCCGAGTGCTTGGTGAATAAAGTCACTACAATTTTCAAGTCTTGGTCAGACCCGTCCCCGGTTCGAGCGCCGACCTTTACATACAAAGCGATCACTCCACCAACTGAGCTGCCCTATTGATCAATAAATATATCGAATTGATTTAAAAACTTAAACAAAATATGATTTTAAAACTAATGCTTAATTGATAAAAACCAATAGAATCGCAGATAACCTTAGAATGAGACACTGGGTGATTTATGATAAATATTATATTTTATTGAACAAGTTTATTTCCAGAAGAAAGTTCAAAATTTGATATCCATTTACATAACTCGTAAGATCTTGCATCGATGATGATGAATAAAATTATCCCTTGTAGGTGTCTTGAATAGATTGCTGGCCTTGACAAAGGACGCATTGTGTAGGTTGAAAATGAATGAGTAGAATAACTGACCGGTTTTGCGGCGTATGAAGACAATTGCTTTACGACTGCTGTACAGAGACCAAGGTGTAAACCCTGCACAATGCTGAACTATAAATTACTCTTAACATTATTGATCAGATATTGCCAGATTTTGTTTAAACTGAAAAAATCATTAATTTCTGTTAAAATTGTAATTTTTGGAATCATACTGGTTTAATCTCATGAGTAAAATAAAAGACTTCATCTTTGTGTAAATAAAAATCATAAATATTTTCAATGTCACAATTCTATTTACCGTTTTCGTTTAAATTAATCCGCCTTCTCGACTCCAAGTTATAACACTGTGACATTCATGTTAAGTCATCAACCGTATGTAATAAAAAAACGTTTTTTAATCCCAAATGCAATACACATATTGCACATAAAAATTAAGCAGAAACTTGTTACACACATTCGTATTTCGCCTGTAAAAAAATTTAAATGAACTTCAATTATCATCACGTTTATCGATATTTCATCACTTTTTCAAAGCGTATGAATTGTCAGACTTGTACCTTTTTATAACGTTTATCGATATTTTATCACTTTTTCAAAGCGTATGAATTATCAGACTTGTACCTTTTTAAAACGTTTATCGATATTTCATCACTTTTTCAAAGCGTATGAATTGTCAAACTTGTACCTTTTTATAACGTTTATCGATATTTCATCACTTTTTCAAAGCGTATGAATTGTCAGACTTGTACCTTTTTATAACGTTTATCGATATTTCATCACTTTTTCAAAGCGTATGAATTGTCAGACTTGTACCTTTTTATAACGTTTATCGATATTTCATCACTTTTTCAAAGCGTATGATTGTCAGACTTGTACCTTTTTATGACGTTTATCGATATTTCATCTTTTTCAAAGCATATGAATTGTCAGACTTGTACCTTTTTATAACGTTTATCGATATTTCATCACTTTTTCAAAGCGCATGAATTGTCAGACTTTACCTTTTCATGACGTTTATCGATATTTCATCACTTTTTCAAAGCCTGTGAATCGTCAGACTTGTACCTGTTTATGACGTTTATCGATATTTCATCACTGTTTCAAAGCGCATGAATTGTCAGACTTGTACCTTTTTATAACGTTTATCGATATTTCATCACTTTTTCAAAGCGTATGAATTGTCAGACTTGTACCTTTTTATAACGTTTATCGATATTTCATCACTTTTTCAAAGCGTATGAATTGTCAGACTTGTACCTTTTTATGACGTTTATCGATATTTCATCACTTTTTCAAAGCGTATGAATCGTCAGACTTGTACCTTTTTATAACGTTTATCGATATTTCATCACTTTTTCAAAGCGTATGAATCGTTAGACGTACCTTTTTATGACGTTTATCGATATTTCATCACTTTTACAAAGCATATGAATCGTCAAACTTGTACCTTTTCATGACGTTTATCGATATTTCATCACTTTTTCAAAAAGCATGAATTGTCAGACTTGTACCTGTTTATGACGTTTATCTATATTTCATCACTTTTTCAAAGCGTATAAATTGTTAGACTTTACCTTTTTATGACGTTAACCTATATTTCAACACTTTTTCAAAGCGTATGAATTGTCAGACTTGTACCTTTTTATGAGTGTATCGCTAATTAATCACTTTTTCAAAGCGCATGAATTGTCAGACTTGTACCTGTTTATGACGTTTATCGATATTTCATCACTTTTTCAAAACGTATAAATCGTCAGAATTGTACCTTTTTATGACGTTTATCTATATTTCATCACTTTTTCAAAGCGTATAAATTGTTAGACTTTACCTTTTTATGACGTTAACCTATATTTCAACACTTTTTCAAAGCGTATGAATTGTCAGACTTGTACCTTTTTATGAGTGTATCGCTAATTAATCACTTTTTCAAAGCGCATGAATTGTCAGACTTGTACCTGTTTATGACGTTTATCGATATTTCATCACTTTTTCAAAACGTATAAATCGTCAGAATTGTACCTTTTTATGACGTTTATCGATATTTCATCACTTTTTCAAAGCGCATGAATTGTCAGACATGTACCTTTTTATAACGTTTATCGATATTTCATCACTTTTTCAAAGCGTATGAATCGTCAGACTTGTACCTTTTTATAACGTTTATCGATATTTCATCACTTTTTCAAAGCGTATGAACTGTCAGACTTGTACCTTTTTATAACGTTTATCGATATTTCATCACTTTTTCAAAGCGTATGATTGTCAGACTTGTACCTTTTTATGACGTTTATCGATATTTCATCTTTTTCAAAGCATATGAATTGTCAGACTTGTACCTTTTTATAACGTTTATCGATATTTCATCACTTTTTCAAAGCGCATGAATTGTCAGACTTTACCTTTTCATGACGTTTATCGATATTTCATCACTTTTTCAAAGCCTGTGAATCGTCAGACTTGTACCTGTTTATGACGTTTATCGATATTTCATCACTGTTTCAAAGCGCATGAATTGTCAGACTTGTACCTTTTTATAACGTTTATCGATATTTCATCACTTTTTCAAAGCGTATGAATTGTCAGACTTGTACCTTTTTATAACGTTTATCGATATTTCATCACTTTTTCAAAGCGTATGAATTGTCAGACTTGTACCTTTTTATGACGTTTATCGATATTTCATCACTTTTTCAAAGCGTATGAATCGTCAGACTTGTACCTTTTTATAACGTTTATCGATATTTCATCACTTTTTCAAAGCGTATGAATCGTTAGACGTACCTTTTTATGACGTTTATCGATATTTCATCACTTTTACAAAGCATATGAATCGTCAAACTTGTACCTTTTCATGACGTTTATCGATATTTCATCACTTTTTCAAAAAGCATGAATTGTCAGACTTGTACCTGTTTATGACGTTTATCTATATTTCATCACTTTTTCAAAGCGTATAAATTGTTAGACTTTACCTTTTTATGACGTTAACCTATATTTCAACACTTTTTCAAAGCGTATGAATTGTCAGACTTGTACCTTTTTATGAGTGTATCGCTAATTAATCACTTTTTCAAAGCGCATGAATTGTCAGACTTGTACCTGTTTATGACGTTTATCGATATTTCATCACTTTTTCAAAACGTATAAATCGTCAGAATTGTACCTTTTTATGACGTTTATCGATATTTCATCACTTTTTCAAAGCGCATGAATTGTCAGACATGTACCTTTTTATAACGTTTATCGATATTTCATCACTTTTTCAAAGCGTATGAATCGTCAGACTTGTACCTTTTTATAACGTTTATCGATATTTCATCACTTTTTCAAAGCGTATGAACTGTCAGACTTGTACCTTTTTATAACGTTTATCTATATTTCATCACTTTTTCAAAGCGTTTGAATTGTCAGACTTGTACCTTTTTATGACGTTTATCGATATTTCATCACTTTTTCAAAGCGTATAAATCGTCAGAATTGTACCTTTTTATAACCTTTATCGATATTTCATCACTTTTTCAAAGCGTATGAATCGTCAAACTTGTACCTTTTTATAATGTTTATCGATATTTCATCTTTTTCAAAGCATATGAATTGTCAGACTTGTACCTTTTTATAACGTTTATCGATATTTCATCACTTTTTCAAAGCGCATGAATTGTCAGACTTTACCTTTTCATGACGTTTATCGATATTTCATCACTTTTTCAAAGCCTGTGAATCGTCAGACTTGTACCTGTTTATGACGTTTATCGATATTTCATCACTGTTTCAAAGCGCATGAATTGTCAGACTTGTACCTTTTTATAACGTTTATCGATATTTCATCACTTTTTCAAAGCGTATGAACTGTCAGACTTGTACCTTTTTATAACGTTTATCGATATTTCATCACTTTTTCAAAGCGTATGAATCGTCAAACTTGTACCTTTTTATAACGTTTATCGATATTTCATCTTTTTCAAAGCATATGAATTGTCAGACTTGTACCTTTTTATAACGTTTATCGATATTTCATCACTTTTTCAAAGCGCATGAATTGTCAGACTTTACCTTTTCATGACGTTTATCGATATTTCATCACTTTTTCAAAGCCTGTGAATCGTCAGACTTGTACCTGTTTATGACGTTTATCGATATTTCATCACTGTTTCAAAGCGCATGAATTGTCAGACTTGTACCTTTTTATAACGTTTATCGATATTTCATCACTTTTTCAAAGCATAGGAATTGTCAGACTTGTACCTTTTTATAACAGTTATCGATATTTCATCACTTTTTCAAAGCGCATGAATTGTCAGACTTGTACCTTTTTCTAACGTTATCGATATTTCATCACTTTTTCAAAGCGTTTGAATTGTCAGACTTGTACCTTTTTATGACATTTTTCGATATTTCATCACTTTATTAAAGCGTATGAATCGTCAGACTTGTACCTTTTTATAACGTTTATCGATATTTCATCACTTTTTCAAAGTGTATGAATTGTCAGACTTGTACCTTTTTATGACGTTTATCGATATTACATCACTTTTTCAAAGCGCATGAATTGTCAGACTTGTACCTTTTTATGACGTTTATCGATATTTCATCACTTTTTCAAAGTGTAGGAATTGTCAGACTTGTACCTTTTTATCAATTTTATCGATATTTCATCACCTTTTCAAAGCGCATGAATTGTCAGATTTGTACCTTTTTATGACGTTTATCGATATTTCATCACTTTTTCAAAGTGTAGGAATTGTCAGACTTGTACCTTTTTATAACGTTTATCGATATTTCATCACTTTTTCAAAGTGTAGGAATTGTCAGACTTGTACCTTTGTCATGACGTTTATCTATATTTCATCACTTTTTCAAAGCATATGAATTGTCAGACTTGTACCTTTTTATAACGTTTATCGATATTTCATCACTTTTTCAAAGCGCATGAATTGTCAGACTTTACCTTTTCATGACGTTTATCGATATTTCATCACTTTTTCAAAGCCTGTGAATCGTCAGACTTGTACCTGTTTATGACGTTTATCGATATTTCATCACTGTTTCAAAGCGCATGAATTGTCAGACTTGTACCTTTTTATAACGTTTATCGATATTTCATCACTTTTTCAAAGCGTATGAATTGTCAGACTTGTACCTTTTTATAACGTTTATCGATATTTCATCACTTTTTCAAAGCGTATGAATTGTCAGACTTGTACCTTTTTATGACGTTTATCGATATTTCATCACTTTTTCAAAGCGTATGAATCGTCAGACTTGTACCTTTTTATAACGTTTATCGATATTTCATCACTTTTTCAAAGCGTATGAATCGTTAGACGTACCTTTTTATGACGTTTATCGATATTTCATCACTTTTACAAAGCATATGAATCGTCAAACTTGTACCTTTTCATGACGTTTATCGATATTTCATCACTTTTTCAAAAAGCATGAATTGTCAGACTTGTACCTGTTTATGACGTTTATCTATATTTCATCACTTTTTCAAAGCGTATAAATTGTTAGACTTTACCTTTTTATGACGTTAACCTATATTTCAACACTTTTTCAAAGCGTATGAATTGTCAGACTTGTACCTTTTTATGAGTGTATCGCTAATTAATCACTTTTTCAAAGCGCATGAATTGTCAGACTTGTACCTGTTTATGACGTTTATCGATATTTCATCACTTTTTCAAAACGTATAAATCGTCAGAATTGTACCTTTTTATGACGTTTATCGATATTTCATCACTTTTTCAAAGCGCATGAATTGTCAGACATGTACCTTTTTATAACGTTTATCGATATTTCATCACTTTTTCAAAGCGTATGAATCGTCAGACTTGTACCTTTTTATAACGTTTATCGATATTTCATCACTTTTTCAAAGCGTATGAACTGTCAGACTTGTACCTTTTTATAACGTTTATCTATATTTCATCACTTTTTCAAAGCGTTTGAATTGTCAGACTTGTACCTTTTTATGACGTTTATCGATATTTCATCACTTTTTCAAAGCGTATAAATCGTCAGAATTGTACCTTTTTATAACCTTTATCGATATTTCATCACTTTTTCAAAGCGTATGAATCGTCAAACTTGTACCTTTTTATAATGTTTATCGATATTTCATCTTTTTCAAAGCATATGAATTGTCAGACTTGTACCTTTTTATAACGTTTATCGATATTTCATCACTTTTTCAAAGCGCATGAATTGTCAGACTTTACCTTTTCATGACGTTTATCGATATTTCATCACTTTTTCAAAGCCTGTGAATCGTCAGACTTGTACCTGTTTATGACGTTTATCGATATTTCATCACTGTTTCAAAGCGCATGAATTGTCAGACTTGTACCTTTTTATAACGTTTATCGATATTTCATCACTTTTTCAAAGCGTATGAACTGTCAGACTTGTACCTTTTTATAACGTTTATCGATATTTCATCACTTTTTCAAAGCGTATGAATCGTCAAACTTGTACCTTTTTATAACGTTTATCGATATTTCATCTTTTTCAAAGCATATGAATTGTCAGACTTGTACCTTTTTATAACGTTTATCGATATTTCATCACTTTTTCAAAGCGCATGAATTGTCAGACTTTACCTTTTCATGACGTTTATCGATATTTCATCACTTTTTCAAAGCCTGTGAATCGTCAGACTTGTACCTGTTTATGACGTTTATCGATATTTCATCACTGTTTCAAAGCGCATGAATTGTCAGACTTGTACCTTTTTATGACGTTTATCGATATTTCATCACTTTTTCAAAGCATAGGAATTGTCAGACTTGTACCTTTTTATAACAGTTATCGATATTTCATCACTTTTTCAAAGCGCATGAATTGTCAGACTTGTACCTTTTTCTAACGTTATCGATATTTCATCACTTTTTCAAAGCGTTTGAATTGTCAGACTTGTACCTTTTTATGACATTTTTCGATATTTCATCACTTTATTAAAGCGTATGAATCGTCAGACTTGTACCTTTTTATAACGTTTATCGATATTTCATCACTTTTTCAAAGTGTATGAATTGTCAGACTTGTACCTTTTTATGACGTTTATCGATATTACATCACTTTTTCAAAGCGCATGAATTGTCAGACTTGTACCTTTTTATGACGTTTATCGATATTTCATCACTTTTTCAAAGTGTAGGAATTGTCAGACTTGTACCTTTTTATCAATTTTATCGATATTTCATCACCTTTTCAAAGCGCATGAATTGTCAGATTTGTACCTTTTTATGACGTTTATCGATATTTCATCACTTTTTCAAAGTGTAGGAATTGTCAGACTTGTACCTTTTTATAACGTTTATCGATATTTCATCACTTTTTCAAAGTGTAGGAATTGTCAGACTTGTACCTTTGTCATGACGTTTATCTATATTTCATCACTTTTTCAAAGCGTATGAATTGTCAGACTTGTACCTTTTTATAACGTTTATCGATATTTCATCACTTTTTCAAAGCGTTTGAATTGTCAGACTTGTACCTTGGTCATGACGTTTATCTATATTTCATCACTTTTTCAAAGCGTATGAATTGTTAGATTTGTACCTTTTTATGATGTTTATCGATATTTCATCACTTTTTCAAAGCGTATGAATTGTCAGACTTGTACCTTTTTATAACGTTTATCGATATTTCATCACTTTTTCAAAGCGCATGAATTGTCAGACTTGTACCTTTTTATGACGTTTATCGATATTTCATCACTTTTTCAAAGCGTATGAATTGTCATACTTGTACCTTTTTATCAAGTTTATCGATATTTCATCATTTTTTCAAAATGTATCAATTGTCAGACTTGTACTTTTTTCCCTGTTGTTATCAAATACTTTACTTGGCATATAAATAACAACTTGTGTCCGTCCAAGAGTAATTCTGTGGGCTAATAAACTCAACGCGAAAACCACTTAACCATCAGATCCTCATCAATCAATGAATTTGAATTATCTTTACAAAGACGTGAAACGAATTATTTCTGATGATCAATGAAAGAAAGCATTCTAAAACATTCGGAAATGAAAACATTTGCCTACACGCATGGCCGGAATTATTCTGCTCATATTGTTATATGATTTTATTTTCATGAACCCCCTGTTGAATGTTTATAATATTGAAATTAAGAAGTGTTATAAGCCAATAATTTGACTGCAAACTGCAAAATGCTAATTTGCAACAAAACAAATTTAATACTTAAGAGTATTTTTAAGTATCCCCTGTTTTTATTATTATTATTATTATTTTCTTTATGACTTTTTTTACTCAATGATTGATGACGGCGAGTGTCTGTTTGATCAGCAAAATTTGTCAGACCTGTATTTTTTCCCTGTCATCCATGACCTTACTAAGCTTATATATTACAAATTGTGCTCGTCAAAACGAATTTATAATCCGGTTAATCTTTTTTCTTGTTTTTTTTTATTTGACTGTCTGATGACCGACAGGTCTTTATCTCTCGCTTATGGATTAAATCAACATCAACACTCACTGCATAGGCTTGCATCCACATCAGAACAGGTCCTAATGCGTAAAAGTCACTGTGTCTGCGTGTTATATCCATTTAGAGTTTTAAAAAAGTAAAATTCGGGAAAAAAAAACAAATTAAAGGAAAAATAAATGTTTTAAAAAAAGGTTTTGCAACATTATCAGTTTCTTAAACCATCTGAGAGACCATTTGTTGCGTTTTAGCACTTCTACAACAATAATACTGGTCTTTAGTTTAAATTTGCGTAATGTGTTTTATGCTCTAAATATCAATTCGATAAAAATGCAACAGACAATGGTGCGCCAGGAAGGAATATTAACTAAAGATTCTAGGGTACACTGAAGGAAGTATTGATGTATTTTGCCATTTGAGATATCCTGTTTATTACGTTAAATGTATTTCATAAATGTTCTTTGACCCTAGAAATGACTGTCACGTTTGATGTTGATTAGACCAATGATAAATGCAACGCGAAAACCACTAAAGTCAGAAATTCACCAATCAATGAAATTGAATTATCTTTACTCTACAATTTATCAACAAAACGGAACTTTCTACTGATTAATGTTGGAAGGCATTCTCAAACATTCGGAAATAAAAACATTTGTCTACACGCATGATCGGAATAATTCTGCTGATATTTCTATATGATGATATTTTCATAAAACATCTGTTGACTGTTTCAAATATTGAAATTATAAAATGTTATATGCCAAAAATCATGCCTGCAATATGCTTTTTTGCGATGATACAAATTGGATACTTATAGTATTTTTATTATAATTATTTATATTTTCTTTATAATATCTTGTTTTGTTAAGTAACTTTACTATCAAATTTGTCAATTTGTGTGTTGAACTTGGTTGTAAATTCGTCGATTTTACGTAGCGGAAAGCACATTTTTATCTGTCATGCTTTATAAAATGGAAGGTATGTGCATTTATAATAAATAAAATGGGACAACTCTATTTTAAAAAAAAACTTTGAAATTCAAACCAGTCATACTTAAATATGAAAAACATATACACTGACTGTTGTAGTGGTATTTTTTTCTTCTGCGTAAACTGTAGATTACCCCTGAAATACAATCGAAAATGATTTACAATCCATTATCACTGAGAAATATTTGTATTAGAGAAATCCCAAAAAAGGAAAGATTTAGTGACCTTATTTTACAAGTTAAAGATTAATGAAAAAAGCAAGCACACAATTACACTCTGTGTGTGTGTGTGTGTGTGTTTGTGTGTGTGTGTGTGTGCGACAAATGGAATAAACCTTAGCAATACGAAAGAACAATTTTTTGAAAGTTTAATCATGCTAAGTAGTTTGTTTCTGATTGCATTTTTTCGATTCAGTTGCTTTGATGCTTTAAAATACCTATAGTAGTTTATCCATAGACATACCCTGTCCAATTCTTTATTAACACCCAGAAGTCCATTTGCAATAATTGCTTTGCATTTAAGAAGTCAATTTGCGCTAATTGCTAAGCTGTTTGATATAGAATGTTTTGGTAATGAACTTTTTTCTTTCAGAGCAAACATCAATGTCTATTCTTCTGTATCCGGGAAAGCATTTTATTTAATGCATTTATCTATTTACAATACATTTATCTTGCTATATCCGGGCCGATGATTACATTTAATCACGTTAAATTGATAAGTAAATGTAGTATCGTATTCGCAAGATTTAGAAAGTCATGAAATGCTGTTCAAACCTGCAACTGATCGAAATTACATTTAAAACTTTTCAGTCAGATAATCTGAAAAAATATAACAGGTGTGTGTGTGTGTGTGTGTGTGTGTGTGTGTGTTAAACAAAATATCCGGCCTCTGTTTTATTGTCGAGCCTGACATCGCCATAAGGCCATATGTGCACATTTCTAAAACTCATTCCTCATCAGTGACACTAGGGGCCGAAAAGTTTGATTAAAAAAACATAAATCAAAACAGCTGAAAACTAATGAATCTAAAGATCCAACACCATATTATCCAAATTCAGCTAAGGAATGCATTGCACGAGGGAACAAACCTTAATTTTGAATTATTTCAATTTAATATACCTAAAGATCAGAGAGATACAGTTAATTAATATCTATAACAATGTTTAAAGTTATTCGCTTGCAAATTATTAGATTAAGATGATATGTGACTACTTAGTATGCACATAATGTTTTAAACAAAATGTTTTTGTCATTTTTACCTGAAACCTTTTTTGATCAAAAACAACCTAAATATTTATTTCCACCTGTTAAAATTTTAGTAAAAATGCCATTCTGTAAATAAATATTTTAAAGAAAAAATTAACTTTTCAATCCTTCAATATGAATTCTTTGTCTCTAGAATTGTTTGAAATGATTTTTTATACGTTATAATGATCTAATAAGTTCTTGGGTTCAGTGCTATTTTTTGTCTCTGTTAATTTGCCGAATTGTCAATCTCCAAATGCACTTCTTGAAAACTTGATTGATCAGTATTGATTAAAACGCACGATTCTTAATCCCTTATGAATCCCAGATACATGTAAAAATCTATTTAACAAATCTTAATTGAATAAAACACTTAACATGCATTTTTTATTAGTTGTTAAAATTGGTAACCTTTATTTTAAAACATTGTTTTTGAACTCTGAATTTAACTATTTCTGACTTCGATGAATATAAATGTCCCCTGACAAATAAAACAAAACCCAATCCAGTAAAATAACCTCAAAAATGAAATTTAAAAAAGGAGGGAGATAGAAATAAAGCACAAAAATCTTGTATTTTAAAAAGGCATAAAACTATCACGAACCTCTAAATTAAGAACATATTTTTATAATGCAATTAAGCAAATTTTTCAAATAAAAATTTGTGTTAGAAAATAACTTTGAACGACGACTTTTCAATTTAAAGATATAATGGTAAAATAAAAAAATGTCAAAAATAGAACCAGGATATTTAAATCATTGTAAATGAATACAGCAACGCAATGAAAAGAGCCAAATATATTTAATGCACCCATAAGACTCACTAGGAACGCGATAAAATGCATTGAAATAAAGAATTCTTGCGCACTTGACCTTGTTATTGGTCATTACGTCTGCAATTATACTAAACATAGATGTTTTCATATTTTTGTAACTCCTTGCCAAATTGACATAAAAAGATTAGTTTTACTGTAATGAGAACTTGAAAAAAAAATATATATATATAAAACCAATAATCCTAAACCCTAAATTTAAACTGAACTGAACAACCAATACATTTTATCATTTTAATTACTCATATTTATTTTGAAAAATAATAATTGTTTCAAAGATATATATATAGCCACTGCGGTAGCTCAGTTGGTAGAGTGCTTGCTCCGTAAGTGGAAGGTCGTGGGTTCGAACCCCGGCCAGGTCTGACCCAAGACTTGAAAGTGGGTAGTGACTGTTCTTTCGCCAAGCACTCAGCATTACGAAATGAAAGCACGGTTCTTTCGGATGAGAACTTAAATAAAACAAGGTCCCGTGTCATGGCAGGCATGGCACGATAAAGAACCCTGCTGTATAATGTCATCAGCGCAACGCACAGGCAAAATTTCTGCACTTTCGTCTAAAGCTGGTGAGTGAAATATTCTTGACTGGGACGTTAAACACCATTACTCAACTCAACTCAAAGATATATAAATATATATATATATATATATATATATATATATATATATATATATATATATATATATAGTAAATAATGACTGAACATTTTATATTTTGTATTTTTCCTGTACTTTCATAGCAATCTTCAGGAAAATACATTGTTGTAGTCATTTTTTACTTTAATTATTCTATACAAATCTGTGTTCAATTAAACTTACCAACTGTGATATATATATATATATATATATCATAACTATTGATTAACATGGTAACAACACTGTTCATTTCTGAACGACAATTTCCATTGTTTATAATGTTTTTGTGTTTTGATGTAGTAAATATGCTCTTTGTTTATAACAAAGCTACTTTAAAGGAGAGTTAGCCTAATAAAACAAAATGCATATTATTTGACTCTATAATTATAATCCAAAGGCAAAGTAAAAGACTTTAACACTGGCTTATCCAGGTAAATATTGGAACTCCTACTAGGTAAGTAAGGCCGGGTGCTCCGGAAGAGCAAGCACCTTCTGTTTAGTCTGCTACATCGTCACATAAGAAGCCTTAATTTTCAAGACACAGGGTGTCTCTTAGAAAAAATGTAAAATCGGATAATGACCAAGCCCCAGTTTCACAATCATTCACTCTACTGAGTGTACACTTAACTCAAATATTCCAATTTTCTCTCATCCATATTTTAAAAAGTTTTAGGTTTATGAGGCAATGTCTGATTTTGTTCAACAACCTTACGTCAAACCATTAAAATATAACATTTGATATTCAATTTTAACAGTGAAATGTCTAAAAAATTGACATTGAAATATTCCAGAATTTGAGTTGAGTGTACACTTAACTAATTAAATGAATGTGAAACCGGGGCCAAGTCAATGACATATTAACAATAAAATAAAATTATATTTATAATGTTAAATTAATGAAGCTTCTAAGAGTGCTTTAATTGATTTATGGGGTTTTACTTCCCAGTGAAGAATAATTCACTGTTTTGAGACGACAACAGCTACAGGTGAAGTTGCAGAAATTTTCACGTTTGCAGTGCACTGAAGGCAATGTTCAGGGAGGGTTCTTTAGCATGCCACATCCGCTGTGACATGGGTCATCGGTTTTTCAGATCTCCGACGAAGGATTTCATGACTTTCATTTCTTAATCGTCAAAATTACAGTGCTTGGCGAATGAACAGTCACCTCTTATTTTCAAGTCTTGGTCAGACCAGGTTCGAACTTCGACCTCCCACTAACGAAGCTAGCACACTAACAACTGAGCTACTGATTAATGAAGGTTCTAAGAGTAATGTTAATTACTAGAGTTTACGCTCTGTTAAAGTTTTGTTATTTATGTCAGACCGGACAGGTCAGAGAGATTGTTTCAAACCGGACAGTTTAGAGAAATTGTATTATTCCTGAGTGTTTGCAGGACATAACTGACCTTCAACAAGGAAACTGAAAACTTTCTCACATTAAGTCCGCAGATGTACGGATTAAAAAGTAGGCGGAAAAAGGAGCTTTAATCCATGAGCATAGATCTCTCGGGTCGAATCTGCTTAATATTACTGTTGCGTATTAAACGTTCTCAAAATTAGACGCAACTTTTAACGTAATCTTTAAGTCAGTGTTTTTAAGTAGGTAATGACAGATGTGTTATATCAGTAGAATCTGACAGGAACATGGTGTTTTCTTTCCATTTCTTTACTGTTTATCATAATACTATCATATATGTAAAACACTCCACTTGATAAGACCAATTTAATTTGTGATAAGATTTAGACAAGAAACATGGTTATCAGCCAATTTTTTCTTGTTTATTTTTGTTTTAAGTCGTTTTATTATTCATCACGGAACATTTCTATTCGTGTTATATGTGTTTATGTAATGAAGCTTGTTTACTTTATCATATCATTTTGTGTAAACAGATGACTGCGTCAAGGCAAAAAGGAGAAAATGGAGTGGAGTAGAATTGAGTAATGGTGTTTTATGCCCCATTCAAGATGCTTTTTACTTATTTCGAGGCGGTCGGTTCCGGGATGGTGAAGGAGAAATGGATAATTTGGCTTATGATATTATAATAAATAATAAGAGGATATGTCTGAACAATCACAAGTATACTTTGCTATAGGTAAAGACACAGAAAAATTTCAACAGAGATTACAAGCTGAATATCAAGAATTATTCAGCTTAAGGAATTTGCCATGTCAGGTGGGTTGGAGAAGTTGTTCTTGATCCGTGAACGTTTATCTTCATACTTTAGGATGTTATTGTTGTTGCACTGTTGGTTAACGTCGCATCAGCATGTTTTTAGCTATTCGCGGCGAAAACAAGGTTAATAATCTCTCGGGATTATTCTTATAACAAGGAGGTTTATGCGTGTGATGTGAAAATGTGTATTACTGGTCATTTAGGGCGACTGTATGGTAAGGTGCTCGCTTACCGAGTCAGAATGCCGCAGATAAGCATACCACTCCCCCCAGTCTGTTATCCTGGCACCAATTCAACCAGTCGATACTCTGTTCTCTGCAGCTGGATATTGAGCGCGCAACGAGAAAAGAGTATGTAAACAACGACCTCCCGCTCAAGGCGGATGCTCTACCACTGAGCCACCGAGGCAAATTGCCAAAATAAATAAATAAATAAATAAAATCACCGCCGACCCCAACTAAAGTCGTTGTGTCTAAATTCATGTTACATTTAAGAGGAAAAGGCTCTTGCTGCAGAAAAATGGTCCAGAATAACCTTTTCAAACCTAAGTCTGGGGTTCTTAAAATAACTCCTTTTAAAACTTCAACAAAATGCCATTATTAAGTCGTTGTGATAAATTAAAAAGAACAAAGGATGGTTTCGTTTGATATTCAATATGTCCATCATTAATAAAAGCAGAATATTAATCATATATATAACCTTCTAGAAACAAGGCTCTATATAAAGACAAACTTTACATGTATGAAGTATCTACAATCGGTTTTGTCTATCATGGTATGTGGGGACCTCAGTGGCCGAGTGGTCTAAACGCGGTCACTAACGGATCACAGTGCCTCTCACCGCCTGGGTTGGAATCCCACTCGGGACAGATCCTAGTGTGAGAAAGTTTGTCATTTCGCTTGCCGAAGGTCGTTGGTTTTCTCCGGGCACTACGGTTTCCTCCACCATCCAAGAACTGACCGCCTCGAAATAAGTGAGATTCTAGACTGGGGCGTAAAACACCATTACTCCACTCCACTCCATCATGGTATGTCACAATCGCTCCAAAACAATTACGACCGTTTTTTGTTGTTTTTTTTATGATGATAAATATATCTTTGATAAAATATTTTAAAGCCAAGTATAATTTATATTCTCTCTAAAATTAGCAATATAGATATAAAACAAATAGTTTATCAATTTAATAAATATCTTATGTTGTAAAGTACAATCAGAACATATACATCAAAAACTGCTGTTGATAGTTATATACTTAAACCTGAATCAATAATACGTTATAATGGAAATATTGCAATAAGAAATATATTACACCACCCGGCCTCACTTCCTTGATGGAAGTTCACGTGTATAAGTAAATTTAGGCCTAACTAAAAATTCTTTGTTTGCTGTTTTCTTACCCATGCTATTCACATGTAGGTAGGTAGGTAGGAAAAACTTTTTTTTATTTTTTGAAAACTTAATCTATAACACTTTTGAAAAGTTTCATATGTCTCTTTTAAAATACATTTTACTACAGTCTTCTTTGTTCCTCCTTGTGTTTTCTCCCATGTAGAAACACAGCGGAATTTTCTTACAGCCGTATAAAGCTGCTCACAGGTCGTCTCGCTTGTCAGGGTTATTGTCCTTTAATACTGTTTCTTATGTTGCAAGAAAATTTTAAAAAAATGGAATTGATGGTAATAAATTAGTGGGTAGGGGCATTACAATTGGGTCGGGCGGTCAACGGCAAAGATAGTTTGTGTTTTTTTTTTTTTTTTAATTTTTTTATTTTTATTTTTTTTTTAGGCCTTACCAGTTTTTTCTTTGTTTTTCGGATTGTGATTTGGACAAGGACTGGTATGTTTGTGTTTTTTTTACTACAAAGATTAAATGATTATTTCTGAATTATATGCATGTCGTTTTTTAAAACCATTCACATGTAATAACTTTTTTTTAAAAAATCCAATAACTTTTGATAAATTATACAGCAAATATCTTAGTTGGTTCTTAACATTATGCAGTATTTAAAGAATAACTTGTGTTTTTAACAAATTTATTGAGTCATAATCTGGATAACGATGTGCATACTTTATAACGCGCGCAGGGAAAAACAAGATATAAGCCACGCCCTTCACGTTTAGCGTTGCTATGGTTGCGGAGTTTATTGCAGTATAACGTGAAAAACGATCGCGTGAGTTTAGGCGAATTTTGTATTGCAGTATGATATAACCGAAATCAGAAATTAAATTATTACTATATCAACATTAAAACCTTTCTCGTGCCTTATGTTGTTATCTGCAATTCGGCTCATACAAAAATTTCTCAAATAAGCTTAAATAACTATAAAAACTCAACAAAAAAAAAATTAAAAAAATTTACGGTTTGATAATCGTACAAAGTGCACTTTGGTTATTCTTATGAGGATGGTTTGAAAATCAATTTGCAGTTAAAATGCCGTAAAAGTTCAGACTGTAGGTGAATGCGTGTAGTATGTGACATTAAACTTCCAGAACAAAGCAATAAAGCTAGACAATTTAGAGTGAGAATGTATGGCTTGAACTTAATAAACTGGAGCCAAAATTTATTCGACACAAACGTATTATAAAACGTTGTATTTACATTTAAATATTTTCTTCCTAGTGATCAATTTTGAGCATCTTAAAAATATTTTCGGGATTTTAAATTCGTGTTTTTGCTTTCCGCTTTGAAAAGTTTTTAATTTATACTATTTCGTTGACATCTTAATTCGTGGGGCCACAAGAAACCTAAACATTTTTTTTTTAATTTTCGGTTTTGTCCATCCTAGTATGTCACAAGGACTCCATAACGATAAATACCGCTTTTTTAATAATCTTTTTTTTTTTTTTTTTTTTTTTTTTTTTTTTTTTTTTTTTTCGGGGGGGGGGGGACCTATACGCACTTAAACTCTTTCAAGTTTAATTTTACTTGTAGTGCAAATAAGTGCATTTGTATTCGAGGATTGTCAATGTAAAAATTAAAATTTGATACAGCATCTGTTCGATTTTGGTTTCAGGAAAAATCTTTTTTTTTTTAAGTTGTAAATAAACTTAAAGCTTTAAGCAAATAATGTGTATCTTCGATGGATCTTACGTAACAAATTATGAGTATTCCGTCATATGAGTATACATATGAAATTAAGTAAAATTGATTAAAACGATTTTTGTAAAATTATAACCCCAAGCTGTTTGTAGACGATACATATTTATATTGCAATACTGATTTGAGCATCAATAGATGCGACGACCTTAAGATTTTGCAATTAAATATATTAATTTACATTGTTTTAAATATTTATTCCCCTTTTTACCCGCCGGCTTATAATATGTTGTTAAACGAAGTCAAGTTTGCCAGTAGCATTAATCGATACGACTGTAGATACAGTATAATCCATCCCTTTAAACATTTAAACAGCGGTGGCGCTGCTATATTGACATAATTCGTGCAAATAACACAAATGGAGTGATACATCTACGTTTGTTAAAAAAAAACTTTTGTTTACATTTCAAGTGTTACACATTTTATCCCGGTATTTGGTAAAGGATGGACGCACTTAGTTAACAGTATTTCGTTACCACGTGAGTAGCTTAGTTTTTTAACTATAAAGCTGCAAAGATATTGAAAATTTTTTCATGCACTTTTATTTTGCAGTTTTTTGAATTTTTTTTAAAGAAAAAAATATTTAAATCAACACCATTACTTACATGTCCATAATGTTCCAAAGGGAACAAATGTAGCTGAAGATATGTCCTTGATAATAGCCTTGAAACAAAACCCACGAACTTACAAAGACAAGTTTGGGAATTTTTATTAAGCAGATTCTTAAAGTTGTGTGTAAGACAGAGACATCAGGGGCTACTGTGGCCAAGTGGTCCAAAGAGTTCGCTTACGGATCGAAATACGTTTTACTAAGTTGGTTCGAATTCCACTTGGGGCAGATCCTGGTGTGAAGTTCGTCAGTTCGCGTACGCTTGCTGAAGGTCCCGTATTTCTACCACTAACTACCTAAACTCACCTCTATATAAGTACACGAATCTTAACAGGGGCGTAAAAACCATTGATTTTGACGGGGGCGTAAAACACCACTGATCTTGACGGGGGCGTAAAAACCATTGATTTTGACGGCGCGTAAAACACCATTGATCTTGACGGGGCGTAAAACACCATTGATCTTGACGGGGGCGTAACAACCATTGATCTTGACAGGGGCGAAAAACCATTGATCTTGACAGGGTCGTATACACTGTTGATCTTGACGGGGGCGTAAAACACCATTGATCTTGATGGGGCGTAAAACACCATTGATCTTGATGGGGCGTAAAACACCATTGATCTTTTATATACATATATATAATTGGTGTTTTACGCCCCTGTTAAGATCAATGGTATATATATATATATATATATATATATATATATATATATATATGTCTACTTTTACTTTCTGATATATCCATGGAAACTTAAAATCTAGTAGCCTTTCTTGGCATATAAATCATTACGTAAATATCTATAACTTGCATGTGTGAATAAGATCGGGAGTTTCTGTTGAAAGCCTATACGTGCATGTCTGTATCAGCACTGTATCAGTATGTTTGTGATATAGTTAATATATTCTACATTTTGCAAAAAAGAGCGAATTATGTTGTGTGTGTGTGTGAGTGTGTGTGTGTGTGTGTGTGGTCATATATTGTTCATGTTTTAATTGCATTTCCAGTATATTAATGTATAGAATTAAATTTCAATTAAAATTTGTTATTCAAACGCATCTTGTACTCTCACCTTAATCACAGAACACACAAAAAAATATTTTTTACACATTACAATCTGATAATTATATATCAGGATGTTTTCCAATGTTAAGTATAAGACAAGCGGGTCAGTTGGGGTTTTTAACATTTACTGTCCGCTTTTAGTAATCTAATAGCAAAAGGGGTATTAATTAATGGGTTCTCAAACAACAAATTTTGACACGTTTCTTGTATGCCTTTGATAGCTTGGGTTATTCGATCTATAGTTGTTCCAGTTACTGTTTCTCTTGTCTTCTTCATTATTTAAAATTTTGGTTGCTATACAAGGGTTACTGTTTTCATGACATTTTTAAAGGTGGCCAGACCATAAAATTTATTATACTCGTTAATTTGCAGTTTGTAGGAAGGATCGTTTTCAAAAGCTAGGGGTATTTATCTGTTATGAAATACGCTAGCATTTATGGCTGTTGGTTTGTAATGACCGAAAAACGTTGTTTCAGAAATATTCATCACGACGATAGCAAGTTTATAATTATCTGAGTATTTATTGCGCATGCGTGACATCTGTATTTGTGTTTTATGGTCAACTTCAACTTGCTAGCTCACAGAGTAAGTATGTCGCGGACAGGCATGCCTCTACCCCCGTCACATTATCCTGATACCAAGTAAACAAGTCGATTACCTGTCCTTCGAATGGAAATGACTACCTCACAGTCAGTATGGCGCAGACAAGCATACCACTACCCCAGTCACATTATCCCGATACCAAGTAAACCAGTCGATTGCCTGTCCTTCAACTGGTTAACTCATAGAGTCAGAACCCATAACTTCCCCAGTGGAGGCGAACGATTTACCTCTAAAACACTGGAGCGGCTACTAGTATATAAGAAAGATTTTATAAAGCACAACCACTTTATCACCCCAATGAAACGAGAGATGGTATGCTATTATGAATGAGTTTGTTTAATAATCGTTGTTATGTAATTACTTTTAATATTCTTTTTACATTCAATAAACCGTTTCACATTTAAGAATTTATTGATTGTAAACTATTTTATTTTTTTTTATTATTAAAGTATTTTCTTTTAAGCTTTAAAGCTTATGTAGGCATACCGCCCACGGTTTTCAAAATTAAATTATTTCAGTCATCTTATCAGTAAAACTTTTTTTTTGTTGTCGTTAATCAATTCATTTGAATTTGCTTTTAAACTTCTTTTTTTTTTGTTTTTTTTTTTTTGAGTTCTTAATTTAAAAAAATTCAAACTTAAAAATGTTAATTTAATGATAATCATCAATTTTGTTAGTTTTAATCTGTGTAAGTCATACGTTTAACAAATCCTCCTTTGTTTATCTTGACCATGGTTTTATAAGTAAAATAAACTGGTTCTAAAGAAAATTCATGACATGATAGATAAATGTAATGTGTGAAGTTATATGAAATGCATGTAGTTGGATGAGAAGTTTATTTATCAATATTTAACAAATTTTAAAACAAATGATAAATCACCGGAAATAAACATAGTAAATCATGCCAGACACAGTGACTGCTAATACTTTTTAAATGAATAAAAAGGCTTGAAACAAGTGCATAATAATAGTCTAAGTTTTCCTTCTACCATTATACAATGAATGATAAACCAATAAGTTTTGTATATAAATGTAAGTTGTTTTTTATATTTTCCTACAATTACACGCAACTACTGAGCCGTCGATGCGGAAATGCGCCCGTCTTGTAAGGGTACATGTCTGATAAGATAAACACTGTAAGATAAACTCCCTGCGCTGGTACAAGACAGGGCATAATACACACAAACATACAAGAACGTGTTCTTAGATTTACCTTATAAATTCTTAATCTCGTCTCGAATATGAAAAAAAAATTGTTGAAACAACGTTAAACATTATTCAACCAACTATCGATACATTGGCAGATGATAGTTAACAAGAATTACCCATATATCCACGATCTGTTTTCGTTTAATTCTTTTTACACCGTTTTCATCCGATCGCTTCAGTTTTTCACTAATCATATTGACAAACATTTTAAAAAAAATGCTTTAGAAAAAACATTAGAAATATTATGGTATTATATGCCAGAAAAAACTGACTGAAACACGTAGCTTGTTTTCCTCATTTTAAACCCTCGTGTTTCAGCGTTTATGATATGTCCATTTTAACATAAGATGACATCATCCTCTCCGGCCTTTCTGGTCATCATTATAACTTTTAAACTGCCAAGGAATCAAATATTCCACTAAGACACATTGGCTTTGTCCAAAAAAATGTGTTCAGGATTTACTGGTCATGGGTAATATTAAGCGTAGTTTTCATCCAATTTAAGGGTTAATAAATTTTAACGTGATTTACATCATCATTGAAGATGAAAATATCTTGAAAAGAAGGCACCCGGCAGACCCACTATAAACAAATATGCCTTTTTACTAAAATGTCAAGTTAATCAATATTGAATTTATTAAAATATAGTTACTTTATTTACAAACAGTCAAATTATAATTAAAACTCCTTTCCACGCCAGTCTAAAGCTTAATTTCCTTTATTTTACTTAAAACCCAGACTGTTTATATTTTGCAATCACGGCGTTTATATCAAACCGGAGCCGTAGATGTCTAATAGATGCGTTATGACGTCACGTTATTGCCAGAACCTTAACGTGCATACTGTTACCAGTAAATATATTGACTAATTTCGTGATTTGGGAAACGCAAAATCCAACAAAAATTAAAAACATCTCGCCGTATTTCATTCAAGTTTTGATTAAATATGATAACTATTGTTTATGTGGGTGAGGGGTGGGTGAGTTTTTGTTTAAAGCCGCATCAGCGTTATTGCAGCTATTCGCGGCTAGAAAATGTTAAAAATATAACAATATATAAAAATAATATTTATGTGAAACTAAATAGATAAGATTTTCGAAAAACAACATTTCTGATAAAAACCAGTAATATCACAGATAAGTTATAATAAAAGCCTGGATAACATATGATAAAAATTATATTTTATTGAACAAATTTATTTCCCGAAGGAATTTTAAAATTTGATGCCCATGGACATTACTAAAAAGGTCTTGCATCGATGATGCTGAATAAAAAGTATCCCTTGTAGGAGCAAAGTCCACGCAGTCCAGCAAAATGTGCTGGACAGATTGTTGACCTTGACAAGGGACACATTTGGGAGGTTGATCTCCCTTTAAAATAAAAGAATGAGTAAAAAAACTGTGGCCGATTCTACAGCGTCTAAGGACAACACCCTCACGTCTACTATATTGAGACAAAGGTGTAAATCCTAGACAAGGCTGTACAGAGTGTAACTTATTATGTTCCTGTCTATTCCAATGATCTGACCAAAGACCATTGATATAAGCATATATCAATGGCCTCAGATCTGTATAAGGAATGAAACAAGGTGTAATTTCTTTAGATAAAGCTGCCTTAGCAGCTGAATCGGCTTTTTCGTTACCTTTTATACCAACATGACTAGGTAACCAACAGAAATTAATGATTTTATTTAAATCTGAAACTGCATATGTTATTGAAGTATGCAGTTCCAGAATTTCACGAATTAGGGGGTGATCTAATTTCCCGCTCTTTATTGCCCGGAGTACAGATAAAGAGTCGGAACATATAATAAAATTGTTATGAGGCGATTTTGAAATAAATTGTAAAGCAAGAGTTATTGCTTTAGCCTCAGCTGTAAAAATAGAACTTTCATTGGGAATACGAATACTAATTGTTTTATCCCCAATAATGGCAGCAGAAGCTACCCGGTCACCATCTTTTGATCCATCAGTATAAATTAAAATCCAATGACGAAGCTCTTCCCGAATAACAGCAGGAATTAACCGTGTATAGTTGTCTTTAATGATAGCAAATTCCTGCTGGTAAACTTCTTCGCTTGTTTCCGACTTTTTATATTTTGAAAGTTTCAGATTGACATCTGGTTTATTAAGAAGCCATGGCGGCTCATTGATTATTTCATTTTCTTTAATAAGATTGAGGTTTAAATTACATTCCTCCAATTTTGGTTTTAAACGAATACCTAAAGGTGAAATAGCGTTGATCTTTTTATTATAGAGTTCTTGATAAGGAGGATGAAAAACACAATCAAATGCCGGATTTGATGGATTTGCAAATAATTTTATAGCATACTGCAGAGATAGTTTGCTGCGCCTTAAATGTAATGGAGGTTCATTAGCCTCAACATATAAACTATCAATTGGTGACGTTTTGTAAGCTCCTAAACAAATACGTAAACCTTGGTGATGAATTGCGTCAAGGTCTTTCAAATATGATTTCCGAGCAGATCCGTATATAATGGATCCATAATCAAGTTTCGATCTAATAAGCGATCTGTATAAATGAAGTAATATAGGTTGATCACCACCCCAATTCGTATTGGATAAAACTTTTAAAATATCTAATGCCTTTAGGCATTTTGCCTTAAGGCGTTTTATATGTGGAATAAAAGATAATTTGGAATCAAATAGGATTCCTAAAAACTTAGCTTCTTTTACAACTTTAATTAGGCTGTCATTGATGTACAGCTCCGGGTCATGATGTATTGTGCGTTTGTTGCAAAAATGTATGCAACAAGTTTTTGTTTTAGAAAACTTAAAACCGTTTTCCATTGACCATTTTTGAATTTTGTTGAGGCAAAGCTGAAGTTGCCTTTCAATAGCATGCATATGAGTCCCTCTACATGAGATGCCAAAGTCATCAACAAAAAGAGAGCCATCTATATTATTATTTAAAACTTTAGCTAAGCTGTTGATTTTGATACTAAAAAGAGTAACAGATAAAATACTGCCCTGAGGGACACCCATCTCTTGCTCGAAGACATCAGAGAATGTTGACCCTAAACGAACTTGAAATTCTCGATTTTCAAGAAAGTTTTTTATAAAATTAGGGGTATGGCCTCTTAGACCCATGTCGTGCAGATCTTTAAGAATGCCATATTTCCAAGTCGTGTCATATGCCTTTTCTAGGTCGAAGAAGATCGAGACCGCATGTTGTTTATTAATAAAGGCATTTCTTATAAATGACTCCAGGCGAACTAAGTGGTCTAAAGTACTCCTGTTGCGCCTGAAACCGCACTGAATATGAGTGAGAAGATTGTTAGACTCAAGATAATATACGAGTCTATTATTAATCATCCTTTCCATGGTTTTACAAACACAGCTAGTTAAGGCAATAGGCCTATAATTAGATGGATCAGAGTGATCCTTACCAGGCTTAGGAATAGGAATAATAATTGCTTTGTGCCAAGATGATGGGAAAGTATCACTCTGCCAAATATCATTAAAGATCTCTAACAGAGTGAAAAGACACTGAGGGGGTAAATTTTTAAGAAGTTGATAATGCACATCATCTGGACCAACTGCTGTATCATGTGCTTTGGAAAGAGCGTTTTGAAGTTCTTCATATGAGAATATATCATTATACTGCTCAGAATTATCCGATTTAAAGGACAATTTGTTTCGTTCTTGGATCTTTTGATATTTTTGAAATTCTGAAGTATAATTACCTGAGGACGAGTTTTTTGATATCGTCTCGGCAATTTTGTTAGAAATGTCCTGTTCAGATGTTAAAATTATATCATTTATTTTCAGATGTTTAACATTATCGGAAGAACCTTTACCTTTGATTTTGCGCACCATATTCCAAACTTTATTTAATGGAGTGCGAGAATTGATCTTGGAGATATATGCTCTCCAAGAATCTCTTCTGCATTTTTTAGCAGTTCTACGAGCTTTTGCACGAAAAATACGGAGCAACTGTAAATTATTTTGTGTTGGAGACTTATTGAATAGTCTCTCAGCCTGTTTCCTATTCTTCCTAGCTTGTTTGTATTCCTCATTATACCATGGTTTATGGATTCGAGGATTTGCAGAGGTTTTAGGGATGCAGGTATTAGCAATATCTAAAAGAACGTCAGTAAAACTCTGAATTTTATCAGTTTCGTTTGCAAATCTCTCAACAAAAATCTTTTCTGCACAGAGACTGCGAAACTGAATCCAATCAGCTTTAGTAAACTTCCATCTAGGGATAGTTGCATCATTTCCCCCAGAAGTGTATTCCATTACAACTGGAAAATGATCGCTTCCACATCGATCGTCATGAACTGTCCATGAGAAATCGTTTAAAATACCTGGATCAAGAATTGACAGATCTATTGATGAGTAAGTACCTGTCGCATCTGATAAAAATGTTTTGGATCCATCATTTAACACACAAAGATCATTATTTGAGAGCAATGTTTCCAACACTTTTCCTTTATTATCAAGTCGAGGACTTCCCCAAAGAGGATTGTGGCCATTAAAATCACCAACAAGAAGAAATGGTTTAGGTAACTGATCAACCAAGTTTTGCATATCTGCAAGCTGTAATGAAGCAGATGGAGGAATATAAATTGAGCATAGAGTTATGGTAATTTGAAGCGTTAAACGGACTGCAACCGCTTGCAGATTTGTTGTCAGAGTAATGGGACTATGAATAGCGCCATTACGCACAAAGATTGCAGCACCTCCAGAAGCTCTCTCAGTATTTGGTGAAAAAGAATGATATTGTTTATAATATCGGAATTTAATATCATTATCCGTCTGTTTAACATATGTTTCTTGAAGACAAAATGCTACAGGGTTAAAATCTTTAGCCAATAGTGCAACTTCATCTAAATTACTTCTAAAACCTCTGCAATTCCACTGTATTATTTTTGGGTTACCCATTATTAGGAGGGCGGACAGGGGATATATGCGACTGAGTTATTTCCATGTCGCAGTCTTCTGAAAGACTTCGATGACGGTGGCGTCCTGAACTACGCCAACGACTATTACGCCCCCTACGTACTTCAGTAAAATCTTCTTCATTAGTTCGTATCGATGAAGAATTGTCATCAGATGAACTTACGTCATCCTCTAATGCCTCAAATCTATTTGGGGTTCCCGATATAGGGTTTTTCTGAAGCAAAGCCTCAGGACTTTTATCAGGAATATAAAATGTTTGATCATTTTTTCCTGCTTTTAATTTTGTATGAGGTGTTATATATTTAACTTTGCCAGATTTAGCTCCTTTAGTTAATGGTTTTGACGCAGTAATGTCTTGCGACGAATGCTCTGCATCAGAAGAGCCAGGAGTAAGCTTTAGCTCCCGTGAAGTTTGTTTTGTTTTATTTGAGTCACTTTTTTGTTTATTTGATTTAGATTGCAAATCATTTTTTGCATTAGAATTACATTTTGAGGACGAAATATTGCCCTTTTCTTTTACAATATTTGATAAAGATTGTTTATCAGTAATGGTTGATGAAGCATCCGATGTCCTTGGTTTTTGGTTACAAGCTTTGTCAGTATTAACTTCATATTCTGTTTGACAAGCAACAGATATTAATTTTTTAGTCGAAGACCCAGAGGCTACTGAAGCATATGAAGCGGATGGACGATTTTCAGCCTGTAAATACAGTTTTCTGGCTTCAGCGAATGAAATATTTTTATTAACTTTTAATTTATTGATTTCAAATTCGCTTTTCCATTTGGGACAATCCCTAGAGGAAGCCATGTGATCTCCTTTACAATTGGCGCATTTAACTGGGTTTGAACAATCATTACTTGAATGACCTTTAGCGCCACAGCGACAACAAAATTCAACAGATTTACAGGACCTCGATCCGTGACCAAATTTTTGACACTTATAACATCTTAGTGGTCTTGGTATATATGTATCCACTGCGATGTTAAAATATCCAGCTTTAATCCCTTTCGGGGGGGTTGACATTGAAAAAGTTAATAGATAGGTATTCGATGGAATAAAACTTCCATCTTTTTTGAATGAGAATCGACGAACGTGTATAACCCCCTGAGGAGCAAGTTCAGAAGTGATTTCTGATTCGCTCATCTCAGCCATTGAACGATCGCGATCTCGTATGATACCTTTGCTGGAATTCAAGGTTGAATGTGCAGTCACTTTTACAGGTATATTTGCAAAATGTTTTGCCATTAATAAATTATTCGACTGTTGACGTGTTTTGCATTCAATTAGGAGAGAGCCAGAACGTAATTTCTTAATGTTAGCTACATCTCCTGCTATACCTTTAACGGCTTTACTGACAACGAAAGGGTTTATTTTTAATGGTTGTTCAGTAGTAGATTGCACCACTACAAATCTAGACCAAGCAACAAAGACATCAGATTCTTCATCGCTATCCGATCTTAATCTTTTAGTTGAACTATTTGAAAGATTTGTTTTAGTACCCATAATGAGGAAGTGGGTATTTCATCTTCCTTGCTCCTCACCCACCAATCCGGAGTACCAACCAGGGGCAATGCCTAATGTTCCGGGGGAACCAACTCGGAACAGCACCAAGGACTACAAAGAAGATATACACCGTAGTAAAATTGTGATGAACAAGTATAAATTCACGATCATCAGTGATAAGTTAACATCCAGAAATATTTAGCGAGAAAATAGTTCATGGCTGTCAAGTTAAGAGATATATTCGAACATCACAAAGGCACCAGATTTGACCCATGAGCCACCGCCTTCTACATGCAAGAGCTGCAGATAAAGAATATATAGAACGAATGATGAAAAAAGTAAAGGTTAAGCAAAGGAAATAGCAATTACCTTGCATGTTATTGTTTATGTTCTATTGATAATAATGCTTTAATGCTTGCGGAAAGAGAAACTGAAATTTACCTCTTATGCTTGATAAAGTATTTGAATCTTAAATCTTTAGATATCTTCATTGTGTTACATTATATTATTGCAAAGCATTAATCACAGTCACAATGCTGCCTTTATTTCTCATTAATTTCAAGGGCCATTGACATAATCATGACACTTCGATTCGTCTTCCATTTTTGAGTCAATGTATGTTTTTCGATGCGTATCTTTTGTAGCTGATGCCTTTAAGCAAGTCTGAAGTACAAAGAAAAAAAAGCACCATTCCCTTGACCTTTCAGACACTTATTATCGGTCGTCTGTTTTTCTTCTTTCCTTGATATATATATATATATATATATATATATATATATATATATATATATATATATATATATATATATATATATCCCATGTCTGAAATAAAATTTAATCTTTAAGCATCAATTGGCAAGGGGGAACGTTTATTTTTGATTGATATGTACCAATTTTAGACAAATCCATATTTATTTTTTAACCGAGATGGAACAGTAAAAATAACAACAGGATTTTGCAACCAGTTAATTCTTTTGTGATACTATTTCGTTCCAAACAATGATCATAATTAGTCACAAAAGGACATGTTTCACGAAACAATGATCCTGATTAGTCACAAGAGGACGTAATTCAAGACACAAGGATTTTGATTAGCCACAAGAGGATGGGATTCAAGAAACAAAGATCATGATTAGTCACAAGAGAACGTGATTAAAAAACAATGATCCTGAATAGTTATATAAGAACCATGATCCTGATTAGTCATAAAATGACTTGATCTTAAAAATTGAGGGATACTTGCGTAAAAACTTAACGCAGTGCTGCTCTAAGAGTCTTACCCTTCGATTCCATTTCAATGAAGTTAATGTCTAGTCGTGTGGTTATAGTACTATATAGTACTATTCGAAGCCCCCCTCGTCCATCCATACATGCATAAGAAAAGCGAAGTACGTAAATGACAAATGATTTATATTACAAATTACATTGTAATTGTCGCTGGATATATCCACTTCATTGGAGTAAATGTATAATAGTGTGTTGACAGTACTATTCAAAGACCCCTTCATCCAATCCTATATTACATCCAATGGTATAACAAAAGCCAACTCAGCAACAGACAAGAAAATTATATTTCAGGTTACATTTTAATTGTCACTGTATATATGATGCTTTATCATACCAAGTTACATTCTGTTTATCAATCATTGTGTAACAAATTAGATTTTTTCCTATTAACTTGGAAAAAAATCAAAATTTTGTTCATAAAAAACATACATGTGACATATTTCTTATTTCTCAAATGACAGATTCTGTCTGATTAATGTTTGTTTATTAGTTTGAGGTCAAATTGCGTAAATATAAAACCCTTTCGAACCTTAACAAATAATGATTATTCGCCAAGTTACATTTTGTTAAGCCAAATTTATGGGCAAAAACTAATTGTCTGGATTTTTGCACATGCATAAGTATTTTCATAGCCAACAGGTGGCCGATTGGTCTAAAGCGCGCTTACGGATCACAGTGCCTCTCACCGCCTGGATTCGAATCCCACTCGGCACAGATCCCCGTGTGAGAAAGTTTGTCAGTTCGCTTGCCAAAGGTCGGTGGGTTTTTCCGGCCACTCCGGTTTCCTCCACCATCCCAGAACTGACCGCCTCGAAATAAGTAAAAAAAATTTTGACTGGGGCGTAAAACACCATTACTCCACTCTACTCCACTCCATAGCCAATAGTCTGTGTAACCTGTATATCATCACCTTCAATATACATATTTAAATATACATGACACATGTCTTTATATATATATATATAATTCCGGTCTTGTTTACTCCTTGATCCCGTCATAGTAAAAACATGCTCCTTATTGCAGTCGTGTATTTGTTCGGAATTTTATAACAATTTTTCAGCTATTTACTTCGAGAGCAAGTTCTTATACAATAAAACAAACATACCAGTCCTTGTCCATATCACAATCCCAAAAACAAAGTAAAATCTTTGCAAACTGGCAAAATAGGTGATACACGTGAACTTCCATCAAGGAAGTGAGGCCGGGTGCTCCGGAAGGGTAAGCACCTCCTGTTTAGCTAGCTACACCCGTCACGTGTAAGTCAATATTGAGAATGAAAGGAACAAAGACCTATGGTAAGTCAAATATATCCAGTATAAGTTGGGATACAGTGACTACATACTTATCAACAATATTGTGATGACGGCCATAACTGATATTTGCGATTCTATAAAATGCTCTGTTTTGTACTAATGCGCACGTTTTTCAAAATTCAATCTTACTGAAACGAACGACGCAAACAATCAAGCCACTCCCCATTTACATTGCCCTGACACCGGGGGAACAGTCGATAATCTGTCATCTTAATGTGGAGCGCAAAACTCGTAAGCAGTATTTCAGATAATATAAATAACCCGTCCGGGTTCCGAACATGCGACCTCCCCGTCTTGAGGAAAACGTTTACCAATAAGCCACCCAGAAGTTTGATTTGAGCGACCGGTGCATTTAATAGCAAACATAACAAGTTAGGCAACATATAATCTTGAACCGCCGTATTATGATTGTACTGACCAAATAACAAACACGGAATTATATTGTTAATGCGTCTTTTAATAATACTCTAGCAATCTTGAAACATATTCCTCTAGTAAACTTGGAACAATCAGCTATGACTTTGATAGTTTCTTTTCAATACTGCACGTAACAAACTTGAAACAATGACAAATGGCTATGATGACAATAATATCGACTATGATGATGTGACGTGACGTGAAGTGACAAGACGATTAACTACAATATACAATGAGAAAACAATATGTAAAAATCTGACCAACCCGTACACTTATTGTGACTTAGGTATACAATTCTAACAAACTTATTGGTCATATTACCCAGAGACAATTGTTTAATCTTGAAAGTGACATAAAATATGTTAAGTGTTTACTTTATACTAGCAATAATATTAATGTGATATCTTCAACTTGTAAACAAATATAGAATGAAACTGCTTAGACGATAACAAAACATATCCTTTGCAACAAAGATAGATAACTCTTATACTATATGCCAACTTGGAATGACAAGACTTTTCGAGTTGTCTCCCTTGCAACACAGCAAAATGGTATACCAGGGACCCTGATCATTATACGCTTGAATTATTGACATTTCCAATATATGATCGATTCATACAATCTCCGTAATTATAATAAATGATACAACTTATTGGACACTCCACAATGAGAGATAGACCGAACATTTGACAGTAATTTATACCCTTGGTTGATGACATTGCAAACGACAAATGCGATCTATAACCAGATAATTTCTATAATGGAATGAGCATCAAACATGGAAACTAAAGACATTATATATCAATGCATATCAACAATAAACATAACATAATAAAAAGCAAATATGTGGTGTGTATGTAGCGAGCATGTGCATGTGTGTGTGTGTGGGGGGGGGGAGGGGGAGTGCCATGTATTAATGGACAATTTATAATAATACCGGGAAATATGCACATCGAAATATATGGATAGTTGAAGATTATTTCATTATAACATAAAATAAAATTACCAGTTTAAAATATCTTTCCGCATTTCAGTACATAAACCTAAACTGGCAAACTTGTTGATATAAACCGCCATGCGGCACATGGTTCTAGTAAAAAAAAAATGTGTACTCATGAACTGGTGACGTCACACGCACCTTGCAACAATTTGTGCGGGAAATTTAAATGTCATTTGTGTATATTGGCTGTAACACACCAGCCCCCTAATTGTGAAGCTATGCGAAACAATTATCATACATATAAAAATATAGTTATATATAACATATTAACATAATCAAATAAATTGGATCTATGCATAGATCGCATGATCAATCTGCTTCCAACAGAACGCACAATTTGTCAATTGGACGAATAAGAGAGTTTGTCGATGTCTTGACTTTGACCTGTCGCACTAATCCAAATCTGTCCGGATACGTCTCCAATACAATGCCCATCGGCCACGAGTTTCTTGGAACATTCGAATCTACCACCATAACAACATCGCCAACACTCAAATTGTTTGTTTTGTTAAACCACTTCTGTCGCTGTTGTAACAACGGCAAATATTCTCTGACCCAACGTTTCCAAAATAAATTGGCCATGTATTGCACCTGTCTCCATCGTCGTTTGCAATATATATCCGACTTATCAAAAACACCTGGAGGTAAATTTGGTGAACGTTTCATGAGAAGTAGATGGTTTGGCGTTAACGCTTCCGGATCCGACAAATCGTTCGAGACCATGGTAATAGGGCGATCATTTAATATAAACTCTATTTCACACATTAGTGTTTGCATGCTTTCGTCATCAAGGATTTGTTCCTTTGCGACGCTGTGTATAATCTTACGTATTGACCTTATAAGTCGTTCCCATACACCACCATGATGGGATCCTGAAGGTGGGTTAAACTTCCATTCGATGTTTTTCTGGAGCATAGAATTTTGAATGGATGACACATTCCATTCGTCAATTGACACTTTTAACTCTTTCTCGGCTCCTACGAAATTTGTACCGTTGTCAGACCGCATCACCTTAACTTGACCTCGCCTAGCAACAAAACGCCTTAAAGCATTAATGTATGACCCAGTGTTCAAAGAGTGAGCAATTTCAATATGCACAGCCCGAGTTACTAAGCATGTGAAAATGACACCATAACGTTTCACACGACACCTTCTCTGCTTAATCTCAAACGGTCCAAAAAAGTCAACCCCTACACGTGTAAAAGGCGGTTCATCTGGAATGACTCTATCCTCTGGTAAATTTGCCATTTTTTGTTGGCCTACTGTGGCACGTCTCCGACGGCAAATAAAACATTGTCTAACTACAGTTCTGATTGCCGACGGTGCATTGATTAACCAGAATTTTTCTCGCAAATGTGCCAACATTTGATTGCGACCTGCGTGTTTCAGATCTCGATGTATTTGATGTAAAATTAATTTTGATACATAGTGATGTTTCGGTAAGATTATCGGGTGCTTAGATTCCAAAGGCATACTCGAGTTGCACAATCGACCTCCAACTCGTAACATACCATCAGCAATAAATGGGTCAAGGTCCTTTATCTTGCTTGATTTTGGAAGAGAAAGAGAATCAGTAAGTGCGTCTATTTCTGTTGAAAAACACTGGTTTTGAACAAATATTATGATCGAACGTTCCGCATTCAACATATCATTTGCTGAAATAATACTATGATCTCTCTCGTTTTCTTCAGATTTGTCATTGTCTTTCCTACAAACAGTAATTTCCGTATCCTTAGCACGGATGCGATCTAGTAGTTCACGTTTCACTTTCAGTATCCATGCGACATGACGTTTCATCTTATACCAGGATGAATGACTTTCAATTAACTTATCTATGGTTATTATTTCTCCACTTGAATTTGACTCCGAGACCTTTGACATTGCAACCTTTATGGAACCTCGCTTTAATTCGAGATCGTCATCCGGAATCGATCTGCAGAATTCGGCTGGAACTTCGGGCCACCGCGTCTCGTTCTCACTTAAAAAGCTTGGTGCACTAATCCAATTATTATTTCTTAACAAATCATTGACCGACATTCCTCTTGAAGCAAGATCTGCAGGGTTCAACTTCGTGTTTATATATCGCCATTGTGTTGGTTCTGATCCTTCATGTATTACCGCAAGTCTATTTGCAACAAACGTTTGAAACCTAGCCGAGGTGTTCCAAATGTATCGTAACACAGACATGCTATCAGTCCAAAACACGGTCTTATCTACTTGCATATCTAATTCGGATTTTAACATTTTATCAGTGCGGACGGCTACTGTAGCTGCGGTCAACTCCAGTCGAGGAATAGTTACCTGCTTTAATGGTGCAACGCGTGATTTTCCCAGAAGAAATGAGCAATGCACTTTGCTTTCGCTGTTCTCCAACCGCAAATAACTAACTGTACCATAACCTACTTCACTGGCATCTGCGAAATGATGCAACTGAACATTTCTAATTGTTCCAAATCTGACTGGTTTAACACACCGCACTACTTTGAATCCAGATAGTTGATCTAACTCATGTGTCCATGACAACCACTGATGAACTATTTCCTCATCAATGGGATCATCCCATCCTAAACCAATCTTACTCGTATTCTGTAACATAATTTTTGGCTTAAGGATAATCGGCGCAAGAAATCCTAATGGGTCATATATGCTGCTTACCATGGACAGAATACCCCGTCTAGTGAGCGATTGATCTTTGATATCAGATCTGAAGCAAAATGAGTCCGATTCTGCACACCACTGTACTCCCAATGCGTGATCCATTGGTAGATCGTCTTGATTTAAGTCTAAATCTCTGTACTCGCTAGCTCGTTCCAAAATTGGTATCGCATTCATAACTTCGCGATTGTTACTACTCCATTTAGCAATATGAAATCCACCTTGTTTCAATAATTCTTGTAAATCTTTTACAAGTGACACACCACTATCAACACTATGTACTGATTTTAAACAATCGTCAACATAAAAGTTTCTTAAAACAGTATTGACCACTTCTGGGTCAAACTTATCTTTATTGTCCATAGCAGTTTGACGTAATGCATGATTTGCACAACTTGGTGATGATTTTGCACCAAACAAGTGTACTACCATCTGATATTCTGTGGGCGGTTGTTTTACATCTCCACCTTCCCACCATAGAAACCTGAGAAAACTTGCATCATTTACCGGAACGTGCACCTGGTAAAACATGCTGTCTATGTCACCCATGATAGCGATTTCTTCCCTACGGAATCTAAGCAACGTACCAATCAATGAGCTGGTCAAGTTCGGACCTTGTAACAAATTATCATTCAATGAGGTACCTTTATATCGTGCTGCACAGTCAAACACGACTCTCAACTTATTTTTACGAGGATGATATATGCCATGATGTGGCAGGTACCAAACACGTCCGTCATTTCTATTCAAATCTTCAGAGGAAACCTTTCGTGCATAACCTTCCGCTATTACACTTTCCATGAACTTAACATATTCATCACAGAACTTGTCATCCCCACTCATCCGTTTCGAAAGAGATAACAGACGCTGATCAGCTTGTTTTCTATTGTTCGGCATAACGACATTGTTTTCTTTAAATGGCAACCCAATCACATAATGACCATTTTTCAATTTCAGACTATTTGACACCGAGTTAAGAAACTGTTTGTCCTCGCGAGATGGTTGTAATGTATCATCGATCATTCGCTCACTAAAATCGAAGTTGAACTGGTTTCGAAGTTGATGTTCTAGTGTTGCATTTTCCACTGAAATTCGATTATTTTTTACAGACATAGAAGACTGATCATTTGAATCAATGACACCTAATGGACCATTAATAACCCACCCTAAAGCTGTTTTAACAGCAAACGGACTTCTGTCAACACATGGTATCACTTCCCATGGTTCCATTGCCTGCGGAACATTTATTCCAATCAAAATATCGACGTCACTTTCAATTCGATACAACGGGACATCAATTAAGTGAGACCACCTTTGAATGTCTTCAGATGTAACAATATCATGTTTAGAAACTGGTAATGCTTCCTGTGAGAACACCGTGGGAAGAGGTATGTTGTTATAACCATTTAAATCACTAATTTCAAGATTCGAAATTGCGCAAGTTTCTTGATAATTTTTCTGACCCATAGTAATCAAGTTGATTTTAGTGTGCCGGCCTTCAAGGTTGAGTGAACGCACAACCTTATCTGAAATAAATGTTGCGTTACTCCCTGAATCCAGGAATGCATAGGTTGTTAGATATTTGTCACTATTTCGATGTTTGATACGTACTGGTACTATCGGTAATGCCTGTCGCACAATGTCTCCAGCCCCCGTATTCGTGGCTGACGATGTTACGGATGCATCAGAATTCACTTTATCGATGACCTGAGGATCCACGTGTAGTATTTGCGGATGAGCACGTTTGCATGAAGTGCAAGTCATTCTGTTTCTACATGACAATTTTTGATGTCCAGAATTCAAACACCCAAAACAAAGTCCCTTTGATTTTAGAAACATATAACGGTCTTTTAACGGTTTGGAAACGATATTCCTACAATCAACCAACGAATGACTAGAATTGTTACAAAATTCACAAACGCTTACACTACTGGAAGACTTGGGAACCCTGCTGCTACTTTGAATATCGACCTTCACCCCATTGGGAGTCTCATTTGCTGAAGTTGTAAAGTTTGCATGGGCTCTACCGAGTAAAGTTGATTTTCCTCGACGTTTGTCACGGGGATGTTTATCAACTTGTTTGGAATCGCTCATTACTTCCTTTCCATAAATTGGATCATTTACTTTCTTTGCTTCCTTATGAACAAACGAAACAAGTTGCTTGAATTTTACGATTTGTCCCCGATCCTTGGTATCGTAAACTATGTTTCTCCATTTATCTTGCAAGTAAAACGGTAACTTCTTTACCAGTTGTTTTAAATTTTCCGAATACTCAAGAACTCCAACTGCTTCGATATTCTCGATAGCATATTGACACTCCTTCAAGTATATTGAAAATTCGTCGAGAGACTTCGGATTGTCTGCCTTTATTATAGGCCAGTTCAGTGCCTTTTTGACATATGCATGAGCAATAACATCTGCGTCTCCGTACCGACTTTCTAGTTCTCGTAACGCTGCCTTGTAACCATTCTCGTCCCCCATATGCGAATATCCTAAAACGATTTTGTGAGCTTCACCTAGTGTAAATTGTAATAAGTAGTTTAACCGTTCTTCAAAAATATCAGTATTTGCGCACACTCTAGTGTTGAATTGACGTAAAAATTGTTTATAATGCAGTGGATTTCCATCAAATTTTTGAATGTCAGCCTTTGGCTTATTTAATTCCCTGGAAACTGCTGAAAGACCAAAGTTGGCATTAGGTACATGTGCACTTACTGCTGGCAACACCGGAAATTGATTATTACCAATGAATGGCGTGGAAGCAGTATGAGTGGTAAACATATCACCTTTTTTCTGTTCGTTTACAGAAATAAACATGTCAGTGCAATGGTTTGTTGCAAGGGGTACAGTATGTGAATGTCGTGGAGTCCATGCAGGAGACATCGGATTAAGCACACTAGCATCTTTAAAATCCACATTTTTTACTGGAGTTTCAATTTCATGATCCACTGCGTTGAAATCTAGTTCGTCCTCTAATAGTTTGTCTTGTAACATACTCTTTTCCAGTTCCTCTATAACTTTCACTTTCGCGTCGCTAACTTCTAATTCAGTCTTTATTTCAAATTTTTCTTCTTTAATTTTGAGTCTCAACTTTTCCTCTTCGATTTCCTGTTTTTGTGCTAATGCGGAGGCTCTTGCTAGTAACTCTGCCTTTCTCTGTTCCTCCTTTAACCTTGCTGCTGACAATTGACTAGACGCCTTACTAGATGTTCGTGACAGTCTGCCCGATTCCGATCTCCTATCATCTGCCGAATGTTTTAACATCCAACTCTCGGTTAATTCCTTTAATTTCATGTAACAACTGTTTTTGGTTTCGAACCATAAGCGCTCCACTTCTTGTTCACTAAGTGTGAGTAACTGCATGTAATTTTGATGTGAGGCCAAAAGTTCTTCATAATTCGTCATCCACTGTTTATACTTATCTCTTGCTGTGGGCATGTCGCAACTTGTACCCTCATCCAATAATGTCTTTAGTTGATTACCAACAGCTTCTAACGTCTTAATCAGCTTATTTCTGTCTTTTCGTTTTAACTCTGTCGCATACTCTAATCCCTTATCAGTCATGGCTCTCTGACGTTTAGCCTCATCCATATTTATATTTTTAAACTGTTAATGCAATGTACTGACCAAATAACAAACACGGAATTATATTGTTAATGCGTCTTTTAATAATACTCTAGCAATCTTGAAACATATTCCTCTAGTAAACTTGGAACAATCAGCTATGACTTTGATAGTTTCTTTTCAATACTGCACGTAACAAACTTGAAACAATGACAAATGGCTATGATGACAATAATATCGACTATGATGATGTGACGTGACGTGAAGTGACAAGACGATTAACTACAATATACAATGAGAAAACAATATGTAAAAATCTGACCAACCCGTACACTTATTGTGACTTAGGTATACAATTCTAACAAACTTATTGGTCATATTACCCAGAGACAATTGTTTAATCTTAGAAAGTGACATAAAATATGTTAAGTGTTTACTTTATACTAGCAATAATATTAATGTGATATCTTCAACTTGTAAATAAATATAGAATGAAACTGCTTAGACGATAACAAAACATATCCTTTGCAACAAAGATAGATAACTCTTATACTATATGCCAACTTGGAATGACAAGACTTTTCGAGTTGTCTCCCTTGCAACACAGCAAAATGGTATACCAGGGACCCTGATCATTATACGCTTGAATTATTGACATTTCCAATATATGATCGATTCATACAATCTCCGTAATTATAATAAATGATACAACTTATTGGACACTCCACAATGAGAGATAGACCGAACATTTGACAGTAATTTATACCCTTGGTTGATGACATTGCAAACGACAAATGCGATCTATAACCAGATAATTTCTATAATGGAATGAGCATCAAACATGGAAACTAAAGACATTATATATCAATGCATATCAACAATAAACATAACATAATAAAAAGCAAATATGTGGTGTGTATGTAGCGAGCATGTGCATGTGTGTGTGTGTGGGGGGGGGGGAGGGGGAGTGCCATGTATTAATGGACAATTTATAATAATACCGGGAAATATGCACATCGAAATATATGGATAGTTGAAGATTATTTCATTATAACATAAAATAAAATTACCAGTTTAAAATATCTTTCCGCATTTCAGTACATAAACCTAAACTGGCAAACTTGTTGATATAAACCGCCATGCGGCACATGGTTCTAGTAAAAAAAAATGTGTACTCATGAACTGGTGACGTCACACGCACCTTGCAACAATTTGTGCGGGAAATTTAAATGTCATTTGTGTATATTGGCTGTAACAATGATATACAAACAAAGAATAAGCGATTTAAGGACTAGTGCGCACAAACCAGTTGCACTGAAAAATGTGTTCTGTGCTTCTATTTTGGTTTAATTAAAAACAGATATAATGATATTACGCTAGCATATATATTTTAACTGGTTGAGTGGGTGAAACATCGATTTGCAATAGGCTTTGTACTATAACTGAGACAAACGTCAACTCTGCTGTTGTTGCTGCAGGAGGATGCTGTGAACAATATATACATGTAACTGGTATCAACATTGGTTTGCTCGTATTGTGAACTTTAGAAAATAAACATAGCACAAAAAGAGAGAAACAGGAAATAAGTTAAAAATTATGCTATATTGTTTTTTGGTTATGGTTTGATTTTTCCTATAATAGAATAATTAGTTTTGAATTGAACTTTATATTTTTGACATCCTCCTTAATTTATCACCTGATTTTAATTTTTAACTTACATTCTATGGCGGCTGCGTTTTAAATATAGAAAAAGATGTTTTTCCTCCATACAAAAAAAATTGTGAATGTTGTAATTTGGATTAAACTATCAATGTCGGAGAAAGCAAATTTTATGTCTGATACCATTCCAAGAAAACATTAACAGCTAAATTTTAAAAAAATCAAAAAAATAAAACAAGATTTTTTGATTGTTTAACTCTTTCATATCATACATACTTCGCGTGTTTATGTTATGTTTCAATGTTAACCGAAAAATATAGTAACATTTCTGACAACTTGATGTTCTTCCAGACGATTCCAAGCAATAACAATACAACAAAGGCTTTTAACGTATTGGATATAAAGCATGTAACTAAATGACCTAAGGTTTTTTTTTTATTCTTCATTTATTTATTTGTAATTTATTTTATTATTTAGATAAAATCAACATGTAAAGGGCCACATATATACAAACATCAAGCTTTACACAAAATCATTATAGGATTTATGTTTAGACTATTCTTGTCTAAATTAAAATAATAAACTATATCTTTAGGAGTTTTGTATCAAGTAACATCCTCATAAAACTCACAAAGTCTCAGTATTTAGAAAAGTTTCTAAAATTCATACCTCAGTAGATAGTACTTTACGCTGTGAGAAAATAAACCATTTTGCAAAATTTTCAGCCGTCTTTATTTTTGAAATTTATGTAAAACTAAGGGTTGTTTCCTCATGCATAGCATTCCTGTAATGTATTAATACACTGTCAAAGATAATACCGTAAAATACTGAAACTTTTAATTTTTATAAAGTTTCCACGATTTGTAAGAATTTGCATGACATTGAACTCGGCCTTCATCACCTGTTTTCGTTTGAAAACCTGTTTAATCTTTAAGCATGCGTGGAATTTGTGCGTGTAGTTTATGGTCTGCCTTGTACTAGCGCGCACTTAAAACGACTTCAACCTGTTATCTCAGAGAGTCAGTGTGTGGCAAACAAGCATGCTACTACTAATTCACATTATCCCGAGGCCTGGTTAACTAGGCCATAATCTAAATTCTAAGCATCAGACGAAAAAGCGGTATTTTAAATCTCGAAGTTTACCATAGTTCTTTGTTCCTTTTATTCTCAAAATTGACTTGCAAGTGACGAGTGTAGCTAGCTAAACAGGAGGTGCTTACCCTTCCGGAGCACCCGGCATTACTTTCTTGATGGAAGTTCACGTGTATAACATATTTTGCCAGTTTGCAAAGTTTTTACTTTGTTTTTGGGATTGTGATATGGACAAGGACTGGTATGTTTGTTTTATTAAAGCATGACCAGGTAAAGATAGAACACACCTAGATTTACATCGTTTACCTTTTATAAGCTAACGGAAGATTTTATAAAGACCAACCATGTTATCACCCTCAATCAAACAAGAGATGGTATGCTATTCTGCTTGATTTATGTTCAATAAACATTGTTATCTAATCACATTTAATATTCCTTTTACATTCAATGAACAGTTTCACTTTCTAAGACTTTATTGACTGCAAACTATTTCATTATCATTATCTATTGGCTTTGAAGCTTTAAAGCTTGTGTAGGCATACCGCCCCCGTTTTTCAAAATCATATTTATTCAATTATTTTATTAGTAAAACGTTTTTGTTGTTAATTTTAAATTTACTTTTAAATATTTGCTTTTTGATTTTATAATTAAATAAAGTTTCAAACTGTTAAAAAGTATATTTTATAAGAATCGTTGTATTTAATAAATTGAATTGGTGTAGGTTGTCATTAAACAAATGCTTATACTTATATATATAATTAAAAGACTTGATACAAGTGCAGAACAATAGTTTTAGTTTTCCTTCTTCCATCCTGTCATTGTGTCATATCCTAAAGTTTTGTTTACTCAAGTAAATGTTTTTGATATGTAATAATTAAATGCAACTTTTGTGCCATCGAGATCAGTCTCGTGATGGGGAAGTGTCTTAGATACTGCTTTCTGGTGCTAGGTATTAAGAGGAACGGAGTTTGACTGGTGTCAGGATAATGTGACTGGTATGTTAGTTTGCGATGTACCGACTCTATGAGCTAAATTCCCCCGCCTCGAGTGTGAACTGTTACAAGATAGACCATGTCCCAGTTTCACATTCATTCACTCAGTTGAGTGTGCACTCAACTCATATTCGGGAATATTTGAATGTCAGTTTTTAAGGACATTACAATGTTAAAGTTGAATATCTAATGTTATATTTAAATTGTTTGATGCAAGTTTGTTCGCCAAAATCAAACATTGCCTCATAAAACTTAAAAACTTTAAAATATGGATGAGTACAAAATTGTAATATTTTAGGTTGAGTGTACACTCAATTGAGTGAATGATTGTGAAACTGGGGCCATAATACAAACCATTTTTGGAAATGTATCATGAAAGGCGCTAAATGTTATGCTACCAGAGGTGCCAGAAAAAACGGTCTGAAACACGCGGCTTTACACCCTTGCCGTGTTGATATAATTCAGCGTTTATAATATGTCCATTTTAACATCAGATCGCATCATCCGTAAGGTCACTCTGGTCAATATCATATCTTTAAACTGATAAGAGTTCAAATATCTTACCAATATTTAAAAACCTCAAATTATGTACTCCCAATTATACCAAGACACATAGACCTAGTTTAAATAGATGTATTCCCGAAATGAGCATTCCCTGGTTGATATTTAGTGTACTTGTGGAAATTTTCTTCTAATTTTCGGATTTATACATTTCGACGTTATTTACATTCTTATCGTAAAAGACGATCTCTTGTTATGAAAGACACCCGACAACCCACTATCAATATAGATGCATTTTACTATAATATCACATTGATCAATTTATATTTACCAAATACAGTTACTTTAATTACAAACATTCAAATAATTATTTAAACTCCTATTCACGCCAGCTAGAAGCTTAATTTCCTTTGTTATGCTCAAATTCCAGACTGTTTCAACTTTGCAATTACGGTGTTTATATCTGGTGCCGTCCATAGTCTAACAGATGTGTTATGACGTCACATATTTTCGGAACACGAACGTGCATATTGTTGGAAACAATGAATATATTGACTTATGTCATGGTGTCGGAAACGCAAAATCCAAAATAAATAAATAAATAAATAAAATAAAAACAAACTTTCCGTATTTCAAGTTTTAATCACACATGATTACTATTATTTATGTTTTATTCATGTGTTTGATGTTAATATTTTAATCTTAAAACTAGAGAAATCTTCTATGTGTTAAAATATATCATATTAAAGGTTTAATCACTATCAAGTTGCTGCCTTTATTTTTCATAATTATCAAGCATCGACATAAAACATAAGACTTTGATACGTTTTCCCGTTTTGAGTCAATCTAAGCTTTTTTTATTTTAAGTCGATGCCTTGAAGCAAGTGCGACAGGTAATTATTTATTTTGAATTGATATTTAGCAATTTTGGCACATCCATATTCCCTTTTTTAAACTGCTGACGGAACCGTAAAAGTAACAACAATACTTTGCTATCAGTAGTTCTTTTTCGCTGTAATTTGCTCCCTATGCTTACGCATCCCTACATTATTAGGCTGTAAATATTTCACTTTCCATCATTGTTGTATATCAAGGTACATCCTTTTACCGTTGAACGCATTACGTAACTACCTGTTTCGCTTAAGAAATGACATCCTTATATTTACAATTCCTTTAACCATTTCAGTTCAATTTCAGATGACACATCCTAAAAATCCTTTTAATATGTCGGTTTTCTGCCAACCTTCACATCGTCAAAATGGAGTATCCCAAACGCCATGACCTCAGAAAGTTTAGAAAGGTCATTAGCGTTCATAGCATATGACTGCAAAGAATAGTAATAGGGTCACAGAAAGAAAGATAAAAGCAATTGTAAATATATGATTTTGGCGACAGTATCTTCCATCCTGGCTAACACCATAAACTACGTTATCCAAGGGTTTATTTATGGACAATAACAAGGTACAAAAACGGATGATGACAAATATATCTCCAGGTTATCTCGCTTTTTGTTTTTTTCTGAAACTAGTTTCTGTAAAAAACTATGTATCGATGTAGTAATTTTGTCTCTGTTCCGAAATTCTGCATCAAAATTAAATCTTTTTTCGGAATGAGTGAATAACAAATCATCAGTTGTGTCCATTATTATCAAGGGTGTCGGTGTTTTAAATTATGATAAATGAGGAAAAATGTTTAAACATAAAAAAGGCAAAATCATTGTGTTATATCACTGACGAGGAATGAGTTTCCAAAATTTGCACATATGACAGAGCATAGATGATCAGGTATTTTTGTGAAATATTTGTCAAGGTAAGCATATATTGTCAAAGATTGATTACGATACTGATGTACTTTCAAAATCACGCCTTCAAGCCCTAAAACTCTTAACGTATTGAGTAGTGGTTCAAAACACCAGTTTACAAATAACAGTGCCTTTCACCGCTTAGACTCAATTTCCTCTCCGGCAGATCAAGGTGCCGGAAATTTTACCAGTGTGCTTGCCGAAAATCGATGATTTTCTCCGAGAAGTAAACCAGCTGTGTAAACTATTGTTATAAATTCCATGTAGATATTTAAATACTAAATTATTTTAATCAAGTAAGTCTTAACAAAGGACGTGATTGTTTATGTTGAGGGTTGCTTTTAAACTTAACGCAGTACTGCACTTGGAAGCCTTTACCTACAATTCGACTTTAGTGAAATAAATGTCTACTCGTGTGGTTACAGTACCTCCTCGTCCATCTAATCCCATATAACATCCAGTGGTGTAACAAAAGCTAACTGAGCAAGACAAATAAATTATGGTTCAAGTTACATTGTAATTGTCACTGAATTTATCCACTACAGTGGAGTAAATGTCTAATCTTGTGATTATAGTACTATTAGACCCCAAATATTGAAGTTATTGTCATTGGAAATATCCACTTTTGTACAGTAAATGTCTAATCATGTGGTTATAGTACTATTCCAAGCCTCTCGCCATCCACCAATTCTATATAACATATAATTGTATCACAAAAGCCAAGTAGGTAAAAGACAAATGATTTTTAGCTCAACTGGCTATAGCCAGCTTAGCTTCTGACATGGCGAAGCGTCCGTGCGTTAACTTCAATCTTTTTTATTGGCATGTTATTGGCGCGGTATGCAAATTAGCAGCTAAATATAGCTTGAAAATCTTCTTCTCTGAAATCACTTGACCAAATGAAACTAAATTTGATGTGGAAGGTTCCTAGGTGGAATAGATTAAGCTTTGTGATTTTCGGTCCGATCCTAAATCCAATATAGCCACCATTAGTATGGAATTCTGGTGATTTCGGCACCTGGTCATTTCGGCACTTCATTGGTCATTTCGGCACTTGTGTTTGGTCACTTCGGCACTGGTGTTTGGTCATTTCGGCACTTAAAATTTTTTCGATGATTTAACAGCATAATAATGTGCGTTGTGTTTATAAAAAAAATCATGTCGATAGGACACCTCTTTGTAACCTCGTGTTACGATTTCGACAATTTAACCGGATTTTAAGGGTCATATGAACCCAAATTACCATTTGAGCATCACTTTGACCACCCAGTTACGGTATACACAGCTCGACTGAGACGATATCCCGGCGATTTAATGCTCCTTTTCGTAATCAAACTGACAATTTCAAATTTGGTAAGAGGCTGCGAGGATTCATTTCAAATATCATTTAAGGTTTAAGTATTTTTTTTTCATTTCAAATACCCTATTCCAGGGCAAAGGAGCGTTACATCGCCGAATTATAGTCTCATTAGAGTTGCGTATACCGGTAACTGAGTTGTCAAAATGATGCTCAAATCATCAGGACATCATGTCCATCTCCCTCCCCGATATGTGTCAAGTTAAACTGAGGATAAATCACTAGAGTAAATAATTACTCTACAGTGACTTCTGGACATCTTCAATATAAGTGAAAGTACCTTGACTGGGGCATAAACACTAAACACCAAAGCTCTCCTGTAATCCTCTCTAGAAATTCCTGAAAAAAATTTTTATAGTAAGCTTTATAGTAAGCAATTAATAAATAATAAAAATTGTGAAAAACACATTTAATACAAATAACTTATTCTGAAAATTAATTAAATTATTATTACTTGAAAAAAGTACTTAAATAACAATTATCTTCAATGGGACTTAACATCCAAAGTTCAAATCCTTTAACACTTATATTCAAGTAATTATCAAGTTATGTGGATTTTAGGGAATTAATAAAAAAATAATTTAAATGTGAAAAACAAATTCAGAGGAATGTAGAAAATGGAATTATTATCATCATAATAATATTATTTAATTATTATCTATACTTAATATTATTATTATTTAAATTTTATTTTATTTTAAATAAGTATCATTAAATTGCAGAAAAAATGATAATAACAAAAATTACCCGTGTTGCAACATCTATGGGTCCATCTTGAACATTCGTCACATTCGAGAGCTTCTTGTCTGGGTCTAACAGTTTTCTTGCACACCACACAACTGCTGTTCGACATTGTAGAAATGACACCCCTCTGATTAAACTTGCCATTTTATGCACCATGATAAATTCCTTTCAACTTCTAATTAACCAATTAGTCCTAAATCGGCTTCTGCATTGTGTGTATAATTGATATTACTCTGACCTTAAGTGTCACGTATGTACACAAATACACCGCTTTGAACATGTGTACGTCTTATCCGATACTACTCCAACCCCACGCGCCACCTATGTAAACAAAATCACTTCATACAACACAGAGGCCGCTTTGAACATGTGTAAATCTAATTAGCAATCGCCACAAACTTAACTTGTAACAGAAAAATCCGCAAAGTGCCGAAATAACCAACGTAGGTGCCGAAATGACTTAAGTCAAGTGCCGAAATGACCTTCAATAAGAAGTGCCGAAATGACTTGATAACTTACTACAAGAAACTGGCCATAACATATTTTTTGTTGATCAATTTGGTTCAAATTTGATATATGGAACGTAGAACTGTGGCCATTTAGTATTTTTAACGAGTTTTTTCGTAACTTTTTTCATTGCCTTGTTAATGGCAAATTTGATGTGGGAGGTCCCTAGGTGGGCTATTCAAAGCCTCTCCCTAGCCTTTTTCATCCAATCCTATATTTCATACAATGGTATAACAAAAGCCAACTGAGTAACAGACAAATGATTTATATTACAAATTACATTGTAATTGTCACTGAATATATTTAGCTTTATTATACCAAGTTACATTCTTTTTATCGATCAATCTGTGACAAATTAGATGTTTTTTCTATTAACTTAGAAAAAATCAAAATATCATTCGTATAAAAAACATACATATGACACATATTTCTTATTTCTCAAATGACAGGTTGTGTCTGATGAAATGCTTTTTTTTTTTATTTATTAATTTCAAGTCAAATTGCAATAATGTAGCACCCTTTCGAACTTCGCTAAAGTGGATTTTGTAAAGCCAAATTTATGGGTAATATTTAACTTCTATGATTCTTGCACATGCAGAGTTTTATATAATCAATAGTCTATATAACTTGTATGTCATTACTCTGCATATTTTATCTTATGTTTTATGCCACTTATCAGGGTTTTTTTTTTAATTCGATTACCAAAGTACATATTGTTAGGTGCTCAGCTTTACATTTCCTTTTGTTTCCATTTATTTTTATTACAAATTCAAGTCTTACTACTTTTCAACACCTTTTATGTGTTTGAATCGTAAGCAAAGTAAATAAAACATAACTGTGTTTTATAGTCCAATTATGATAAAATGTAAAACAAATATCAATTAGGAAATTTACAAAGAAGATAATTCCTTGTTAAGAGGCTTTTTATCATTTAGTTTAAATAATTGTTATATCAATAACCATAAAAGAAGAAGAGTGACCTTACAGCAGAACAATTACAGCAGTTTTATCTTATCCTGTTTGAAGATAAGTTGTCCCAGCAAAGAACAAACCATTTGCCAAAATTTACACACTCTTTAAACTTGAACCACTACGGTAGCTAAGTTGGTAGAGTGCTTGCTTCGTAAGTGAGACATCGGAGGTTGAACCCCGGCGGGGTGTGACCAAGACTTTAAAATAGGTAGTGACTGTTCTTACACCGAGCTATCGGTATTTGGAAATGAAAGTCATGGGTTCTTCAGAGGAGACTTTTGAAACTGATTGTCCATGTCACAGCATTTATAACCTTTTATATTTATTATATCCGTTAAAATGTCTTTTCAACTATAAGTAGTCCCTTGGAATGAAAGGCAATTATATTTTGATGAGCAGATATTTAAAACAGTTTGCTTCCTTTTTTACCAAGTTTACAATCATTGATCAATTATCTCTGCGTGTTTGCTGTGTTTGCTAGCATATCAAAAAATAAAAACATGACTTTTCAAACAAAACATTTTTGAAGTTGCGTCTCTTGATCATTATAGAAAGGTGCAGGTTCAACATTTTTTCAGTGCCAGTCTAAATATGGAGTAGAAGTCAATATGTTTCATTTTGTCTCCGCTTATAATATCCTTATTCTTTAAAAAATTAAATATAGAGTTCGATTTGATTATTTAACAAATGGTATATTATCCAAAAATAAGTTATTAATTCATTACTGTAAATTGGCTTTACATACCTTCTTTGAATTAGTTGAAAGAAATTCTCCTTATATATGCGAAAAGAACATGTTTTTAAATCATTATAGTGCATTTTTATATTTTACAGCTTACCTATATATCCTATCAAATATATAAAATACATAGGTATAATTCCATAATGTTACTTACTCTGTAATCACTAAAGGCAAAATATCCTCGTTCGTTTGTTTCATTTTTAATTGTCATGTTTTTTAATTAACGCATTACCCTGACAACGAGGGAATTGTTGATACTCATTCTCTAATGCGGAGCGCAAGACAAATAAACAGTAATTCAGATAATAAGTTTATAAAATTCTCGGCCGTGGTTCGAACCTACAACACCCGCTCTCTAGGAAATCATTTATAAATGAGCCACCGAGGAGTTTGATTTGAGGGGCGTTGGGTATTTAATAGCAAACATAACCAGTTGGGCAACAGAAATTCTTGAGTCGCCGTACTATGATGCACAAACAAAGCGTAAGCGATTTAAGGATTAGTGCACACAAACCTATTGCATTACAACACGTGTTTTGTGCTTTCATTTTCGATTAACTATAAAAAACATTTTGATTGATTAAAATTATTGTGCAGAAAACTTATTAATTAAACTTGCTAATATTAATAATTAAGACTATAGATATTTACATTACGCTAGTCTATACAAAACATATATATATATATATGTGTGTGTGTGTGTGTGTGTGTGTGTGTATATATATATATATATATAAAACCAGAACACCTGCTCCACAATTAATATAAACGGAATCGTTTTGTGAATATTAGTTAAAATTTTATCTGGTTGAAACGTTAGTTGACTGGGTCAAACATTGATTTACACTAGGTTTTGTGCTTTAACTGGGACAAATGTCGACTGGCAGGATGTTGTGAAGTGTATTAACTAGTATCGAGATTGATTTGCTAGCACTGAACTTATATAAAATTATACTACACTGTTATTTGACCATGGTTTGAAATCATTATTTTCTACAATAGAAGAATTATATCCCTCAAGATATTTGTACTTAATATTAAACTTTTGACATCGTAGATAATCCCTATTAATTTATCAACTGAATGCTATTTTAACTAACAGCCTATAGCTGAATTTTAATATTAAATTAGATTTTTTGTCTCCATTCAATGAGGTTTTTGTGCATATGCAACGAAAGTATAATTTTGATTATCCAGGGGCTCCAGACATCAACCTATCTAACAATGTCGGTGAAAAAGGAATTATTAAAATTCCAAGAAATAATTAACAACTTAATTTTAAAAAATCAAAAATGTAAAACAAGATTTTTTTTTATTAATTATAGATTTAAAAGCTCGTTCATATCACAATTCGCGTGTTTCTGTTATGTTTTAGTGTAAATCCGAAAATATCGTAACATTTCTGACAACATGGTTTTTTTCAAGACGATTCGAAGCAAAAAGAATAAAATAAAGGCCATTAATTTATTGGCTATAGAACATGTAACTGAATGACCTAAGGAAAGACTAAAATGTGTTTAACACTGACTTAGTGTAAGCATTTATAATGTATTGATACACTTTGAAAGATAATATCGTTTATTACTTTTTTAAAACTTTTAAGCTTCGAAGATATATACATGACACTGAACTCGGCCTACATCAACCTTTATCGTTTGAAAATCTATTTAATCTTTTGGCATAATAGTTTTGTCAGACAGAAATCGATCACTAATATTGTCAAGAGTACACCTTTAATATTGTATTGTTTGCATTTTACACTCGAATGTAAACACTTGCCACTGCATACAAACAATAAAGTTTTTTTTTAATTCCCATTTTGTGCATGTTTAAACTTTTACTGCTCTCGAAACTGACGATTCATTTATCCGTTTTCGGACTAAGTATGTGACTCGTCTGTTTCAAAACTCTCCTGGAATATCGAATATTTAAAAATATGATTCAAATTGTTTATTAATTAAAGGTTCTGATTTATTTTCCTTTAAAATTTACAAAATTTAAATTTTTTGGAGAACGTTATCTTTGCACTGATCGACGGGAATTTAATTATCCACGAAACTAATTTAAATGCAGTAATAGTTTTGTTTATTTAACTATTTATTTATATATATTATTTTTTATTATATATATATATATATATATATATATATATATATATATATATATATATATATATATATTTCTTTTGATTTTTCACAACATCATGCAAAGGCACTTACTTAGATCACGGTTTTCAACGAATAATAATTATGCAGATGAACAAAATAGTCATGAACCTTTTTTTTTCTTTGGTTGTTGGTAGAAAGACTCAACGCCGTAGGGTCCTAACCAAATCTTACAGACCAAAAATCAAACACATCTTACATCAACTCTTATTATCGATCTTTAAGAAATATAAAGAGATAAAATAAGAAACATCATAAAATTAAAATAAGAAATCTGTACATTTAAATGGTTTACTACAAAAACATCGAACTTTGTTACTTATCATTTATATTCTATATATAACACAAATATCAGTTAAATTTTGATGTGCCAGATGTGCACATTTCGGAAATTCATTCCTTATCAGTGACACTAAGACTGAAAAGTTTGATAGATAAAAAATATAAGCCAAACAGTTGAAAATAATGAATCAAAAGTTCCAAAATTATACAAATACAAATCCAGCTAAGGAATGTTTTGCATGAAGGAACAAACCTTAGCTTTTACATAAATTTCAAATTTTAGACGGCTGAAAATTTTGCTAAATGGTACATTTTCTGAAAGCACAAAGTACAGCCTACTGAGTTATAACCTATAACATTTTGAAGTGTTTGAATCAATTTTTATACAAAGAAATAAACTTCTTTTGAATCAAAGCAGCTTTATGTTATTTAATCTATTAACGAATTAAATCAAACGTGGTTTGTGTCGTAACATACTTGAGCCTGTTGTTGTATTAATTTCTCAAAATCTAAAATCATTTTTAATAATTAATACTTGATTGTATATTGATATAGGCGAATGTTGTTGTAAAGATAATCTGCAAGTTCATATAAGAATATCACGGGAACTACATATAAGACTAAAGTTTTAATTATTGCCTCTTTCTTTCAATACAAAATAAATACGAATCTACCCTTTTTAGCTCACCTGAGCATGTGCTCAAGGTGAGCTATTGTGATGGTAATTTGTCCGCCGTCCGTCGTCCGTCGTTTTTACATTTTAATCTTCTCCTTCAAAACTACTGGGTCAAATTTAATGAAACTTAGTGATATCATGCCTGGGTGAAGGCCTTTCAGATTTGCACAAATGATGGAGTTATGTCCCCTGGGGGGCCCATAAGGGGGGAAATTGTGAAAATCTTTAAAAATCTTCTCCTATGAACTTACAAGAGATATAACTTAGATATTTCAGGTATGACATTCTTAGGACACCTAGTTTTAAATTTGCACAAATCGTAGCTGTGAGGCTCAAAATGGGCAAATAGCAAAGGTACTTCATGGGGAAATTACTGAAATTTGTATTTTTTTTGAATATATCTTGAAAACTATTAACTTTTTGTTTAGGCATGCATATAAGAATATTGTAGGTATTGACATGGCGATCATATATGGTTCAAGGTCATAATGTTCAAAGGTCAAGGACATAACTGCATAAGTATACTGAAATTTGTTAATGATTTGGAAATTATTCATTGCATTACAGTTACTTCATGCATATTATTTAAGCTACTAATAAATAAAATGTGACTAGATATAATTCTGATTAAGTTTTGTGGCAATTCTTAACTTGAGAAAACTTGTAAGTTTCTGTACCTAATATATTGTCTTTTGCGCTTTGCAAACAATTTTGGACATATACTCAGGTGAGCGTTAAGGCCCATTGGCCTCTTGTTAATTGTATAGTTTAAAAAATGGAAAAAGGACAGAATATGACGTGCATAAATTTTGTAATCATAAGGAAAAGAAATTTATACATGTATACGAATTATGAAATAAAAGGTCCTGAACATTGTTTAATTGATCATACTTATTAGCTTGTTAAAATTTGATTTCTAGTAGGTAAATATCAGATCTTTAAAACAAATTAGTACAATCAATAACAAATAACACATAAGTGACAATGTTATCTAGTATTGTCAGAAATTAAGGACTGTATGTGAATTCAAAAGCATTTGTGTACACAACTTATTTGAACACCTGTGTAATTTAAATAACAGGCTGAAAACACCGTTGAAGATGAAAATCGTAACAATATGTGGTAAAATAAATCAAGAACAATGTGTCTTTGATTGTCAAAAATTCACTCAAAACTCAACTAAAGGCTGTTAAGTACGAAAAAAAAAGTTTTGACTATTACTTCATATAGCATTTATGTTATACGTAAAATTATTTTGGATGGCAATTCATTATTTATAATTTTTTATAAATGTCAGTTGTTGTTTTGAGTTTTATTTTATAAAGGTTTTGATATATATATATATATATATATATATATATATATATATATATATATATATATATATATATATTGTGTGTGTGTGTGTGTTTATTTTAACTTAAAAAATATTGTTAGATATTAAAACCAATCTAAATAGCTCTTCATCATCTGTAGTATATTATTATATAGAGGCATAAAAAAGGAAAATAATATTTTTACTTGGTTGCCCTCTATTAAAACGTCAAATAAAAAAATTGTTTAGACTGATTGTCAATATAAAGAATAAACTAGGACAGATATTGATTTGATGGTACCATGATTCTGATATCATGTATATTACAAAGCTTACAATCGACCAACTAGATTGTTTTATTAACCTCGGTTTTCAGTTACTATACAACAAAACAATTTCTTTATGTTTATGTAGATAACAAACATTATTTTAAACATTTCTTTGAATTATTGACACAGATTTTGTTTACTATTTACATTAAGTTGTAACTATACCACATAATCATTCTTCATTTCGATACGGTTCTGTTTCCGTGTTTTTACAACTTAAGTATTTTGTTTATTGACAAGGGACAAAAATAAATTATCTTTTACATATATATTTATTAAATTTTGACACTCACTGCCTGTTATTAATACCATATTACAATTACAAAAAACAAATAATATTAATACAGGATTGTCTATGAAATGTTATCACAAAACCATATATTAAAAAGTCATTTCAATTACTTTTTAGTGTTTCTGTTATTTTTTAATTTAAAATGAAAATCATATGAAAAATCGGCTGATTATATTCTTGTTTAAATGGTTTTTACACCGTTTAGTTTGCTAATCATAATTCAAAACGTCTTTATTCATTTGATATCAATCTAACATTTCCTAATATAACTGAGTCGTTGAGTATTAAGAACCTTAAACTAAAGCCTAAAAATCCAATCTAATTTTTTAAATAAATCTAAATAACACATTTAATTGAAAAAAGCAGTCTAAAATATTTTTCTATCAATAACCTATAAAATCAATGTAGTAAATTATCGCATTTTTTGAGATTATAATTAGCTGTTACTGTACAATTTATAAAAACAATTCATCTCGATATGATTCTATTTCCGTGTTTGTTACTATGCAAGTATTTTGTTTATTAACAAGGGTCTAAACTTTCATCATTAATAGATATATATTTCTTAGATTTTGACACTGTCTGTCTGACTTCAATCCCACAATAAAATTACAAAAAAAAAAAAAAAAAAAAAAAAAAAAAAATTAAGAATATTATTTTGCAATACAGGATTATTTATGAAACATAATTCTTCAAACTCTTAAAAAGTAATTTTAATAATCTTCTAGTGCTCTTTTATTTCTCAGTTTGAAAAGAAATCCTTATAAACTTTAACACCGTTAGGTTTCCTGTAAATGCTTGATTCAAAATGTCTTCATTCACCTAACATTTATATTTATATAAATTACAAATAATACCGTATGCATTTAGAATCTAAAGGATTCTAAAAGACCGTTTAATCTCATGGAAAATTTCAATCCTAGAAAAGGAAGGTAGATGATTTAAAATAGAGATGTAGTCATCCATCCAAAAATGGTCATTTGTTATCAATTATCTGCTCATCGGTATAATGAATTGTCACTCTGGTGGCTCTTCTTTATAGAAGAGAATAATTTGGCTTTTGGTTATATCACAAAAATTGTTCTGCGAGCACAATGTTAAAGAAAAAGAACTTTTTTCCGATATCAGAATCACAGAATCAGTCTTATTGCAAACTATATATATATTGAATATAAATGAATATAAGTATGAGAAATCGAAAAAGTTTATTTTGACAAACTGAAACTAATTAACTAACATTTTTTGGTTTTCACTTTTAATAACTATTATTTATTTACTTCAAACGAATTTCAGAAGGCAAGAAAGCACATTGCTCATGTAGACTATTATATTCAGTCAGCAATAACAATCAGTTACTTCCATAGCCTAAAGAGAAGCAAAGCTAAAAAAAAGAACACGGGGTATAATAAGACACAAATATCATCTTTCAAAAGATTTTGACGAAGAAAACAAATGGTAACAAACACTTGCTTATACTCTTTCTTTAACATTTGATAATCTTATAGAATAGTAATTATTGATTACGTTTGTACAACCATAAAAACGACCGTTGGCAAATAAGATGCCAGAAACCAGATCTTAATTCTTAGACCAATATTTTAATTCTACAGAACATCAGAGCAAGATGCAATCTATCTTAAGGTTATTTCTACAGGGTAATTGTACATATTTACTTTAACATCAAAATAAGATCTAGAGATTAGCCAGAAACAATAAAAAATAAACTAATAAATAAAAATGCGATCTCTATACAGTGCAGTGGAGATGAAGTTTCATCCTTAGTTGAATTTCGTATTGATGTGTCAAGTTCTAAGATAATTAAAGAAACCATTGTGCTAGTACCCACCGACTTACGGCATGCGAACTGATCATTTTTCTCACTATATGTTTTTTCCGAGTGAGATTTAATCTAAGGCTGTAAGTGTCTTTTTTGATTCGTACGATGGTCCATAACACCACATTGCCACTTCGGTCGAAATATTTAAGGACATGTTACAAAAGTCTCATGATTTGAAATTTTACCCGGTTTCCACTGTCAAACACGTTAGAAATATAGCATTTAAGTTATGAGGCAAAATAAAGATATAAAATATAAAGCTTTACAAGTTATTAATAATTTATTTCAGCTTGTTATGAATTACATTCATATGCACATAGCGGATGTACTTAGCTAGCTAGCTATAGACAGAATATACTTTCTTTTCCGTAGCAGCTCTCCTTACCTGGCTTTCGCCTTTAAACTCAAGGCGTTTGACCGTTATAGGTCGACGCAATGTTTTTCCTTGCCGTTGGCCATAACTGATTGGCTAAGTAACACCTGGCATTGCAGGGAAGGTACTAGCATTATTAAAGTCGCCATAAGTACCCACTAAATTGCAGATCAGAAATACTTGCACATTAAAGTACCTCATGAATTTGTGTTAAGATGGATCCTGGTAATAAATGAAAAATTGTTTTATCATGAAAACCCGAATATTGCTTATGTGATGGAAAACAACATTCAACCAGCCTTCCTTTTCTTGAAATATTTACTAAATCTTTATCATTTCAGCCTTGATATTGATCTATAAATTGTATAGGTTATTTTCTAAACAGGTACATGTTAGTAAACTATGTTAAAATGTCTATAAAACACTAAGAGTACTTTTGTTGTTTACTTTTCATCTATAGATATTGTAGTTTGATTAACAATGTAAACATGTGTTTAACCGAATTCCTTGACTGAGATGTAAATTACAAAACTGTTCCTGTCAGTCACAGATAAAAAAGGCAATCTGTTTTTTATAAAAACAACGTAAAATAATCAAATTTCAAGAAATATTCCAAATCGCGTTGCTCTAAAAATGCAACATATTTAATAGAAGATTAATAGAATCTATCCATTCTTACAGTGCAAGAAAAAGGAATATAAAAAGAAATTTTTATTTGTTTGTTAAAACTAGGTCTGTTAAATTCTAGGGCAAATACATTTAAACAAGGGTTAATGTTTTTATCTATCTTGCAGCATAAAAGTAACTGCTTTCATTTTGTTTCAATAAACTAAATTGAAACTAAAATTCATTTAAAAATGTAAATCATATTACTTTCAAGCACTTGTCAATTAACCGATATTGCTGTGTCGTTTATGTGAAATTGTAACGGCGTGGAAGCCTACTAACGTGCAGACACAGGTTGACACAGACATATAAAAAGCAACATAAAATTTTTATGGATTTTATAAAATGACAATATCGATTTGTTTAAACACTGTTGACATTTTTATCTCAGGTAATTTAAGCAGTATTTGCTGGCAGATGTCAGTATGCAACACACGCAACACCTATTTTGTAAATAGTAATAAAATAAAAAAACATAATTAGAAATGTGTCAACAAGATATGCCTGCCAAGGAAAAATTTCCTTACTTTATTTGGTTTCAAATACTCTTTTGCATTTAGCAAAATCAATTTAGGTTTTTAGAATAATAAAAAAAATACTGCAAATGAAGACCAAATTTCAAATATTTTTTGTTTAATGACAAAAATATCTTTTTATAAGAAATATCATAATCCGTTTTGTATATCGATACATTATAGTTCAAGATTCCTGATAATGAGAGAATTCATGCACTAATTTAATATAAACCAAGTATAACAATTTTCTTCTAAGTGTATCTAATTATATATAGACCAAATAAATTCAATAAATTCAAATATCAAAAGGATACTAATTTTTACGAAACAATCACAATATATTTAGTATGTTGATACGTAAAAGTTCAAAATATAGTTAATTTGAGAGAAGACACACATATTTTAATATTATTCCACATACTACCATTCACCATTTAAATTTCCGGTATAAAAAAATTTGAACGCCAAAAAATTACTTTTTCCCAAAGATTAATATTATTTTTATATTGATACTAGTCTTAAGTTACCCTCATGCTTTTACACTATATACCTGGCGGCTGTGTGTAAATTCAGAACAATTGCTTTATCAAAAACTCAGGGTTTTCCTATAATGACTATAGGTCTGAAAGACGTCGCCTCTTTTCGCTCCGGACTAATAATATTAGTTGAACATTGAGAACATACTCAACTCTAGTGAAAGCTGAATGATATGTCTTGCAAAATATTAATATTTGAAAATGCCATTGGCGCTGGTTGGAGAATTTTTAACAATTTCTTGTGTTGATGTTTGCCGACCTTTTAGTCCACTTTTTAAAAAATAAGACCTTAAGACCTTGCAAACTCTCGCATTTAGATATAAAAACCCGGATGTTTTAATTATTAATTTTTCTGACCGCTAAACATAAGAGTGCTAGGTCACAGGAAGATAAAGCTATGTTGATAAGTGCTAATTAATTTTTTAAAGTTGACATTTAACCACTACACCTTTTATTTTAAATTCTAACATGTTGTACTTTCCATTTGTTTACTTATAGACCGAATCTTCAATATTAATTTCATTAAATTTAATAAAAAAATACATATAAATAAAAAGATTTTTAATTTGTTTTGCACATTTGAAAAGCTGTTTAATTTGCTTAATATATGTAAAAGGTTTTTCAATTTGTTTAGTATCTAGATTCGTGATAGCTTGATATAATTTTGACTATCAATTTATTTCCAATTTCATACAAAAAGGCAATTTTTTCTTTATAAATTTGACAAAAGTGCCTGTTAAATTTTAATGTGCCACATATGCACATTTCGAAAAATTATTGTATGCTAATGCTTGATGACCATATCGTTGATATTTTTTATCATATGATTGTAGTACAATATTACATAATGCGTTAAAAAGTGTGAAAAAAATATTAGAATATCATCGATATCGAACCATCAGGGAAATAACTATTCTTTTGATCTCGATATTATTCATTTAACAAGTCTGTAAGTCGATTAAATTCCTCAAATCGAGTTCCATATGTGAAATGATTTTAAAAAGGGTCATAAAGTTTCAATTTTACATACTCACGGAATAAACTAGTTATACTCTACATTTTATGCTTGTAGGCAATTGGCTGCAGCTCGATATTTTTTAAGAATGCTAAATAAAATGTCATAGGACCTATTTGTTTACCTGAAAAGCATGACTTGTATATCGTTTTAGTATTCTTATACAGTTTCATACCTGAAAGGGTTTCTACAAAGTTTCAATAGCAACAAATGCAACAATCTTACACTTTTATGATACGTTTAATAACACCTCTGTGAAATTATCGTAAACAATTTGATAATATCGTTCATCTACAAAAGATAGTTTTTCGATATATCAAATAAAAATATCCAAAAGAAATAAATAGTTAAATTTGATTCTTTTTTTGAAAAGATGTAACGGTAAAATGAAAATTTAGAAATAGTGAAATGACAATGTTAGCTAAAAAATGTAATTTTGCAAATAAAAACGTTAGTAGCAATAACAAAATCAGAGAAGAGAATAGATGAAACACTCATGTAAAATTGTTAACATCCGATGACGTAAGCTATCAATCAATCATTTATCTTGTATGCAAAATAATATTTTTTTTACTGTCCCGATATATTCAACTCAAAATAACACAGACTACACCTATATAAAATTTTAATGAATCTTAAGTTTGTTGACTGATATTTTTTGTCTGGATGAATGGAGAAACCTTATAATCCCAACAAATGGCATAATTTTTATATAATATTCTTCTAGTGATTTAGACAAGGAAGTGATCCGGTCGCTGATAAAAACAGCAAGTTTGTTAACCCAGATTCTTAAATTAAAAACACTTTGCAAACGTATATCTTGTCATCTTAAAATTGCATTTATTATACAAATATGCAAGATTAGTAAAAAACTGTTATTTTGCCTTGGTAATCAATTAAAAATGAGTAACTTAAAAATACTTTATCCATGAATAATATTTTTTGTTGAAATTTTGATAAATTGTTCAAGTACCTAACTTTTGCATTATTTACCTTGATTAACTCTCTATTCATAGGCAGTTAAACAGGTTTAATCCCAATCCAAACGTCATCTCATGACAGTTGTCTAGAGATGTATTTGGAATATCGGTCATATTTATTCAAACAATGTTCCTTAATGTATAGTAACATAGCAAAAACATAAAAACAATAAAATAGAAAAAAAAACATATTTCCTTTATTTTTTTATGACTAGCATAAATATGCAAGGATTGTTGTTTCATTTTTTGATAAAAAAATGTCTTATTTTTAATTTAAATGTCATTGTTATGGACCACTGGTTGTTAAACAGGCGGTATGGTTAAAGGCCCTCCAGTGGTTCTATAACTAGACCACTAAATATTTTACGCCAGTGCCCGACGAAAATCGTAAATTGTTTAACCAGCAGTCTCAACATATTCTTTTCGTTGTTTTGTATTGTTCTGTTTATCAATTATTTCTACCGTGTTCTTTATCGCGTTGTTTTTTGTTTGTTTTTTTATTTATTTACTTATTGTACATTGCGAATTCCCTTTTTATACGCCCATATTGCACATGAGATAATGTACTGTGTAACGCTAAACACTCTGCTTCGTATGTGACATATATTATATGTATAGATATAACAAAATAGTGTAAATGTATTGGCTAAACATGCGTTCTTGTTTTACGCATTTCTGTGTTTTTCTTCATACTTTTTGGCAAATACTACTACTTGATATGACACGGTCGTATAATGGTCCGCTAGGTGCTGCTCTTATTATATTCCATCGTTCAAACAACTCAGATTTGTTATATTTATATTTTATCGTGAAATAACTTTTTCTTGTATAAAAATCAATAATACACACACATGTGTCGGATTATGTTACAAACATGGAGGAGTTTTCATGTCATAAATCTGTCAACTTTGAAAATATTTTCATTGAAAGCAATATAGATAACTCGTCCATGTTGTATTATCAAATTATGAAATATTTCCGCCGTGATAAGTTCAGTATCGAGTTTTTATTAATTTAAAATTTAATTAAAGTTCTTATGTTGAGTGTGTATAAACGAGTTATTAATGAAGAATTTCCTGACACATAATATAAAAAGTCGGTTAAAAATGCAATAAAAGTAGGTTAAACATGCAGGTAAACCGCACTTACAAATGTTCTACATAGATGTCGGTGCGAATTAAAATTAATACATTTTTAAACAAAAAAGTTTACTTTTCTGTGGTGAAAATTTCCCATGTGATTTTTTATATTGTCTATGAGGTTTGTCATAAGTTCAGAAATAATATGTTTGTTACTAAGTGTTTAACAAATGGCCATGCATGAATTTCCGAAATTCGTTCCTCATGAGTGACCCTAATGTACGAAAAAGTTGATTGATAAAACAGATAATCCAAACATTTGAAAATTAATGAATTCAAAGTTCCTACAGTATATGAATCACAATCCCGCAAAGACACTTTGCATAAGGGAACAACCCTTAGTTTTATATAAATTTCAAAATTTAAATGGCTGAAAATTTTTAGCACAAACTATTGCATACTGAAGTAATTTTTTCGAGATTCAGTAACAAATAATAATTTAGTTCAAAGAAACCTACAGTTTGGTTTAACATGTATTGGTCATGCTTTCTTTTATTTATTCAATTGTTTTACCAGAACTATTTAACAGGATGTTGCTTATAGCCAATGCATTTTATATTTCACTTCATACGATCATGGTATTCGATCAAACTATGCAGAAGAATTGAAAATTCTTGATTTGACGTCTTGTGTATGCAAGAGTTACTTTCGTTATTTCTGATATATTCCCTTGACCGATTTTTTGTATGTAGGGTTAATAAAAGGTAATTCTATCGAGTTGTTTTTTTCAGGGGTTGAATGTGATACAACATTCCAAAAATCTGTATCTGACTTTTTAACTTTTGAGCAATTCTTTAAGCGTTCTTGAATGTAACTTTAATTATTTATTTTAAGACTCCTACCAAAATAAATTCTATTTGCAGCAAACGGTTTTTTTTTTGAAAACGCTATCTTTTCTTCTACAAACTTGTTTTTTTATTTATTATAATTATTATTACTATATTATTATGGTAATTATTATTTTTATTATTTTATTTATTTATTTATTTATTTATTATTTTGCGAAAAAAAAAACCGATGAGCCTATTATTGCCATGAAACATTAATTATTTATTTTACTACGCCTACTACTTTTAGCATCCTTCACTGATAACACAGAGTTTTCCATATTAAAAATCTATTTGAACTTGATATTGTTGAAAATATGTCACTTGACAAATGACAATTGCAAAAGCTACCAAGTAGAAATGTAGAAGTTACTACCAGTCCATAATAAACTCTGCTTTGATTTCTTAATCCCATGATGCTTTATACAAGATTAAATAGTATCAATATTATAAGCTTTTTAATCAAACAAATCATCGTAAGCTGCAATCTTGAAATAGACCTCTTCCAGAATAGCTTGTCGTCAAACGGGCCGATTTCATACTCACTACGAACTGACTTTCATATCAGAGAGTTTGTCAGTTGGCTTGGAAAATGGCTTTTGCTACTCGGGTCAAAGAAAGAGAACCAGTCAAAGAACGATTGCCCGTAGGGAATTTGGAATTTGAAACTTTTCCTTGTCGCCAGTCAATAATATGAATCATTTTTATGAATATACAATTGATTTATCATTCCATTATTCAAAACAATAATATACAAGTTGGTATGTCGCCAAAATTTACTATGTTTCCGTAACGGCCTCTACTCTCTATGATCTGATTCGTCGGAAGTATCTCTGGTATTTCTAAATTTGAATAAATTTAAATATTAATCCGATTGTTCGAATGTTCAGACGATACAATGAAATTCCATTGTAATAATTTCCTGGGTTGCGTGATGATCATCAAGTCAAACATCTGTAAGAGTTTGTATTCATCGTACTTTTTAAAAATCGACCTTACTGAAATCGAATTGAAAGAAACAATTAATCGTCATTTGGTATTATTTGATATATCAAAAACTTCATTTGTGACGCCCACGTCATTTTAATCCTGTCTATGATAGCAAAAAACATGCCATATCGTTGTAAATTTGATGTATACAGTCTGGAACAGATCATTTGGTGCGGTCGAAAATAATATTTTGCTTAGCGAATGGAAACAAAATGTTGCTAAGCAACTTGGCAATGTCAAAACAGAATGAACAATAGAAAGAAACAAGAAAATCAGACATATAAACTGGCTTCTACATCGCATGTTATAAAACCCAAGAATCTGGCTTTCAAATGTTAAAATACTGAATTCAAGAATGCAATGTTTGATGCCAAAAACAATCATTGCAGAAGATAATGTAAATTTATTATAGTCCTATCTTGGTTATCAAACTTTTAATATTCTTGCAAATACAAAACTTTTTTTCAAGAACCGTAGATTAGGTGTTTTTAGACTGTCAGAATAAAAAACAAAAAGACAATATTTTTGTAGTTTTTTTCAAAAAATTTAGATTTTTTTTGTTAGTTTTTTCAGCGTCAAACATTTTTAATCAGTGGCCCCAATATGCGTTGTTCCTTTTATGTTTCACTAATTAATTGCATAAGCTGTTACAAATAACATATTTTGGGGTTTTAAATGTCTTTGTTCGGAAAGAAATTCGCATAGACTTGAATTCCTAAGACCGATGGTTATCTGCGGTTACAATTCTGACCATAGGTTTGATAAAAAAGAATCTTAATACTGGATTTGCCAATTAAAATTCCGACCGAAATATGAATCGGTTTTCTATTAAGATTTTACAACTTGACCGGACAGTTCTCGGGGTTTTTCGTTGCATAAAACATGACTTCTCTTGGCAAACAAAAAGCTAAAAATCAGATTTTCATCTTTTAAACCATTTTATTTTGCATATAATGTCTCAAATGTATTTAGGCTTGTCTGGTAAACTTTTTAAATAAAATGACAACTTGGTAAAAACAGTGCTTTTGTACGAAAAAAAACCCGAAAATTCAGGGGTTTTGTCCCCCGTCATTGTAATATCTAAATAGGAAAATGATTCACGATGACTCGGCACATTTAATTGACAAATGGTCTATTAGCCTTTTACAACGTTTATCACTTTGATATTTCTTCTTTGATTAAGTTAGTTTAAAAAAAAATTGTTCAGATAATGATTGATATGTATGACACAAATACCTGTATATTCAACGACGGGAAAAAACTTGGACTACATAGCAAGGTTTCAATATAGTTTGTCATTACGGCTGGTGGCAGTCTCTGGTAGGCGTTCAAATGAATCAAAATTGACATCATCGCGAAAGTCAGAAAAGGTTTAAAATCATTTAAAAGAAGAAAGACATTGAAGAATAATGACACAGACAGTGATTAATCATTAGAAAAAAATACTTAAAGAAAAAATGAAGAAAAATGATAATGGCTACGTATCTCTTTTCTTAATCGTTAAATGGATTGACTTACATTACTGGCATGCATTGGTTGACTGTTCGCAAAGATGATCTAATATCTGTTGTCTTAACACTGCAACTTTAGTTTAATCAATAACTACAGTTTCAAAATAATTGTGTACGACGTGTATGCCCCCTTGGAAAGTCATATTATTGGAAAAGGTCGTAAAGCGAGAGAGATTTAAAACCTTTATACTTATTGCTTTTCTGTAAATGTGGATAAAAATTAATAAAAGAAATAAAATGAAACCTTGTATTGAGCAGGCCGTGTAGCGATTAAATACAGTTTTCGTAAGTTTATATTCTGTACTGTATTTTTTAAAAGAAGATTAGATTTTTATAATGTTCTGAATAATATTTTAAAATTAAAGATTTTTATTTTTAATTTTCTTGAAAAGAAACATCTTTCCGTCTGGCATTATTTGATAAAAAACCAAAATGAGGCATTTTTTTTTAATTATTAAGTCTCTTTTTTAGACAATAAAGATTTTTAGTAGGTAATAAAACAAATATTAGCATCTTATATAAAACTATTCTAGTTTCATGTTACAATACCTGTATGATTTAATACATTTACAAAGACTTTAAGCATGTATCAAATAAGAAGATTGGGATAATATGTAATTGCTGAATTACAACACGTAGTTGTCTGTTTTACAGAATCCCATTAATACAAATCAAAGGAAAAAAATATAAATCAATTACATTTTAACGCGGTAATTACTGTAATAACTAACAGAGTTCTCTGATGCAACATAATAATATGGTAATTAATTTTCTGGTATTAAAATTCTTTTAAAAAAAGGACTATAATTTTAGAATATTTGATTTAAATAATGGTTGTTTTGTGATTATTTATCATTAGTTTATTATTACGCGGTGATCTTAATTTTCATTTATTTTGTCTTTTCTTGTATGGTGATTATTAATATGATATTTCTTGCTTAATTATTTTTAAAAAAAGAAACATTTAAAGGCGTGTTTTTCCTTTTTATCCTAATTTTTAAGAGACTGCGCTGAAGTAGTTAAGATGAATAACTTCAGTTTTAAGGAACCTTACCGCTTGGTTTAATCCCCGGTCGAACGCAAGTGAGAGAGTATTTTCCTTGTAGAAGGCCTTTAACTGGTTGCTCCAGTATGATTGAATGATTGGATTGCTTTGCTGTGTTTATCTGTGACTCTGTGGGCTAGTGTAATTTCAATGTTTAGGTAAACGCCACTAATACAATGTAGATCAGAAACGTCATTTGCACACTCAAGAAATACACAAACTTGGGTTATGATTAATCCTCAAGATACATAAAAAAAGACTCGAAACATGGAGCTGAAAAACGTGACGTGTGTGTGTGTGTGTGTGTGTGTGTGTGTGTGTGTGTTGTATGTAAATCCAATAACACTGTATTTTCATTTTACAATACATTCAGTATATTGGACGCTTTTACGTGTAAAGAAAGGATGATTTGCATCACCTGTTTCCTTGCAAAACCAATAACTATTCATTAATTTTCTATTTATTGAGCGAACTATTTCAATAAATGAGATTATTTTAACATGTATAATTAAAATCTGATTTATGGGTTATGTTGCGTGCTGCTGATGCATTAAGATACTTCGAAGAAGCAATAGATTTTCTATAATCTGTAACTGAAGGCACTAGTGGTAAATCAAGACAGGACCCAACCCCTTACATCTATGATGGAAGGGTTTGATTTCGTCAGGTTTTGTTTACCTATGTCCTCTGTGCATCTGTCAGACTTATTCAAAGAATGAATATGAACCTAGCTAGACAGTAATTGCTTAACCTTGCAAAAAAAGAAAAAAAAAAAAAAAAAAAAAAAAAAAAAAAAAAAAAAAAAAAAAAAAAAAAAAAAAAAACGGCTCTACTTCCTTAATGGAAGTTCACGAGTTTAACTGAATTCGTTAGTTTCCAAAGTTTTTACTTTGTTTTGGGAAGTGTGACATAGACCGTTATGTTTGTGTTTTATTATAACTAATTTTTTGACACTTAGTATATCAAAACTGTTTGTTATCCAAGGAAAATAAAATCTTTTTATTATAACTTTGATGATGATATATATATATATATATATATATATATATATATATATATATATCTATATATGCACGGGGTTGCTGCTTCATTGTTTGATTAGTTATGCCCCTTTTTGAATGTTGTTTAATTTATGCAGTTTATTCCACAGATTTTAAATTTAAAAAGTGCTTCATATAATTTTGGAACTTTGGATTCATTTATTTCAAATGTTTGAATTAATTTGTTATCCATTAACTTTTTTGGCTCCTAGTGTCACTGATTAGGAATATACTTCGAAATGTGCACCTATGGCACAGCAAAACTTAAACAGGTATTTCGTTAAATATTTTATATGCATGTAGAGGTTGCTGGTTTATAGTTACGAAGTTTTTTTTGCCATTGTTGGTAAATAAACAGTCGGTTGAAGTTCCAACCATTAGCACTTTAACAACATAATTGACCATTCACTCCAGATCTCATGCGGTGTTAAGAGTTTTAAAATCTGAAGTTTTAACTTTTTTTCTGCCTAGCTTTTTTATCTGTTTTATCATTTACCTGCGTTTCCGTTAGCTGTTGCCAAGTACGCGTTTTCCAGATACAGATTCCTTTCTTCTGTTATAAATCTAGAAGTTACATAACACTTTTTATATAAGTTAATGTTACTTTTTGTTGCGTTTGATTGTTTGACAATATTTGTTTCCGAATTGTGCACATCTGGCAAATCAAAATATATACACTCAAAACAAAACATAGAGACGCTACAAATATTATTTTGTATGAATCGGTACCTACTGTCTCAACAATGCAACTTTTGTATGATGAACTTTGGAATTTAAAATTAAATGTACAATCTGTAAGTCTCTTGGAAAGCATGTAATTGGCAGCAATGTCCTTTTGGCAGCTGTTTACAAGAATTTGACATAGGTTAACAGTACTGAGACACTGCAGGCCCAATGTTTTAACCCGAAGACACCGAGGACACCTTTTGAAAAAGCTAGTCCTCCACACATAAGAAAAATCAATTAGTTATTCAAGACCAATATCCTTATAGAGATTAAACACATAGTATTACATTATAAAGCAAGCACTTCTGTCAAAGATTGTATTACCGTAATTAAATTTCAGAATTCACATCACACCATCAACAAAATTGTGTTAAATATGATTATAACGATAAAACGGAACTTTCATTATCCAAAAACATTGCGCACAATTTTCATTTTTGCTTGCTCTTCAAAAAGTTGCCAAAACAAGATGTATTAGTATACGTGTTAATGCATTAATAAGTTAATGTCTTCTGAAAGCACGCCAGAATAAGATTATTTTCTTGTAAATACGAATTTGTCATCCAGCTTGTTAATGTTGCATGACACGTGTATTTATCTAATACGAGACTATGGCTTTTACAAAAATGAAGATGAATCACTTTGATGAGTATCTATTTTTCTCATCACGCCAAATCATTGTCCATTTAAAAGTATATTATTTTAGGGATTCTATTAGCAACACATTAAACAAAACCATTTAGCAAACAAAATCCTTTAATTGTCGATAAGCAAAAACGTTAGTCTAAGAAATGTTAGAGATTTAAAAAAAAAAAAAAAAAACAAATTATCGTAAATCAGAACAAGTAAAACAGTATTATACAACAGATAAGAAATCACTACAAAAGATTTTTAAAAAATGCAAAATAATGATTTAACAAATTCCAGAGTGTCAACAGTCATAAAAATACATCGATGTAAAAGCAATGTTGAAGCAAACCCCATTATCAAAATACCGTAATACTACTTATAATGTCAACCTTTTTTATGTTAAAACAAACATCATCATCCAATTATCGTAATAGTAATTGTATTGTCAACAGTAGGTCGGTTGGTAGAGTGCTCGCTTCGTATATGGTAGTTCGGGGGTTCGAACCCTTGTCGGGTCTGACCAAAACTTGAAAATAGGCAGTGACTGTTCCTTCGTCACAGTGGAGTGAAGTGAAGTGGAATATTGGTGTTTTTCGCCCGTCAAGATTCTTTAACTTATTTCGAGGGGGTCAGTTCTGGGATGGTGGAGAAAACCGGAGTGGCCGGAGAAAACCGCCAACCTTCGGCAAGCAAACTGACAAACTTTCTCACACTAGGATCTGTCCCGAATGGGATTTTAACCCAGGCGGTGAGAGGCGCTGTGATCCGTAAGCGCGCGCTTTAGACCAATCGACCACCGAGGCTCCTCAGCCAAGCACTCGGCATTTATAAATAAAGGTCATGGGGTCCTTCGGATGCGACGTAAAAAAAAACCCGATGCAACCAGAACAAATATAGACAAAGAATCCGACTAGCTTTAGACGCTAATAGTAGAAAATTTTATGAAGCAAAATTAAACAACATTAAAAACAGCCAATCTGTATTAATCAAATAGGGAATCATATATAATTTACATTTGAAAGTAATAAATGCCACCTGATGTGTCTAAGGTTATTATTATCATCATCAATATTATTATTACTATTATTATTATTATTTTTATTATTATTGGTGTTGTTGTTTTATTATTATTATTATTTTTATTATTATTATTATTATTATTATTATTATTATTATTATTATTATTATTATTATTATTATTATTATTATTGGTGTTGTTTTATTATTATTATTATTATTATTGATTTTGTTATTATTATTATTATTATTATTATTATAATTTTATTGATTTTGTTGTTGTTTTTATTAATATTACTGTTTATTATTATTATTATTATTTCAAAATATGCTAGTTATTGAATAAGTAATAAACGTCAATTTATTTGCTTTATTTACTACAATTTCGACAAATGTCGTTTTGACATATTAAAAACAATATTTTGTACTAAAAGAAAAAGTGATCACATAAGCAATAAGCAAAAATACCGGTAAAATATGGCTATCGTTATCTTGATATTTTGTCTGTTTGATTAAGCGTCAACAAAATAGTTACTTCTACGAATTTTTTTTTTTTTTTTTCATTATAAGTGAATTCATCAACGCGCATATCTCTATAGATAGATAATGAATGAAATAGTTGACAATATTTAGGTTTGTAATCAGTTTGTTCCACATATTCTTACTGGAAATACAACTGAGTTTAAATGATCCATAAATCTTATTGTTCACGTGACTTTTCTAGAGAATATGCACGTGACAAAATTTATCTGGTTTTTCACATGCATGATGAAAACTGCAGAGGTTTAAAATTACTTTAAGAAAAAATAATCTGCTTTAATAAAACGCAAGATGTCAAAGAAAATTACAATAAATTGTCTACAATCGGAAATTGTACGTTTTTCAAAGCACGAATTAGAAACTCAAAATGGAAACGGAAAAATAATTAAAGCAACTTCCAACAAAAATATCTATCATTTTTTCAAAAATCATTTCCGGTTAAATTGCACATTGCTGTCTGTGATAAAAATAATGGTTTTGTTTATCATATCCTGTAGTGTTAAACGTGTAAACATTAATTTGTTTTCCAAACAAGAAAAACAGTTACTGTCCTGTTTAAAGCTGCATTAAGTTTTCCAAGAAAAAAATTTAAAACAGTGCTGATCTAATTAATGATGTTCCTAAAGAACAATGTTACATTTGGTTTGACGATAAATCTCGAATAAATACAGAAATAACAGAAATTTCCCCGCGAGATGTAGTCTGTGGGATCTAATATTAGAACATGGTTACGTCATAAAAAACCGAGTCATTTAAACACAACTTTCAAAACGGTGAAATACGATAAATTAAACACAGAACTTCGTTGAATTTGTCATTTGCGACTTAAAACAGTGCTGATCTAATTAATGATGTTCCTAATGAACAATGTTACATTTGGTTTAACGATAAATCTCGAATAAATACAGAAATAACAGAAATTTCCCCGCGAGATGTAGTCTGTGGGATCTAATATTAGAACATGGTTACATCATAAAAAACCGAGTCATTTAAACACAACTTTCAAAACGGTGAAATACGATAAATTAAACACAGAACTTCGTTGAATTTGTCATTTGCGACTTAGTAATGGATACATAACACCATTTCAAATACATCTGGATATTAATGACGTACAATTAATACAATGGTCAGGTTTCACCTTCGACTCATGGGATTTTCCGTACATCTGTGCGCATGCTCCAAGCTCATAAAAATCATCGTTAAACATTAACCAACCAGTTAGAGGATTCCGTTTATTTACAGCTAAAGCAAATGAAATTTTAGACAAAGAATCTCACGGATCGTGGTTACAGGATATCTATTTTTAAAAAAAAATATATTTTTAGAAAATAAAAATTCAGAAAATTGAAAAACTTAATGCAGCTTTAACCAACCATAAGATAGCTTGTAATGATAATCTTTTGAAAAATAACACTCAAGTGTGTACTTGGCACTTACAATTAAAGAAAACAAACAAATATAGACAAAGCAATCAGAAATTTAAAAAAAAAAGAACAGACAGCAAGTGTCTTAAATAATAATTTTATGGTAAATAGTGTCAATGGTTGAAAGATACAGTTATAACATATTATGAATTTCCACATTTCGGAAATTATTAAAAATTTACGCGTCTTCGTCTACAAGTTTTTTAAAATATAAATTTGCTAGATTTATAAGACCTTAATAGTAAATAATACCGTATTTTGTTTGCAAGTGCTTACTGGATTTGATTTTGCCTCGTGTCGGTTTTACATTTTAAAAAATCTTTTTAACAAGCAAGAGCTTCATTTGAAATGATCACATTAGCAATACTCCACGGCTTCGAGAAGAAAATTGCAGGAAAAAAAATACTATTCAGTATCTCAATTTTCTATTTGTGTGATTTGGTATCGACAAAGTATTTTTTTCTTCATTATTTATCATCATCATCATCATCATCATCATCATTCATTATATTTTTCTTTTACGTGACTTTATACAACGTGTAAATCTTTTATTAAAAGATAATATAATATTACATATTATTTACATTTTCAATATTTTTCTTCTTTAAGTTTGAAAGCAATGGTTTATATACGAGTTATGAATTATATTGTTCACATTATTTCCTTGTGACTATACACGTGACAACATTTATATGGTTCTCGTGTCAGCGCATGCATGATGTAAACGGCAGCGATTTAAATTTCTTTAAAAGAATTTAAAAAAGAATAAAATTCAACTGTTGAATAAGTATAAAGAAATAATTTGTCTTGAAACGGAAAGTGTACGATTCTAAAAGCATGCCAAAAATAGAATGCAAAGCAAAACGCGACACAAAAATATCTATCAGTTGTCAGTTATCACTTCATGTTAGATTGCAGGTGTTTGACGGTGATACTATTCATGTTATTATATCATATCCTGTAGCGTTAAAGAAACAAACAAACAATGACATTTTCTCCAAGTAATTTATCTAGTTTTTAGTTACAGTCACTGTCGTTCTTAGATAATTAGATAACCTACGTATTTAACCGTGATTGAGCTTGTTATGATGTTCTATTGAATTACAACACGCAATACGCCATACGACTTCAGTATATAAACTTTCCCTTAAACGATATTTCTCGTCTTTGTAAGGATTGGTTTTAATTTTTTTTTTTTTAAAAAAAAAAAACTGTCTATCTAAAGAAATATTATTTTTCGTTTTCATTTTATAACATCACGTAAAGATGTTTTAACAAGATGTATTACAAAACAACTCAACGGATTTTATAAATGTTATTCAGTTCTTTTCAGCCAAGTTAAGGCTACACTATTCTTATGTTTATTACAGAACTTAACATGGTTTTTTACTAAAGCCCTAAGAAGGAGAACCTGGTCGCAAGTTTATGAGGTCACGTTTAAAGGCAATTCTCTTTTCAAGAGTTTCGTTATGTATGGTCTTATTTTATTTTGGTCAATTGTTTTGTGGTCTGAATGTATTTACTGATGTTAGGTTCAATTGCAATTTTTCACCTGCAAATTGTGCAGCGTGTTTTTCACATTGATTTTTAATCTCCTTTGCGTTTGAATGTATTCAGTTACTTTATTCCGATAGCTGAAGTGTCTTTGTCGATATATGATAGGAATTTTGGTGCTGGAGTTGTATACAACCGGTGTGTCGTAAGCGTTGGTTTAGGTATCACAGGTTTACAGCTACACTTCCTAGGTTCAAAGTCTGCTAGTTAAAGAATTTAGTTTAAGAAAGTTAGTTTATTCTCTTGTCGATAATTTTTCATTTTCTACTTTGACTGGGTTCTATCCAATCAACCAATATACCGACTATGGACATTAACTACTTAGTCACCTGATTGTAACGTTTAAAAATAAATTTACGTTATTGCAAACAAAGACATTTTAGCGACAGTTTTCTTATAGCGCTTAAAGCATCCTTTGAATGAATTAGTTTTAGAATTAGAATACGTGACGGATTGCACACATAACAGTTGGTAAGCCAGAAACTATGTTTTGATGCTGTCTGTAAAGTAAGTTTGCTAATATAAGTATGTGTATGTGATACGGGATCAGCGGGTTTACGCGGTCCCTATTTTAAAGAAATAATTGTTTTGCTTATGTTATTTTTCATTTTATACTGTATTCATTACCATTTCTTTATTTTCTGTGTTTCCAGTCGAGCTTATTCTCTCCATGAATCACACTGATGATACCTTCGGTTGAGAGCCTGATACTTTTACCAATAGATCATAATCGCCTATTTCGTGTAAGTGTCCTGATTGAGTTTAGTAATGTTTTACCCTCGAATAAAGATTTTTTAACTTATATCAATTCGGTTAGTTCTTGAATGGTAGAGGAATCCGCAGTGCCCGAAAAAAGCAACCAACCTTTGGCAAGCAAACAGACAAACTTTGTGACACTAGAATTTGCCACGAGAGGGATTCGAACCTAGACTTTCAGGTCAGACTTTCTGGGATCCGCCCGGTAAGTCTTGTGGTGTAAACAGTTTACATCCTGGCATCGTGATTTCCGTTTTTGCCATACAAATACATAAACTTCTCTTTGGATGATATCTTAGATACGCATAATTTAACATTGCTGTAAGAAATAAAGCATCGTGAAGCACTCAATATTATCTTCTTTCTCAATCAGTATGTGGGTTTAATTAAGCACTAGACTTATTTGTGTGTTTAGTCTCAAAACTCATGTATACCGTTTTGGAATTATTGAAGATAGTGATTAAATTTATCTAGAATATCTTGGTTTATAACGTGGGTTGCAAAAATATATAACCTAGCGGAACTTTTTGTCTAGGTAAATAATTGTCATTTATTCTTAAAGACGCCGAGTTGATAATCAATACTTGTAGACGATTTATGGTTTCTCTTGAACTCAATTATGTAATTCATATATTTTTTGGGATTAATTCGGTAAAGGATACGTATTTTATAGGTTAATCTATAGCAAAACTGCGCGCATACACTCCCTTTGTAAAATGTTGGTGAATTCGCTTTTTCGCTATTATTATTATTATTATTATTCATGTTGTTGTTATTATAAAAGTTACAAATATAACAACATTAGTCTCAAAGTATTTGAGAACTGTTGCTTAAAAGATGGTTGGGAATGCTTGTATCGGTTCATTTTTTTTCCATTATGATGGTGTTTTATCGCTTCTAATTCTTGGCATTTATCTCTTAAGAACTAAGACTAGAAAAAAATTGATTTGAAAATTATGGATGTTCTTACAACCAACGTAGCCAGGATCAAACACAGTACAATTTTTGACAAAACTTCCCGAGAAAGACAAGACTAGATTGGATCAAATCATTTTTGGACAGGCACTGCAGCAAATGTTCAGCGGTTTTTAGCTCACCTGACCGAAAGGTCATGTGAGCTTATGGCATGGCGCGGCGTGTGTATGTGCGTGCGTGCTTGTGTGTTTGTGCGTCGTTAACACCTATTTTCGACTTCTCCTCCAAAATCTGCTGGACAGATTGCAATGATACTTAGTCAGAAACATATATGGGCCCGTTCAATTCAGATTTGTTCATGGCGTTGCCATGGCTACCAAAACTAGGTCAAGGTGACCTAGGGGTCCAAATATCTTAAAAAATCTTCTTCTCCGAAATCGATGATAGGAGAAAAAAATCTGATGCGATATTTGGCTTCTCTAGGGTCTAAAGCCTATAGTTTGTTCATTTCGTGAAATTTGGTTGAAAAGTGGGTTACGTGTTTTTGCGTTTAATTTAAAATATTTCGTAAAATGGCTTCAAATTGTTATAACTTGACTATTGAACAGATAATGACATGAGATTTCAGTTTTGAAATGACCTTTAAATTAGGATCAAGGTCACAAATCAAGTTCATGACCTAATTTGTGATTTATGCAGTTTTAGGCAATTGTCTTGCAAATATTAAGAGATATATGAAATCAAAACATTGTAAAAATGTTCAGCATGACAAAATTTAAAAAGGTACCAAGTTTCGTGACCATATGATAATCCATTTGGGAGTTGTTGCCCCTGAAATGTTATTTTTGGCTTATAAATACTAAAATTGTGCATTAGCTTGAAAACTTTAATCTTGTTGTATAGGCATGTATATATATGGTTCAAGGTCATATGTTGAAAGAAAGGTCAAGGCCACAGCTGCAAAAGAAGACATAAATTGCTAATTATTTTGAAAACTGTTAACTTTTTGTATAGGCATGTATATTAGAATATTGTAGGTATTGATATGACGATTATTTTGATATATGGTTCAAGGTCATATGTTCAAAGGTCAAGGTCACAGCTGGAAAAGAAGAATTAAATTGCTTATTATCTTGAAAACTGTTAACTTTTTGTATAGGCATGTATATTAGAATATTGTAGGTATTGATATGACGATTATTTTGATATATGGTTCAAGATCATGTGTTCAAAGGTCAAGGTCACAGCTGGAAAAGAAGACATAAATTGCTAATTATCTTGAAAACTGTTAACTTTTTGTATAGGCATGTATATAAGAATATTGTAGGTATTGACATGACCATCATATATGGTTCAAGGTCATATATTTTCAAAGGTCAAATACAAAGCTGAGTAAGTATACTGAAATTTGTTAATGATTTGGAAATTATTCATTGCACTACAGTTACTTCATGCATATTACATAAGCTACTTTAAATAAAATGTGACTGGATATATTTTTGATTAAGTTTTGTGGCAGTTCTTAACTTGAGAAAACTTGTAAAGTTTCTGTACCTAATATATTGTCTTTTGCGCTTTGCAAAGAAATTTGTACATATCCTCAGGTGAGCGTTTAGGCCCTTGGACTTCTGGTTTTTTTACAAAACCATCTGAGGCCTTAGCCGTCTCATCTGATTTTCAACCAACAGACTAATAACCAACATACCTTCACATCACGCAATTAATGATTATTTTTGAAAAACATGGCCATGACTTACGCCCCTCAACCTCCTTGCTTATATTGTAAAGTTTAAGACAATAGTATTTTCTTTATTTTAATATGCGATCATTTCAGTTTCAATGAAACCTTAAAAGCAAAATGTATGTACATTGATTATGGTTAATGCCAGCATAATAATAGACATCATGAGACACAGTGCAACTGCCTCTCGCACTCTATGTCCAAATCAAATTTGAAACATATATTTGTGTACTTAGTTTTTTTTTGACAAAGTTTGGTTGATTTCTTCCGATTCTACTGGTTTCCCTTAACTAATCAACCAAACTACAACAATCCTCTCGGTAAACTCATTAAAACCAACCAAGAATTAACTAAGAAATACATGCAAAGAAAAACATCTTAAACACAAAAACATTAATTTAACGTATTCAATACATGTGTTGGTATAAAAGGCTCAGATCGAACCAACCGAGTTGGGCCCCGATCGAATGCAAGAAGGAAAGGGTTTTCCTCGTCGTAGGCCTTTACTGAAAAGTCTACAATGGTCATCAGAGACATTGCAAGCAAGTAACAAGCATTCTTAAGGCCGCCATGAGTACGCACTTCTACAATTCAATTCAGAAACAATTGCACAGCCACGAACCGTATAAACTTTTGTTAAGATTAAAACTCGAGGTTGACATAAAAGTTGTCACAAATACTTGAAGTTTATGTAAACAACAATTTACCAAGCAACCATCTGCGCGCTCTACGATGCAGTACAGAAAAAAAAATCGTCAGTCGCACACGACACGAATTTGTGTTAAAATCAATACTCGAGGTTAATAAAAAAATTCCTAAACAAGATTTACTAAAAAAAATGCTGATTTGACGTAAAAGAACATCCATTCAACCAACTTACCAACCATAAGTGTGCACAAATACACTTGCTTAATCACATACCACATTCACTTGTGTAAAGAATAACTTTCGAGTGAAATTTTTTAAAAAATGTCTCGACACTAATAGCTGAAAAATGCTGATTCGACAAAAACAATATTCAACCAACCAGCCAGCAAAATGACCTATTCACGTAATTATGAAAAAGGGAATTATACTTTTTGTACTCTTTTCTAATTTATTTGGAAAGTAATCTGGTATTAGCAGCTATTTATACAATATTAGATATTGTCATATAAAAAACGTCTGATTTCTTGTCAGCAAGGAAAATTAGTTTCATGATCTGAATATATAACCCAATTTATCCAAAGCAATTCATTGTGATTTTTTATCAAAAACTAAAATAGGTTGATGCGTTTAAAGCATCAATAACGTTCCCAAGAAATTGTTTCCAATATCCAGACATTTGCTATATAACTCCAATTTCCGTTACTAAGCAAGATATTTTACCGTTATGATTACCATAATGCCATCTCATCAACTATATTTTATCGACAGGAATTAAAAGCTATCATGCAATTAATAATTTTATCTCCAAGCTCCACGTGTATTCCCTCATCCAAACTATCAACAAAGGAATGATACTTTAAATGAGGATTATACATTTATTAGGTACACACTTCCCCATTTTGTTTAAGCACCCTGTTATGTCGCTGATAATACATTTTTTGTGTATCTGTTTTTTTTTTCTAATTTACCAGCCCTTACATACTTAATAATGTTAGTTGTTTGGTTCTGATATTATTAAATGTCGTATTAAATCAGACGTTTCAACCATTCGTAAAAAGAGCTGTGTTATTAATTTTCAAAATTAATCTGTTAACAGTTTATTTGTGAGGTGTGCGAGTGTGTGTTATAATGTCTTGCACTAGCGCAAACTCAGGGCGACGTTTTCTTTAAATGATCGCAACCGAGTCAGTATGTCACATACAGGCGTACCAATCCCAAAGTCATATTACCCTGGCACTGGTTAAAGTAGTCGAAACTTTGTCCTCTTAATGCCAGCGCTAGAGGAGGAAACAGTACCTCAAATGTTAAAGTGCTATGTATGTCTCAGTCGAGTTCGAACGCAATTTTTCGAAATTTCTCCGAGGGCATGCTCTCAACATTGAAATCAACTTCCTTTAATCCTACATCCGGTTCTGATATAGACCGGATTGTTGGTTCACTGTTTGTTACACCTTAGATTATTTATAGCCATTCAATAACATACTCTATATACATTATATTTGCCTTTAAGTTTTGTTATTGTAAAGACCAAATAAAATACATAGACAACTGCAAATAATTTTATCTTGTTTAATTTTTGATTTGTTTAAATTATTCTAGTTTGTGTTGAAATTATTTTCGGCTGTAAAATTCAAGTTCATGTATATTTACTTTATTCATGGTATTTCTGTTAAAATATGTCTTAAAGATAGATAACCCCCTGTAAAAGTCAAAGTCACGGTTTAGAATGGTTGGTTTTTTGGCTATATTCTTGTAATTTGTTAAGATGAACCAAAAAAAGAAAGCCAATCATGTAATGTATAGCTAATATATAAAAAGTTAAATATTGAAACAGCTTTGTGAAAAAAAATTCGCAAACTTACAACTATTTAAATCGTAATTTTTTAGTTGGTTACTAAAATAGCAGTATGAAAGACATGTACTTTATTATGATAAAAGCAATTTAACATCATTCAAACACTTTTAATTTAGTGCTCCCCATTCACCACATTTCTTTTAAGAGCAATATAACGAATCACGGTCCTTTTACTACCAATGTTTAAATCTTACTCCTTATATCCCAAAGTTAGGGAAAGTTAATTTGCTTGAAAAAGGTCGATTGTTTTCTTAAAGTACTTCTGTTGCATGCATATCCTGTAGCTAACTTCGTGGGTTCATGAAAAAGAAACTTGACTTGTGCTCTATTCCCTCACCATTTAATTTCAACACAACTCCAATAGGAATTTTTTTTCATAAAAGCAATTAATTAAATGAGTTATAAACTGTTTGGCTATTAACCGATATTTTTATTTCAATATAATTACTTCATGGAAAATTTTAAGCATAAAAAACCAGTTACAAACCATCGCAGTTTATCTGATAATGATCTGTCTTTATAAATAATATAATGTGTTAATATATAATACAAATACCAGTAAAATTTTGATGTGCCAGATGTGCACATTTCGGAAACTAATAAACGTTATAGCATCAGGTAATTCATTTAAGACAAAAAAAAAAAAAAGAAAGAAAGAAAGAAAGAAAAAGTGTTTGACACTAATAAAACAATTTCCCCGGATATTTGAGTTATAACAAAGGTTTTAAATCAATTTTTAAAAGCATATTTATAAAAACTTATATGCATAACAATAATAAAATCAATAACATGTACTAGTCCATGTCCAAATCACAATCCCTATGATGTATATAGCACTTTATTTAATACACATTAAGCATAAACCTTCGCAGGTAAAGAACTACAATATACAATATAGGTAACAAGAACCATAATGTTAAATTAATGTGTACAAAATAGAGTTTAAAACTTGAACAAGAATCATAATTTTCATATAGGTACAAATACATTTTTAAAAAGCTGAACACGTCTAGCATGCAAGAACTATATAACAAATACCTGCTAATTTTGATGTGCCAGATGTGCACATTTCGGAAAATATTTCCTCATCAGTGACACTAGGGACCGAAATGTTTGATAGATAAAAAACATACGCCAAACAGTTGAAAATTAATGAATCTAAAGTTCCATAAATATGTGAATCCAAATCCAGCTAAGGAATGTTTTGCATGAGGGAACAGAACTTAGTTTTTAAATAAATTTCAAAAATTAACACGACTGAAAATTTTGCTAAATGATATATTTATTGACAGCACAAGGTACTGCCTACTGAGTTATGGATACCCTCGGGGAGATATACTTCACCAGCAGCGGTACCCGCTCAGGTGTAGTGCAAGAACTATAAAATCAAAAGCATATTCCTTTATTACTATCGCATCGTAATTCAAATAATACTCCACATTACATGAGTCAATATCAATAACAAACATGAAGCGTTTTAATATAAAAGCAAAAAGAAAAATTAATACGAGTTAAAGTACAAATGAACTGGAAGTAAAGAATTATTCGAATGATTATCATATAACCTACACAATGGTGGCAGTAAAAAAGTCCATATATTAAATAAATCATGACTACCAGACACGACCGAACTGACAAAGACGCTGATCCTTTCCCGCGAAACTGATCATGTGACTGGAAAACCCCTAATCAAACGAATAATTTAATTTATTTACATAGTTTGCAAATCGAAACCGAAGTACAAAGTTCAATAACTTAAAAAGTCACGGACAGTAACAAATAGGGTTAAAAACAAAAATCATTGACGAGACAGCATAATTTCAAACGCAAAGTAAAAACATTTGAAGACTGGATAATTCAGTTTTCATGTTTACAGTCTTTATACAATTATAAAATTACTACAGCAATACAAGTTATTGTGTAAAGAAATAAGGTGCTCCTTGATTAAGCCAATATTACGAAAAGGATTTTGCTAATCCTGCCAAAGTTTTTTTTCAGTAATATTCAAAATTAGGATTATTTTTATAAAAGGCTTATTATGGTTATGGTCACTCTTAAGAGCATTACAAACAAACAATTTGACATCGTAAAATTCAGTTACTTTTACCAAAAACCTGTAACATTCACTTATTTATTATTTTCATTTTATTTTCATTTTATTTTATTTTAAGGTCGTTATCTTTGAAATATAAATCATAATTCATAGCAAGAAATCACTGCGTTGTGCTAAATATCACAAAACTACATATATATATATATATATATATATATATATATATATATATATATATATATATATATATATATATATATATATATATATATATCACCGTCACTGAAATATTAAAATATAAAGTTTTAATTATGACAAAAAATTAACAAACTTAGGATACATGTAAAAAAAAAGTTCCGATTTTACTTAAGGTTTAAATTATATCATACCCTTTTATCGACATTTAGTCCGTGCAAATCACGTCTTGGCAAAAAACATCCAGTTTTATTTTAAAGTCTGGAATATGGTTTCACCTCTGATAATGCATCTTTTAAAGCCAACATGTTTAAACATTTATTGTAACCATATGACATGTGGTTTTAAGCTTATTATTTTACCTATTTCGACGGGTGGTCTTGAGATCAGACGCTAAATGTTAATATTACTCATTATAATAAGGATTTTTATACTGTAGATCCATTTTCCAATATTATTTCATTATCGTCAGTATCCATTTATCTTGACAAATGTTAGATTTTAATTATAACCATTATACCTTACAAATGTTATTAGCGTATAGTTTATGAAAAAAAAAGTTTTAGTGGACTACAGCAATAGCTGTTTCTGTAAACCAGATAACAAATTTTGATTCTGACCAGTGGCCTTAATAACGGACATGAAGTTTGTTCGCCCACCCCCTAAAGTTTTAATACATATTTTCTATTAAAGACTTCCCTCTGTTAGAAATACGAATATAACTCATAACTAGGATGCGCAGTTTACATAACATGATATTGCATCATGGAAATATACATCGGGTTAGACTATTTTAAAAGCCTTTGACAAGGAAATGTTTTATTTTGATCTTGATATAACCGGATATTACTGTTTATAATGTGTTTTAAGTGTTAATTAATTTTTCCTAAATATTAATTAATGATTTCATAACATTCCTAATTAAACCGGATTTTAAAAATGACGGATTAGAATGCATTTATATACAAATAAATAGTTGACTAGATCGCAGATTCTATACTGTTAGCTCAGGCGATCTATTTCATGTCAAAACTACCTAGGTCGACAGTAAGTATTTATAACTGCATACATTTTGATATTTTAATATATATATATATATATATATATATATATATATATATATATATATATATATATATATATATATATATATATAACTTACTATTAACATTGAATGCAGATATATCTATTTTATAGTCATCGACTAGTACTACCTGAAATATTAAATTATTGCTACGATTAGTGTTTAAATTCACTCACCTGCATAGATATTAAAGCTGATTGCAGGTACATTGTAATGCATACACGAAAAGAAAAAAAACTATCTGTATTTGTTACAAACTGTACGTGTATTAGAAACTTTTTCACGTTTATTGATTTAATGGATATTATTACAGTTAATTGCAGGTATGTTCTTTAGATAAAATTATAAATATAATGTCACGGTTGATAACAGGTATATATTTATATATTTTAATTACATTATTTTTATTGCAATTACCTTGACATGTTTTTATGTTTTTTATATTTAATTACACGATTAATTAACAACAATTTTAACTACATTGTGTTATATGCAAATGTTAAAATATGAATATAATTATATGTTACCAATTATATAATTTTCTTTTAGTTTGTCCTGCTTACTGAAATTTTAAGGTCTAAGTATATGGATAGATACTATAATAAATGGTTAAATGTATCAAAATTGTATAACCTTTTAACTTTTTATATGAAAACTCTGTTGTTGTGTTTAACAAAAAACTTGTACATTGCCACTAGACTAAGAAAACAGATGTGTAGTGTATGTAGTTTAAATTTATAACATTTTTGTATGTATGTCATATGAGTTTATATATGTTACGCTGATGATAATTTTGTTTTCTGTTGCTGTCAATAATGTTATTGTGCTTTAAGCTGTATTAATATATGTAACAAAAGTTTGATGGACTGAGATATCTAATCATGTCTTCCAACTGATCATACAAGTACTTGAACTATTGCTTTCCGTTATTACAAAGATACTGAGTAGTTTAACTCGTGCACGATGATTTGTCATTATGCATTCAAATTGGTTTTGTAAATACTTGAATAATAACTTTCCATAGATAACAAAGATACTAGTACTTTTACTCGTGCACGATGACCAAAACAGAAAACAAGAGGTTAATAAATTTGGATTTTAAACTTGATTGACAATAGGTGTCTGTAATAATTTTAAAAATCTTTTCATATCATAAAATGCACATGAATGGGTAACTTGTTCCATTGATTAAACCTATATAATTAATTCAAATGCAAACCCTATAAAAACAAAACTCTCTATTAAACTAAATAGAAAAATTGTATTGATTCGCCAAGATCAATGAATACAAAGCAATTTAATGGATGGATACTTATGCTAGATATGATGAGTATTATAAATTTATACCAAGATATATGTACTGGAAAAACAAAATAACGACTGTATTTAAATTGATTCGCAAAGATTGATGTTCAGAATACAATTTCACGGATAGATACCTTAGTTTATTAAGAGGATATAATCCATTCATATAATCTATAGTCATTAACTGGAAAATCACAAACAGTGAGTTTTTGATGATTGAATTGTGAAAAGTATCAAAAAATTCAATGATATTTGAATTGTTAATTACCACTTGCTATATATATTCTGTTTAAATGTTACACTGCTTGACATGAGTACAAATTCATGGTTGGATTAACTAGACAGGTGGTGCTTACCCTTCCGGAGCACCCGGACCCACTTTGTTTTTGAAATTTTACCTGTGTAACTGATTTGGCGAGTTTTTAAAGTTTTTATTTATTTATTTATTATTTATTTTAGGGGGGTGTTTTGGACATGGACTAGTACATATGTTTTATCTTACTACTTCCTGTTTATTTAGAAAAAAATTAAGTATTTTTACTCGTGCACAATGACCAAAATGTAAAACCATTCACCTGGATATTTCTTTCGGATTCTATTCAGTTTAAAGTATATTTTTAAAATTGAAAAGGTAAGTATGTACATTCACAGTGTGCATTTTATAGAATATATTTTGTTTACATTACGTATTAAATTAAGAAATGTATATATGTTTATTTTAGTTGTTAGTATACAATGAGTTAAACCAGGTAGGTCACATTGTATATGAAAATTTAAAGAATCGTTAAGGAAAGGATTAATAATAACTAATGAATAATTTGGTAATGAATTTTATATATTTATATACATTATTAGATGTAGTTCTAGTCCATCAAACATACAAACTTTTCTTACTAAGATATATATATATATATATATATATATATATATATATATATATATATATATATATATATATATATATATATATATATATAGTAAGAATAGTTTTTAGAATAGCTATCAGTCTAACATACATAAACATAAGTATTTAGAATTAAAAATAAGTAACCTTCACTAAACTTTTGATCTAGAAACGTATATTTTTCATGTAATCGATTTCTTTACGTAAGACTTTGCCTTTTTCATTAACGTTACAGCCCAAGGTTGTCTACAACAAGAGAGTATCGTAATAAAACTTTGGTCTCGTTTGATTTTTTAACACTGTGTGTTTGTCAACAAACCATAAAACACGTTATACTTTGTTCTTAATTCAATAAAATATGAAGCAATTTGATTTCATTGCTGTTTTACACTATTATGTTGCCTGGCAAACTGAAGTAACCCCGAAGTGAAATGTGCGAGTGACCTAATAGAGATTTTATTGAAAACTTTTTAAAATTTTTTAAATTGATACATTTTATAAAATGTTTCATATGTTTTTATGCTAATTTTAAATGTCACATTTAAAATAATAAAAAAAATAGCACAAGATGGAGTTACAAGGACAATTCTTAAAATACATAGTCGCTGTTAAGATATTTTATTTGAAGCATTTGGTTTTAAACTTTTTTCAGCAGTAAGTGAAGTTTAAACTTTCTTCAACAGTAATTGAAGAGTCCATTCATTATGTAACTTAAGTTCAATCCGAACTCCGACTCTGAAAACTGTTTCTCTTGGACCCGGTACAAATGGTACCATTCGTATGTCATGAAAAAAACTATTGTTTTTGCGATTAGCGTTTTTTAGTGAAAATTTCTTCAGCTTCAGATAAACATTTGACTCCTAAAGTAAGGTGACTTAAAACTAACTGGTAGACAAAACTTTTTTTTCTTGGTGCGAAAAAAATTGTGATTTCGTTTGTCAATGATTTTAAAAAAAATAATTTTTAAATTTTTTTTTAATCTTTTTTTTTAATTTATTAATTTTCATTCATTTATTTATTTATTTTTTTTTTTTTTTGGGGGGGGGGTTAAATCCATCTAATATACCGCAGTATCTCGATATTGACCGATTTTTGTTAAACCATTTACCTCTATATATTGATATCAATAGAAATTCAAATTGATTTTCAATGTTTGCAAGAATTAATCCACGTTACAACATGCAAAACCGGAAGTTTTAAATTCAAAAACATGCAGTGGGTAATCAAAATGTGCTGTAGTAAAAGTTGAATAGATGGAAATTAATGTAAGGAATTTGCAATGATAATTGATTTTTAGACATGGATACGGACTAACCGGATGCAATATTCGGTCTACTTGATAAGATTTCTGACAGGATAAGCTGCAAGCGCGTAATTGATGGATTCGCGTCTCATTAACGCTTTGATTTATTCAAATCTTCCGGTTTGTTTAATGTTTTATATATGATTAGAATACATAAAAATGTGTTCATCCTGATAAAGAAATGGTTGATAGACATAATCAAGAAAATCACTGACACAAAGCCAAATGATTATTAAAATGTTTTCAATACAAAGACCAGGATCGGTGCTTTTTAACCATTGCATAAACTTGTAAATATGGTTCGATGTTTTACGTTACATCAACAATTTTTTTGCTTTTTTGCTTTTGTTTTATCAAAATTATTTACTTGGACATTTTTGTTACTGTTTTATATATAAATATATATATATATATATATATATATATATATATATATATATATATATATATATATATATATATATATATATATATATATATATATTAGAATACCACGGTTTTCGTCTTGTTTACTTTGCTTATTAATCTTCATTTTGTTTTCTGTGGTGCATTGGCTATTGTTAAGTTACAAAAAAACTAGACGCCCCTAGCCTTGCATATTAAACAATAACAAGTTGCAGTTGTCTATAATATAATTATAACAATATATATTATAGAAGCTTATGTAATATGACGTAACAAATGAAACTGGTTACCTGTTCTAAATTGCATAAATTAACCGAGAGATTAAAACGGTTGCCTTAAAACATCCTTCCTTCAAGTATTCTATCTTTAATGACTAAAATTGCGGCATTGATATTAATGCGTTTTATGAGTAATTACGATATAAATTTTATATCGACCATATGACAATAAATTAAACGCCTGCATAAAGTTGCACACTTGTTACTATTGATCGATGCACATTTTGTATTATGTAACAATTATTGCACTTTATAACTTGATTATTACATCATCAAACGGGAAAAAATAAGATTTATTTGGAACGCTTAACTAATGGAAGATAATGTTTACATTACCTGTTTATATGCTGTAAAGCTATAAATTTGGAGGAGGTTTGAATGTTGAGTGTCTTCATGTATGCTTAAATAGACATATAAAGTTTGAGCGAGATGCATTTTGCAATGGCAACATAATAAATAAATAAATAAATAAATAAATTTTAAAAAACAAACATACGAACGAACAAGACTAGCTTAGAGGACCACACATTAAAAAACAACTAGTTTACATTCCTGATTTTGAACCTGCAATCATTTTTTGCGTCCTGTGGTGTGGTTATATAATACTATTTAAAAGCACTAAACACACCAAAACGTCCAAATAAAGATCTTTAATTTGAAAAACATTATTTATTATTTTGCGTGAAGCATTCGGAATAAGATTGTGTATTGCCATGATTTTTTCACATGACAATGTAATTCAAAAATTTAAAACCAGCATATAATGAACGCTATGAATATCCTCTTCACTTCTTTAAATATTTATTTGGAGGTACTGTTGTTGCACCAATTACGGGAGTTTACCGAATATAGTCTCGGTAAGTTTTGTAAAGGTGGAAGAAATTGAGGTACCTTCAGACCATACAGTCTACGTAGTCCCTTTACTGAAATGATTTGACAATAGGCTTACGTTTTTATAGAGGGTATAGTTTGTTGGTCGTAATGTTGTTTTACGTGCCATAAACAATTCCCAAGCCATTCACTGACGAGAGAAAGGCTATTAATCTTTTAAGTCTAATCTAAGAATTTTTGTGGGACAGATACGCGTGTGTATTATAGTCTACCTCCAACATTTTAAGGTGCCAGCTCACCGAGTCAGTTCAATTAGGTTTAACTAAGAGAAATGGTAAGTAAACTAAAACTCTATAATGGTAATAGGTTTCACTGTGTGGTATAGTAATAGTATAGTAATAGTAGAAGACAGCAACCAAATGAATCATGTACGTCAAATCGGGTCCTGATAAAATCTCCTAGATCTTGAGTATCTTGTTAGAACAATATTAAAATGTTTCATATTTCTTTAACATTGTGTATTTGGATTATTTTTCAGATATTAACACAGACTAAACATTCCATGGCCGATCTTACAAATTCGTCGGATTATATAAACAAATCGGATATAAATACTAGTTTATCCTTAAACTATGTGGAATATCAGCTTTTCCTAAAGGATCTTCCTGCATTTATTTATCTTGTTATTTTGTTTATTGTTGGAACGATTGGGAATGTCCATACGTTGGTTATATACTATAAGCAGTTCTCGGCTTCAAACCACAGAACTATTGTATTGGCTCTCTCGTTAATAGATTTGATTGGATGCGCCGTTGCTGTTCCGTACGATATATTGGATATGAGACATTATCTAACAATTCCAACTGATTTTAACTGTAGATTCTTTATTTTCCTGGATTTCTTTACCGGAATTGGATCCGTGATCTTATTAGCGTTTATTGCTTTGGAAAGATTTAGAAAAATTTGTAAACCCCACAGCAGGCAACTAACTATAAGTGAAACAAAAGTAGGTTGTCTGCTGGTTATAATTTTCTCTGCTGCTGCCTCAGTCCCTTGTTTCCTGTTATACACACAGGCAATGGAGGAAACTGAATATCCTGGTATATATAGAACTATGTGTGTTGATGCCAAAAATAGTGTGAAAATGTTTTATTTCAGAATTTACAATACTCTTTTATTATGTCTTTCGGCTTTTTTATTAATCGTTTGTGTAGTATCATACTTATTTCTAAGTAGTAAATTACGAAATCACCGGCGCAAATTATCAAATGTACGTGCATCATTTTCACAGGAAGCGGTCAAAAGGACAAACTCTGACCCCAAGACATCTGATACCCAAGATTCAAATAATCAAACTGGGGATACAAAGTCTACTGATCAAAATGGAGATTATATCGACTTAGATGCACACATTGAACCGGAGCAGACGACAATACATTGTTCGGAATACGAGGTTAAAGAAAACTCTGACGATACAAAGATTCCAGCAGAGGTCAGACTTTTAGCTAAACAATCAAGTAAGAGGGAAAAACATTTACAGCGGTCAGAGCGGATTACATTGGTGTTTTTAGTGACAACTATTGTTATCATACGGATGTTTTCTTACCACAGTTATAACTGAGTTTTTATGGAGCTGGGGACACAATTTTGCAATTAACTTGGGAGCTGTTTTTGCTTTTATTTTGCGTTTTCAATTCATAAACAACGCAGTTAATCCGATCGTGTATTTTGCTTTAGACAACAGATTTCGAATGAAAGTGAAGCAGTTGTATATCGATCTTTTTAAGAAATTCTTAAGAAGGGAACCAATCAGAAAACAAAGCTTAGGTATCTGTTGGATCAAATTTTAAATTTATCTAAATCGAATTATTTTATTGTCAAATATTTAGTGTCACATATTTTGTAAATAATAAAAAAAATAATAATTAAGAAATAATTGAGAAAATAGAAATATAAAACAAGGCATGGAATCTAGAAAACTATTTGAAATGTTCATCTTTTCGGACTTATATAATCTTTAATCCGTATAAGGTGTGTAACAGTTTCCGGTGGCAAGGTGGTCAATTTGCTGGCGTACGGATTCCTTTTTTCTTTCTTTCTTTTTGGGCACTTTGGGTTTTTTTTTTCATTACCTACGAATTGATCGCACAATAGATGTTAGTAAAAATCTAGCCTAGGGCGTATAGCGCCATTATTGCACTACTCTTCACTGTAGGTGTCTTTCGAAATGAATAACTAGACATTTTTTGCTATTTTTTCTGTATACTGATATCATTGAGTCATTAAATGTTATGGGTGTAACTTCAGTAATGTAACACAAACATACCGGTCCATTGTCCAAATTACTTGTCTCAATAGCAAAGTAAAAACTTCAAAAACGGGCTAATTCAGTTAATCACCTGAACCTACAACAAAGACGTGAGGCGGAGTGCTCCGGAAGGTTGAGCAGATCCTGTCTACCTAGCTACACCCGCAACTTGCGAAATCAAATGATTTGAATGCGAATGAAAAGAACATGAAACTTTGGGACGAACACATCAAGGATAAGTTTGGACAGCATCTTTATACTAATCCCGATATTGCGACCACAATTTATGCTTCCAAAATGAGATAAGAGGTCAACGTTTACCACTGCATTAAAGTAACCTCCTCAAGATCATCGGGGTCTCGGTGGTCGAGTGGTCTAAAGCGCGCGCTTACCTGGGTTCAAATTCCACTCGGGGCGGATCCTAGTATAAAATTTTTTTAGTTCGCTTGCCGAAGGTCGGTGGTTTTCTCCGGGTGCTATGGTTTTCCTCCACCATCCCAGAACTGACTGCCTCGAAATAAGTGAAAGAATCTTTACTGGGTCATAAAACACAATTACTCCACTCCACTCCACTCCCCCCAAGATCTTTGAAAAAAGTGACTGGGTAGTTATTAGTTATTCCTTTCCATATCATTCGAAATTAGTATTAAAACTATGTAATGTACTAAACCATACAATTAAACTACATATAGTAATTATAATAGTGTTCAAAACAGACACAAATTACGTAACTTTCTTATTGATGATATACAGTGTTCAAAACACTCAATTTACGTAACTTTCTGAATCATGATTTACAATCTGGCATAGATTTGTTGTCTATTAAACTTCCTTAGAAACAAAAAATGTAAATAAAAGTTTAAATGTTAAATCAATAACTAAATTAATTCTGAAGAGACGTGTAAACAGAACTTGATTAATTTATAGTTTTAAAACTGCAACTGGTTAAGAGGAAGATACAAACATGTCATCATAACGATTTTGAAAGTCAATTATTTAATGTTTGATCTGCTAAAATCTATGGTGGCTTATTTATGACATCGACATAATTTTAGTCGACATAGAATTATCTCAACATGTCGAGTTATTATCTTGACAAGTCGAGATAATATCATGAAAAGTTGTGATGCCAAACTAAAAAGTTGAGATAAACAACACGCCATGCCGCGATACTTATGTACCAGAAGTTACAAAAAAAAGTCACGATATCAAGATAATTCACAACTGGTCAACACAAGTATCGCGACATGTCGTGTTATATATCTCAACTTTTTATTTTGTATCACAACTTTCCGTGTTAAAATCTTGACAAGTCAAGATATTAAGTTGACAGATAATTTTATGTCGACTAAAATGATGTCGATGTCAGAAATAGACCACCATAAAAATCATTTAAAAACATATGTACTGGGTTTATAATATCGCTACATATTTAAAAAGCTTGGTGTCATTTGTTCAAACAGACAATTTAACTCATGATATTAAAAAGTCGACTTCCTTCTGTAACGGAAACGGAAGTCAATATTTTTCTTTTCAAATTTCAAGCCTACAAACGTCATGTAAGAAAGTTTTGGTCTTACAACTGTTTGTAAAGCAGTTAAGCAAGCCCCTGATAAAAATGTGATAAAAAAATTAAATAAGTATTCCAAACAGATAATTTTTTTTTTTAAATCCATCATTATACATGTATAAAATATTAAGCTATCGTTGTACTGAACAAGCACAAAAATATATACCAGTCCAAATCTCAGTTACAAGAAGCAAAGTAAAAACTCTAAAAACTAGCTACAGAAGTTTGTACTTAACTTATCATTTGTATATACGTGATTTCCTTGAAAATTCTTTAAAAAAGATGTTGTAATTTTGTTTGACGTCGCATCAGCAATTTTTTTAGCTTTTCGCTACGAAAGCATGGTCATTAATCTCTATGGTTTAATGTAAAACAAGTTAGTATCTGCTTCTGATGTGTGTGTGTGTGTGTGTGTGTGTGTGTGTGTGTGTGTGTGTGTGTATTACGGTCTGTCTTGTACTATCGCGCACTCAAGTCGAAGTTATAAGAAAGGTGCTAGCTAACTGAATCCTTCTGCTGCAGACATGCATTCCATTCCTTCAGTCTTCTTATTACCGAGCGCCAGGCGAGAAAGCAAATTTTAAAGTCTTGATTTGACCCGGAGTTCGAACCCACGACCTTCCGCTCTGGAGACGGACAGACGCTTTACCACTGAGCCACTAGGCGGTAACTTCAGGAACTAGAAAAGATGGATAGTTGTATCATTTTAATAGTCTGATGTTGCACCGACTTTCACGCAATATTTTCTCCTTAAGTGAGATGTGAAGACAGGCTGTAACAGATTCAGTGATCGTTTAACCAGCTAAGCCAGCAGGTTTATTAATATTATTATTTTTTTATTATTTATTTTTTTTGTATGCCGCCATGGGAGTCTATTTTTTCAGTTTTCTTAGCGAAGTTTTGCGGTATTCTTCAAAAACCAATTCAGTTTCTTCCTCAACCAAGAAGAGAACCCCTCCCCTCGAGATATTTGTTGAAAAAATTACTGGGGAATAAAACACGTTTGAATTTCCTAAACACTCGTCTTAATTATGTATTAAAACTGCACGATTTTGCCTTCCCATACAGGTTATAGTATACTAATAAACAAACCGATTGTTTAATAATGGCCAGACAAGTTTCCTGATAGGATGATAAACGATCTGTCATAGATTTTGTCTTTAAAAATTCTTCAGACACGAGGAATGAGAAACAAATGTGAAATCAATGACCTTAATCAATCCCTAGTGTATTTCAAACGTAACCAATCGATAACTAAAACGAAATCCCATAATACACTGTAAATATTATCGAACTTGCTTGTAAAGGAAGTTAAACTGAAAAACGTTAGGATATGGTGGCTTATATGGTAGCTTATTTCTGACATCGACATAATTTTTGTTGACATAAAATTATCTCACTTAGTCGACTAAAAATTTTCACATGTCGACTTAATATCTTGATGAGTCCAGATAATATCATGAAAAGTTGATGTAATAACGCGACATGCCGCGATACTTATGTTGATCAGTCGTGATAATGATCTTCATATCGCGACTTTTTTTGTAACTTATGGAACATAATATGGTGGATTATTTCTGACATCTACATCGACATAATTGTAGTCGACATAAAATTATCTCGACATGTCGACTTGATATTTTGACAAGTCGAGATAATATCAAGAAAAGTTGATGTAATAACAGGACATGCGGCGATACTTATGTTGGCCAGTCGTGATAATTATCTTGATATCGCGACTTGTTTTTTGTAACTTGTGGAACACAATTATCGCGGCATGTCGTGTTATATATCTCAACTTTTTAGTTTGGTATCACAACTTTTCATGATATTATCTCGACTGGCCAAGATATTAAGTTGACATGTTGAGATAATTTTATATCGACTAAAATTATGTCGATGTCAGAAATAAGACACCATATAATTCAGAAAAAATCATACTTCGGTGATATTAGCCGTATTCGAATGTTGTTTTACGTTCAGGAAAAGGCTCTTCCACTTCTTGATATTTTCCCATCTTTATTTTTCCCATCTTTATAACAGACAATACGTTTACGTTTTTATTTGACTGGTTAACTGTTCTCATGAACAAAAGTAATTTTTATAGCGACAAGTCTTTTGATCACTGTACTAGTCGGATAAAAATTAACAAATTAACATTCTGTGGTCTTATTGTTGGAAAATATCAGTACATAGAAGAGCCTTTTACTTGGCGGAAAAAAATACCAGCCGAATACGGCTATTATTGCTTATCGACTTTTCAAGCAGGAAATTGTACTTTTTGGATATACAAAATCGGTTTGTTAATAAGGTATTACTGATTGGTTTACCATGAGACCAATTTGCGCTGGTTTGAACTCGGTATTGGGATAAGCTGCTTGTTAATACAATCATCAGGAAGTTTTTGTTACCAATAAGTGACCAATTAAGACTGTGCCAAATAAGAATAACAAGTGTAAACTAAAGCTCAAAGTAAAACTTTATACTCGTGTATTAAAATTCCTTATAAAGATAAACATCATGCCGATAAACACAAATGAAAAAAATTCTTATGAAAATAAATTTGTTTAATAAAATTTGACTCTTCTGTTGTTTTGTCATTTGTCATAAATTTTGTTGTGTGATATATTATATATATATTCTAACTTCCGTTAATCGAAATTCTATTATTCAAATACCTTAGGTTATTCGAAGTTCGCAGTAGGTCCCGACCGCCCCGCACTAGTCAATTCTTATTTTAAAATAACTTATTTAACTCCTGAATTGCATCCCTTAGATTTGAACACCTTTTAAAATACTCTAAGATAAGAGTTACCGTTTTAATTAATTTTCAAATCCTTTTAAACCATAAGCACAAAAAGGGTCCTTCGGATGAGACCTTAAAACCGATGCCCCGATGTCACGTCAGGCGTTGCACGGTAAAGAACCCTCCCTGCACATTGCCCTAAGCGATCTGCAAAGGTAAAAATTTCTTCCACTTCACCTATAACTTGTGACTCCTCGATATAAGTGAAATGTTCTTGATTGGGACGTAAAACTCCATTAAATCAATTAATCAATCATAAAAATAAGTCATTAATTAACATTGATAGAGAAAAATAATCAGCTAACTGACACGTGTATGATATAAACACTATAAATTTAATGTTACGTCAATTGAATGAGATTTAATGTCTCTTTATTTGGTATATTCCAGCATTAAACTGATGATAAACAGTAATTCTAGGCGTGTTACTACCGGTAGTGAGTTATAATTACGGAATAGCGACGGCAGTTTTACCACAATTATATTCTTATCTCATCAGTTCAATGATTTTTATTCATATTTTACAATTACATTGTAATGCCTGATTTTTAAAATTTTTATTTCCTTCCTTTTACAACATGACAAATAAAGTTTAACGACTAGAGGTAACATTCATGTTTTAACAAAGCCGTTGGACTTTGATGTCACGTTGCTATGAGTTGACGTGGACATATATATTGTTTACAACAAATTGTTACCGGACACGTGCCGTATTGCAATATTTGTGATTGTGCGATTATATTTTGTTTTTCACAGCAGTAATGGGGGAAACGCGCAATTAAAGTAAATATTGTTTAGGAAATAAATAACTCCAAATCGTGACTTCATCAAACACAAAATATTTTAAATGGATTTTGGGATTGATTAAACAATATACTGTTTTCGATATTTGATTGAAGATGTGGTAAATGTACTTAAAAAAATGCAATACGACACGTGTGTCAGGCAAGGCAACTATTTCTCTTACACAATGTAGAAGTTCACGTCAACTGATAGATTCTGATTACTACATCGAATGGCTTTGTACATTTACCAAAGATTTGCTTTTTTAAATGCTATTCACTTTTCTGTTAAATTATCTTTGAAAGAGTCGAGTGATGGAGTAATGATGTTTAACGTACCCGTCAAAATTCTTTTACTTAAATCCGGCCGGTCAGTTTTGGGATGTTTGAGAAAACCGGAATGCCCGGAGAAAACCAACCACCTTCGGCAAGCGAACTGACAAAGATCTGCCATATTGGATTTGAACTTAGGGATAGTGAATCTTCGAAATACAAAGTGCAAAGAGAAGAATTGCTTTTACGCCCTAGTCGAGGCGATAAGTTCAAGATCATGAAAAAATAAAGAATATCTAGAGAAAACCATCGACCGTCGGCGAGTGAACTAATAAGCTTTTACAAACTCGAACTTTAGCGGGTTCGAACCTAGAACCAAGACCATGAAAAGCGATGTGATTAATGAGTATACAAAATAAGAAAATATACAGAAAAAAAAATAGGAACGACATTTCGGGAATTAAAATATAGTTTATTAAAATCGAGAAGCTCAACGGGCAATCGATTTCATTACAAAATACAAGTATTACCCAATGATGTAGTAAATGTGAGTTAAGAGTTGGGTAATGGTGTTTAACGTCCCAGTCAAGAATATTTCACTTATATCGAGACGTCGCTAGCTATAGGCGAAAGTGCAGAAATTTTGCATGTGCGCTGCGCTGATGGCATTATACAGCAGGGTTTTTTATCGTGCCACGCCTACAGTGACATGGGACCTCGTTTATTTTTAATTCCCATTCGAAAGAACCGTGACTTTCATTTCGTAATGCCGAGTGCTTGGCGAAATAACAGCCACTACCCACTTTCAAGCATTGGTTCAGACTCCGCCAGGGTTTGAACCCACGACCTCCCTCTTACGGCATGTAGTAAATGTACAAAGCCACTAACTAATCACGTTCCTATGAGTTGATGTGAACTTATATATTGTTTACGACAAATAGTTACCGGACGCGGACACGTGCCGTATTGCAATTTCTTGTGATATTGTGTTTATGTTTTGTTTTTCACAGCAGTAATGGGAGAAACGCGCAGTTAAAGTAAATATTGTTAAGGAAATAGATAACCATCAATTGTGACTTTACTATAAAACAAAATATTTCAAATGGATTTCTGGATTGATTAAACAATATACTGTTTTCGAGTTCGTTTTTGATTGATGCTGTGGTAAATTTACTAACTAAATTGCAATATGTAACGTGTGTCCGGCATGGCAACTATTTGTCTTAAACAATATTTAAGTTCACGTCAACTGATAGCTTCCGATTACTAAGTCAAATGCCTTTGTACACTTACGACAGATTTTGCTCTTTTCAAATGTTATTTACTTTTTGGTATAATGATTCTTTGAAAGAGTGAAGTAATGATGTTATATGGACCCGTTAAGATTCTTTGAACTAAAATTCGGCCGATCAAGTTTTGAGAGTGGTGGAAAATAGCGGAGTATCCGGAGAATAACAACCACCTTTTGCAAGCGAACTGACAAACTTTCTCATACAAGAATTTGCCCTATTGGATTCGAATCTAGGCGGCGGGAGTCTTCGAAAGATAGCTGAAAGTGTAGTAATTATGTTTTGCGCCCTAGTGAAGATTTTCTTGTTCAGTTTATACCGAGGCTGCCAGCTCAAAATCATAAAAATAGATATAGAAAATGAGCGACCGTTGTCAAGTGAACTAACAAGCTTATACAAACTAGGACCTGCCCGAGCGGGTTTGAAGCTAGACAATGATAAGCGATGTGAGTAATGAATACATAAAATAAGTAGATATACAAAATAAAACTAGAAACTAGAATTCAGGAATTAAAATATAGTTTATTAAAATCCAAAAGCTCAACGGGCACTGGATTTCATTGTGACAATACTAGTATTACCCGATGATGTAGTTAATGTACAAAACAACTTAATTATCACGAATGCTTATGGTTGAAGTGAACTTATATGTTGTTTACGACAAAATGTTGCCGGACACGTGCCTCACTGTCATTTTTTTTTAAAATAATTACAGGATTATATTTTGTTTTCACAGAAGTAATGGGAGAACCGTGCAGTTAAAGTAAATCTTGTTTAGGAAATAAATAACTTCAAATCGTGACTTCATAAAAGGCAAAATGCAATCATTTCAAATGGATTTTGGGATTGATTAAACAATATACTGTTTTTTACGTTCGTTTTCGATTCATGATGTCGTAAATATTTTTAAAAAATTGCAATACAGCACGTGTGACCAGCAAGGCAACTATTTGTTGTTAACAATACGTAAGTTCACGTCAACTCATAGCAACGTGATTACTACATCGAATGGCTTTGTTCATTTTCCATAGATTTGCTTTTTTTTAAATGCTATTCACTTTTCTGTAAAATTAGTCTTTGAAAGAGTTGAGTGATGGAGTAATGATGTTTAACGTACCCGTCAAAACTCTTTTACTTAAATCCGGCCGGTCAGTTTTGGGATGTTTGAAGAAAACCGGAATACCCGGAGAGAAACAAACTACTTTCGGCAAGCGAACTGACAAAGAACTGCCATATTGGATTCGAACTTAGGGGTTGGGAGTCTTCGAAAGACCAAGTGCAAAGAGAAGAATTGCTTTTACGCCCTAGTCGAGGCGATCAGTTCAAGATCATGAAAAAACAATTTGATGTAAACTTATAGCAACGTGATAACGTTATTTGCTTTTTGGTAAAATGATTCTTTGAAGAGTTGAGTGTGAAGTAATGATGTTTAACGTACCTGTCTAGATTCTTTTACTTATATCCGGCCGGTCAGTTTTTGGATGTTTGAGAAAACCGGAATACCCGGAGAAAACCAGCCACCTTCGGCAAGCATTAATGGGTTCGAACCTAGGTGGTTGGTTGTCGAAAAATGGTACAAAGTATATAACAAATACCTGCTAAATTCTGATGTGCCAGATGGGCAAATTTCGGAAAATCATTCCTCATCAGTGACACTAGGGGCCGAAAAGTTTGATAGATTAAAAACATACGCCAAACAGTTGAAAATTAATAAATCTAAAGTTCCAAAATTATGTGAAACCAATTTCCAGCTAAGGAATGTTTTGCATGATGGAACAGACTTTAGTTTTAAATACATTTTAAAAATTAAGACGACTGAAAATTTTGCTAAATGGTATATTTTCTGACAGCACAAAGTACTGCCTACTGTGTTATGGATACCCTCGAGGAGTTTTACTTCACCACCAGGGTAGTAAATCCTTTTTACGCCCTACACAGGATTTTTTTCCTTATATGGAGGCGAGCAGTAATAAAAATCAAATTATCTAGAGAAAACCACAAATGAACTCACAAGCTTAAACAAAATTGGATCGGCCCTAGCGGGTTCGAACCTAGAATCTAGACAATGATTAGCGACGTGATTAGCAGTAGATAAACATAATAAAACTAGAAACGACATTTCAGTCATTAAAATATAGTTAATTATCAAGCTCAAGTCATTAAAAAATACTAGTATAACCAATGATGTAATTAATGTACAAAGTCACTTAGAAATTACATATGCTTTGAGTTGACGTAAACATATATATTGTTTACGGCAAACTGTTGCCGGACACGTGCCGTATTGCAATATTTTGTAATTTTGAGGTTATATTTTGTTTTTTTTTACAGTAGTAATAGGTGAAACACACAGGAAAAATAAACATGTGTTAGTAAATAAATAACTCCAAATTCGTGACTTCATTAAAGACAAAATATTTAGATTTTTGGGAATTGACTAAACAATATACTGTTTTCGAGTTCGTTTTATGTCTGCGTATCAGCAGACATCTTGTTGTTACTCAAGACAGATTTTTTCAGAGGTATCTCCTTCGTTTCTTATCCGATCAGGTCGAAATTTTGTCAACTGGTAGGGATAGACCATGGGGAGGTCGCTTCCTCGCCGTTTTTCGGAATTCGGAAGGACTTCGGAGAAATCCGGTTAAAACCACGGAATTCCAGAGAGTCCTTTCTTTCTTTCTTGGAATTTCCTCCGCTATTTAGAGCATTACTTTAGAGAGCTGATGCGCAGACATATATTTTCTCGCAATTATACATTCTAGTTATTATATTCCATTATGATTCTGTTCAACACAGAATTGGTTTTTAAATATTATTGTACTGTTTTGTAAAATGAATATTTGAAAAAGAAGAGTATTGGAGTAATTACGTTTAACGTTCCCATCAAGATTCTTTAACTAATATCCAGGCGGTCAGAATCAGGATAAGTTGAAAACCAGCGTGTAACAGAAACCACCGACCTTCGGCAAGAGAACTGACAAACTTTCCTTCATCATGATCTGTCCGATTGGGTTAGTATCTAGGCAGTGAGAGCCTTCGAACACGAAGTGCACGGTATTTCGGTTGTGACTTCGAGTGATCGGGGTTGAAGGATGACGTCACCTAAATATTAGTTTTCAACTACAGAAATCATTGATGATGTAGTTATCGAACTCGAAAGGAATGCAATAGAGAAAAAAACTAAATACTTATAGATACTTTCGAAACAAAAAATGATAATCAATATATTAAAGAATTCATATCGACAGCAAAAACATACAAAACGTGTTCTTTTATGTATACGAACAACGGAATCGGAAATCAGATATATATACATGTAAATCAGCAATACCTAATTATTACATTCGTTAAAAATAAAGTCTTCGTTATCCGTGGTATTCGAGATTTCGAAGTTTGAATTATCGAAATTTTACTTTATAAAGTGGATTGATGCTGTTTTGCACCCTAGTCAATTTTTTTAAAAAAAACACAAATGACGAGAAGACCAGTTCATGATGATGAAGGAAAGAGAAATTCACCGACCGTTGGCAAGTAAACTTTTACAAACTTGGATCTGCCCGAGCGGATTCGAACCTAGACAGTGATAAGCGATGTGTACTATGTATATACAAGAAGTAGATTACTAGGATAAAACTATAGATGACATTTTGGTTAAATAGTATTTTATATAATTAATTAAAATTAAGACTTCCATCAGCTCTGGATACCCAATGATGTGGTAAATGTACAAAATAATACCCAAAGTACGTGGTAAACATTCAAAGTCACTGGACTTAGTAATCACGTTGCTATGAGTTGATTTACTGTTATGTATATTTTACGATATATTTTTGCTGGACACGTGCCGTGTTGCAATTATTTTGTGATTATACAATTATTTTTTGTTTTCCATAAAAGTAATGGGGGAAACACGCACTTAAAGAAATATATTTGAAGAGATATTTAACTCCAAATCGTGACTTCCATTAAACAAAAATGGTTCAAATAAATTTTGGGATTCATTAAACTAATACTGTTAATGTTCTCTTTAAACATAAATACATTTGGAAAAACATCTAGCATTCTGTTCAATGTAAATATGATTTCACCTTTTGGTAAAATGATTCTATGAAAGATTTGAGAAAAGAAGTAATAGTATTTCACGCCCCAGTCAAAATCTTTTTACTTATATCGATGTAGTCAGTTCTTAGATGGTGGAGAAAACCTGAGTACTCAAAGAAAAACCAGCCACAAACTATCTACTAGCATTTGCCTTAGCAGGATTATAACCTAGCCTGATGAATCATTCGAAAGAGTGATATAGTCATGATATTTTTTTAAATAGAGGCAACCGGCTCGGAATAATTGAGGATATCAAAATAACTGTAGAAAAACCACCAAACGTCTGCAAGTTCACTGAGATAAATAAACACACTAGAAATACGAGAGCGAACCTAACGGAGATGGACGCTGTAAATTGTGTTGCCTATGAAAAAAAGCAGTGCGGAAATTTAAAAAAAAAACGGCATACGGAATATATAATTTAATTTCTCAGACTCGTGGAATAACTTCAGTGGGAGGTTAGAGTGCTATAAATGATCCTGAAAATGAAACACTATAAATAATTATACAATTGACATATTTATCAAACATGTTGATTCTTTGGGGAAGTGTTTAGTTTGTTGACACTGACACTGCTAAACTATATTGCATTCGTATTGATAATGCTCAATAAAAATTATGCCCTATAGTTGAAAAATCACTACAATAAAGCAAAATGAACAGATAAACCACCTGTTATGTCGAGGGGACAAAAAATTAAAATGGATATGGATGGTGGCGGCGGCGATGATGATGGCTGGTGGCAATTCTTTTTTGAACTGTCTAAAAGAATACATTTTTAATAATAATAAAATCCAGTGGGAGGTTAGAGTGCTATAAATGATCCTAAAAATGAAACACTATAAAATAATTAAACAATTGACATTTTATCGAACATGTTAATTCTTTAGGGATGTCTTTAGTTTGATGTATACTGACAAGGCTTAAGTATATTGCATTCGAATTGATAATGCTCAATAAAAATTATGCCTTATAGTTGAGAAATCATAACAATAAAGCAAAATGAACAGATAAACCACCTGTTTTGTCTGGGGAGACAAAAATTCAAAAAAAAAAATAGTGTATTTATCAATACAGCAAAATGGACTTATAAACCACCTCTCATGACTAGGGGCCAAACATTTGTGTGTATTTATTACATTTTTGATTTATGTATTAACAGTCCAAGACATGTGTTGCAGCATTTATTATAATTATATACATGTACATGAGTTCACATCTTTTGTTATCTCTACAAACTGCTACTTCAGCTGAAGATGAGAACAAAAAAATCAGTTGTAAGACTAACATTAATAAAAAACAAAACCAGCTTTAATCTCCTTATATGGTTGGTGGTGGTGGCAATGATGATGGCGGTGACAATTTTTTTGAACTGTCTAAAAGAATACATTTTAACAAACGACAATTTTAAAACACACACACACACACACACACAAACACACACACCACAGAACATATACAAACGTTTAAGTTATTAGACACATTGCATTTACAATCAACAAAGTAAAAACAGTTCGTTAAAAATCATTGTGAGCGCTACAACAACGAACAAAACGAACACACACACAATATATATAAAATCTACAAAATCGGCTTGTGTCAACAATATATATATATTGTTGACAACATGCCATTTTACTCAGTAATTGAAATATACTTAGATATCCTCGCCCTGAAACTAACAATACAAATTAACAAAGCAAATGGAACTATTAAAAAGAAAAGACACTTTTTTGAGATATATGATTATTATGTATCGAAATTGGTGCGCTATTGTGTTAAATTATGGGGTGTAGAAGTAATGAGTCTTATCACAAGTACAAGCACTATCCAAGAATCATTCAATGCAGAAGAACAGTTAAATGTAATAGATGAGCAGGAAACCATAACATTGCAACAACTAAATTCGAGTCTGACATTCTATCTACAGTGCTTGTGATTTTTACATCAATCTTTTCTTTTAATAATAAATCAATGGACTGTCAATCAAACGATCGCCGATTTCCATTATTTCCAAAATTTAAATGTTTTCTCCTCCTAGCATCTGAAACCAAAATTTAAGTTTTGATAATTTTCGTAATGTTGCCATTTGCTACTTTTTAAAATAAAATAAGGCATTAAAGTGCCAATTAATTGCCATATATGCTACGTTTGAATGTCTATTTTTAAAAGTACCATATGACAATATAAAAATGTTTTCTTTATAATTTTTAAAAAGGAGGAATGACTGAAAAAATAACGAAGCAATAAGATATATGACTTTCAATACCCTTACCAAAAATGGATTTTTTTAGATTGATGATATTAGTTTTTAGATATTAGATATTATTAGATATTGAATGATATATACATAAATGAAACAAATATGAAATAATAATAGAATGGAAAAAAGTAAGTTTGCTTGTAAAACTAAATTGGCTAGTTTTCAAAGTTTTTACTTTTTATTATTATTTTATTATTATTATTATTATTATTATTATTATTATTATTATTATTATTATTATTATTTTTGATTTTGATGTGTACATGGACTGGTATGTTTGTGTTTTATTTTATTACAACAAAGCATTTGAATGTTTATGTTTCTAATTCAATGACTGGTATGCTTTTATTTTATTTGTTACTCTAAATAAATGATCTTTTTTTTATTTATATACTATCATTATATTTTAACATATCAGTTTTAATTTAAGAAGGAAATAAATGTTGAAGTAAAAAATGAAAATATGATTTAGAAAGGGGAATTTAGCAACATAACTCTTATTGCTGTTATGAAAAAATACATGCTTCACTTTTTATCACTTCTATGAAGAAATTTACTAACGCTTAATCTTCGTGGGTGGTGTGTTGTTAACGACGCATTAAATTCTTTTTTATTAGTTTCTATTTATTGTTTGAAAACCAGTTTTATGTTATGTCCTCATTTTCTACCAAATAATAAGGTAGAAGAAATAACTGTTAAATATATAATGTTTTAATTCCAGTGATCTTACTAGACAAGAAGAGGGGGATAGGAGGAAGGGAGGGAGGAGGAAAAGTAGTAACCAGAACTGAATTAAGCATTTTTTGTTTAAAAAATAAGTTTAATATTATGTACTCATTATCGACCAAGTAATAAGGTAGAAGAAATATAAACTTTTTCTAATTTCAGCCATCTGACAAGCCAAAAAGAAGGAGAAGAAAAAGTAGAAGAAGAAGAAGAAGAAGAAGAAGAAGAAGAAGAAGAAGAAGAAGGATAGCAGTAAGAGGAGAAACAAGAAACTCAGTAAAAACAATATGTTATCCCCTACTCCTGTTTCGTTTTGGAGACATAATCCTAAAATGTTAATTTAATCATTTTGCTATATCAAAATATAGGAAAAAAAGTTTCAAAATTACATTTTAAGAAGACTTTATCGGATTTATTTAGGTTCAGTGGTAATTAGTAAGTTTAAAATTATTTTTCAAAGGTGACCTTTCACGTAAGCATATAAAAACTTCTTTCTGATATCATAGAAAAAAAAAACTTATTCATGGATTTAAATTTTATCTCTAAAGATATAGCCTACTATTTCTACTGACTATGGAAGATAATTAACTTACACTAAGGCCAAGAATAGAAAATTGTGTGTTTTCTGTGTAAGAGCGGAACAAGGTAGGCGTTTAAGCTTAACTGGCTGCAATCTTCTTCTTTGAAAACACTCGACAAAAATGAAACTAGATTTTATGTGTAAAGTTTCTGGGTGGAGTAAATTGTAGTGCATTTCTCAGTTTGATCTTATATCAGACCTAACCGCTGTTACTGTAAATAGAAGAAAAAAACAGAAAAAAAATCAATTTTATTTGTTGATCAAATTGGTAAACATTTGGTACATAAAACGTATAGCATTGAACATTATTAATAAGTAACGGGTTTTTCCGTAACTTTTTTGCATGTTATTTGCGCAATATGCAAGTTAGCAGCTTAATAAAGCCGATCTTTTGAAAAATGTCTTCTCTGAATCAACTCCACCAAATGAAATCGAATTGATCTGGAAGGTCTCTTAGTGGAGTAGATAAAAGTTTATTTTTTAGCCCGATCCGTAATCAAAGATGACTGCCTTCACAATTAATTTAAAAACAAACAGAAAAAGGTCATTACTTAAGTTATGACTTTAGTTAAATGCCAATTTGGATATATCTACATTTTTATAAGAGTTTCAAACATTTTCAAAACTGGAACAACTTTTGTCAAAACCCTGTTTCTTATCTAGCAGTGAATTACAGGCGCTTTTGAGCCTCTTTTTTGTATGTGGCTCATTAAAGCAGATTTTCTGATTATAACTTTGGCTGTCAAAAACTGACAATACATATAATATGTTAGGCCAAAGACAAAATAGTAAGTTAGAAAGTAGAAAATAAAATATTTCTCTCGGTCTAGATTGTACGGATGCATCAGAATGAATGGAACATTGATCTTTTTCGGCTTATAAAATGCTTTTTAGAAACTGGAGTTAAATATTTTACGTTAGGAAAGTTGAAAACACAAATATATTTTTTTCGGCCTAAAGACAAAGATGTAAAAAATTTGATTTTTGTTTTGTTTATCCCACGAGATGTTGTATGTAATCTAGAAGCACATTTCAATATAAGATACTTAATTTACTTAAGAGCAAATAGTCAATATACCAGACTATATACTGCATAAAGATCGTAAATCTTTAAAAGGATTAGTATAAAAACATCTATAAAATCGTGAACTCTTCTTGTACAATGATAAATCGTGAACTCTTCTCTTCAACTGTTTGGCTTATATTTTTTATGTATCAAACTTTCGGTCCTAGTGTCACTGATGAGGAATGAATTTCCGAAATGTGCACATCTGGCACATCAAAATTTAACTGGTATTTGTATTATATACTTGTACAATGATAAATCGTGAACTCTTCTTGTACAATGATAAATCGTGAACTCTTCTTGTACAATGATAAATCGTGAACTCTTCTTGTACAATGATAAATCGTGAACTCTTCTTGTACAATCTTCCAGTTTTCTTTAATGTTACAATGTATATTTGCAGAGTATATGATCCAATCTGTTGAGTTTGATTTATCAATATTACAATGATTTAAATTCGTTTAGTTTTAAGTACATGTATATTTGATATCAACGTACAATTTCATTCGTCAAGTTAGGTTTTACCTGTCACCTGTTCTTATTACAGTAAAGGGATTGGTTGAAAAAAAAAAAATTTGTGGCTTAAAATACCATCTTACTTAAACGAATAATAGGTTAAATGTCGCACATATACTATTTTCCGCTTTTAACATATAATTCCTTGTAATTTAAAGGCTCAATTTAAACATCAATTCTCGTGGTGCGTATTTGAAAAAAATATTTTTGTCTGTTTTATATAAATGAGACCTTAAAAGTCAAATTACCTTGCCAGCAAAGAATAAAAGATATCTGATCATTTCTATTTATAATCCTTGAGCCAGTTTATACAGACCTACGACAAGATTTAACATACACATGTACTGCTGACCTGTCTCAAATGAACAGTGACGACTGAGGCCTAAGCATATTGCATTAGAAAAAGTGTGTGTCACCGTTTTTCATGTTATGACTGAATAAACTTGTTAAAAACACAAGTTATTCCTTAAAATTCGATTTTAAACAATTAAACTAAAATATTAAACAATGTTTTGTTATTTTTGCTTTTTTTAAAAAAAAAAAAATAAAATGAAATAAAATCTTCTGCGCGTTGGAATTTTCAACTTAAATCAATTTCAGCCAACGTCAACCCATTCACGTTTAGCGTTGTTATGGTTGCGTAGTTTATTGGAGTATCACATGAAAAACGATCACGTGAGTTACATTAATTTCTTATATTTACAATTTATTTCTTACATCTAATCTGCTATGTGGACTTAAAATTTATACTGCATTTCATTTTTGTTAATGTAATACCTCCGTTTGTTTTAGTGCATCGTGGAACCCGTCTATCGCAATCCATAAATGATGACGTCATTGATAAGTGGGATGATAGGTGACCCCGCCTACTTCCATTGATGAAAAAAAAACTAACCCGTTAAATGGAATACAGTTGTTTTAATGACAGAATTAAACACTTAAATTTTTTAAAAAGAAGAATTAGAAAATACACCAGAAATGTGGGAACTTACTTGTCGTGTAAGATTCTGTGACGTATTGTTGATTACGCGGTACTGTTGGATCAGTTCAAAAAGGTCAAACATACGTTTTCATAGCCGTATGAAGCAAATTTTTGATAATGTTGAGAAATAGCTTTCATAGGCGGAAAGCGGGTGCTATTGTAAATGTTTCAGTATGATATAACCGAATTTAGAAATTAAATTATTTGAAAAAAAAGTATTCCCAAAGTAGAACGACTATAGCTATAGTTCTATTATTTTCACTGTTTAAAAGAGTTTGATATTGAATGTATTATTCAAACAAAGAAATCTTGTTTGTTAAAGCTTAGATACACTAGAAATTTAACAACTGTAATCAGAACAAATTTCTTAAAGTTTGAATATTTCTGCAATTTTCTCATTTGCTTTAACTTAATTTCCGATTTTAACAAAGTTCTGTTCAAAATATAAATACTTGTTCTTTTCGACTCTTGTTTGAGAAAAACATTGATAACTTCTATTTTTCTACTCACATTGTTAAAATTGAAATACTGTGTGAAAAATGGTAATTATAAATCTGAAGAAATTGAAAGGTAGTCGTTAGCGATATGGCATACACAGTAGTTTAATTCAAACTAGGCACTCAAAACAGGTTCTGGTTGACTTAGAGACGTTCATGCTATACGCGTTTTAAAAGTCTTTTTATACCTTAAGTGTCCATTTATCTCGTTGATTTATGAAATAGCTGACAAAAGTGTACAAACATGAAAATTATTTTTTATATTTGTTTTGTATTGGGTGACATATTTTCAAAGTAAAACCTAGAAAATCTCTATGCAAAACATTCGAAACCGAGATTTTACTCTGAAACGTTACAGCTATTTGTTAGTCCTGAAAATCATGACTCTTAACGGCTTTGCTATAACGCTGTAACGGCACATATCCATATAGCAAAGCCGTTAAGAGTCATGATTTTCAGGACTAAAGCTATTGGTAATAAGCATTTTACTACGTAATACGCATCTGAGTGTCTGATAATACGTGGTTTTATTTGATTTTTATACTTACTATATAAATATAACCAAAATAATTTAACACACGTTAACAAGCTAACTAATCAACATGTAGTAGTAATAGGGTTCTTTTTATGTCACATTGGTAACCCTCACTGATTAAATCAGTGAACATCTACATTTACGAAGCGATAAGGATTTCGTTAGGCTTCAAAAAATCTTGAAAAATTTTCTGTTTATTGTAGCTAAACAGATTCCTGATTGATTAATTTGTGTCTTGCTTTAATAACACTTCTTTAATTAATTTATTTATTGTATTTATTTGTTTGTTATTTTATTTTCGCCATGTTCGCCTGTAGTTTTCCGTTTACCAAGAAACTTTTCAAATAACTGCTATTTTTCAAACATTTTTGACAAATTTAGATTGAAACCAACAAATTTGCTGTAAAGTTTTTACTGACCTGTATTTTTTACTGCATTTTCTTTGTTTTGTAGGAATAACAGTAAGTTGTGCGTTTCTCTAGTTAAATAACAAAATAACGTTTTGTGAATAAGTCAAAAATAAATGACAAACGCGATTACTTTAATTTTTCTCTTGTCAACTATACGTTTTTCAGTTATATTCCTGCTTCTTCTGAGAATGGTGTATTTGTTTCACAGTTAATACGGCATTAAGAGCTTGTTTGAACTACGGGAACTTTTTGACTCGAAGGTATTGCAAGCCTATGCTCATCAAGGCAATCTTCACAATATTGTTGATAAGTATAAAGTCGCTGTATCCAAATTAATTTTTATACTTCGTATATTTGACGACCCATAGCTCCATTTCATTCTGAAGTTAGATTTTGCACGTGGCGGGTATAGCTTGCTAATCAGAGGTGCTTACCCTTCTCGAGTTTCATTGAATTATCCAGTTTTCAAGTTTTCAAAGTTTTGTTTTTGCTCTCGTGATGGTGATTTTGTTTTAAAATATCCAATACGGCGAATTTAAAATAAAAACATAGACAGGTGTTTTTGTGGTTAATTTCAATTCTTATTTTATTAGTTATTTAGTGATTTGATACATCGCGTGGTAAATTGTAATGTAAGGTATAGGACCGACGTTTTATTATTACCCTATATTGCTATAACGTGTGCATTCGTGTATCTTGATTTTCAAACATTGTTCCATGCATTCTGATAAGCACACCAATTGTTTTGAATGGTGATGACGTTATTATTTTTAATTTACGCTTGTAATTACTGCTTAACATGCAAGGACAAACGTTGTCTAGGTGCATGGCAATTGTTTTTCTTAATGTATCTCTGAGGGGTGATGACATTATTTTTTTCTATTTTACGCTTATAATGACTGCTTAACATGTAAGGCTATACGTTTGTCTATGTGATTGCTATATAAAGCAATTAAATGCATTGAAGATTCCATAGCAACCGACTTGATAAACATCTCCAAATCAAGTCGAAATAGAAGGCTGTTTGGTTTACATTTTAACTCTTGTTCTGGTCTATCAAATATTAAAAGAACATACTTACATTCTTCAAAAATGTAGAAGTAAAAATAATTTATTGTCTAAAAGTAAAAACATTAACTAATTATAAAACTTTATATATTTAAATCAAGTCGATATCAAGCTAGACATTTATTTCTTGTTGAAAGCAAACGCAGACAACTTTTTATAATTATTTCACAACGCAAATATGCATCATACACCGTTTTTAAATACTTGACTAGCAAATCCTGGTTTGCATAAAATCTTTTCACTTCGATTATTATTTCATTTTTTTTTTTTTTTTTTTTTTGCAGGAACAGCCATCTTTCTCTTCTTTAATAAGAAATTATTTTAGACAGTCAAAGCAAACTGGGAATTGATGCATCATATAGTTGTAAAGGCAACACAATTATCTCGTTCAAAGCAATAGAATAAAATCCAATACAGTACAGGATTATAAACATCAAAGGCATTGTCAAGTATTGAAGTCTTTCCCCCGGGCATTTACGTTGTTGTCTCTTCTTGTCAATCAAACCTTATTCATCATACACATTGCGTTCATCTTTTACCCAATGCCGTTTTTTTTCAATTTTACAAATTGTTGCATATATAACTTTAATAGCTAGAACGTAATTTTCTCAAACAACAGAAAAAAAATTTAAGTCTTTATTTAATGAAATCCGATTCATTTGGCGTTGTGTCGAATAAAGAAGATAGTGGAAGGTATTGCTGTTTAAAGCCGCATCAGCATTGTTGCAGCCGTTCACGGTTGGAGAATGTATAAGATACAATAGTATCAATAAAACATTGAATTAATGGGGAAAAAACTAAATTAATAGATGATTTTAAAACTAATACCAACTGATAAAGCCAGTAGGATCATAGATAAGTTGTAAATTAATTCATTATTTTCAACTGTTTGGCTTATATAGTTTTTATGTATCAAGCTTTTCGGTTTAAGTGTCACTGATGAGGAATTAATTTCCGAAATGTGATCAAAATTTAACTGGTATGTGTATTATATATTTACTACCCCTGAGCGGGTACTGCTGCTGGTGGAGTAAAACTCCCCGAGGGTATCTATAACTCAGTAGGCAGTACTTTGTGCTGTCAGAAAATGTACCATTTAGCAAAACTTTCAGTCGTCTTAAATTTGAGATTTATTTAAAACTAAGGTTTGTTCCCTCATGCAAAGCATTCCTTAGCTGGATTTGGATTTATATCATTTTGAAACTTTAGATTCATTATGTTCAACTGTTTGGCTTATATAGTTTTTATGTATCAAACTTTTCGGTCTTAGTGTCACTGGTGAGGAATTAATTTCCGAAATGTGCACATCTGGCACATCAAAATTTAACTGGTATGTGTATTATATATTAAACATTAGATGCTATATGTATATGACAAAATATCTGATTTTATTTTATCTACCAAAGAAAGTTCAGAATTTGATGTCTACCTTCATCCCTAAAAAAACTTACAGCGATATGTTTGATAAAAATGTCTCCTGTAGATGCAAACATTTTCCAGGAAAATTTGTTGAACATTTGTTGATTTTGACAAGAGACATATTGAGTAGGCTGTTGTACCTTCAAGTAAAAGAATCAGTAAAATAATTGGCCGATTCTACAGCTTCTCAAAAAGACAATACCTTAAGGCCCGTTGTTTTTTTTTTTTGGCCTTGCCTCATTAGTATAATAGGCAATCAACAAAAGCCGATCCAGCTGCTAAAGCATCATCCTCGAAATCAATGACATTGATCTTAAATCAAAACATAACCTACTTCATATGTTAATTGAAATATTTAGAATAATAAAGACATAAAACAAAATTTAAACAAATTTGAAAATAACTATGCCGTATTTCAAACTAGTTGCAGACCGTTTTAGTAACAGACTTTATATACTTTTAACAAAAAAAAAAAAAAAAAAAAAAAAAAAAAAAAAATTTCAATTTTGCTTTGCCATATATATATATATATATATATATATATATATATATATATATATATATATATATATATATATTAATAGATAAATAATAATAAATAATATTCATTTATATCCATTGCCCCACCTCAAAATTCCTATAGCCCCGTTATTGGCATAACACTTTAAACTTAAATTCTCTCATATCGAAAAAAAAATACAAATATTGACGAGGAGAGACAATCCTATTTATGTACTTAAGCAATAATTTCCTTTTATTGTAAAAGTATCAAATCATTTTTTTTTTAAATTACTATTTCTTGACAGTAAATTACAAATACAGGCTGCAGGTGTTAAAAAAAATCACATTCTACAACTATAAACAAGGTGAGACAACCCTATTTTTGTACTAAAGCAATAATTTTCTTTTTATTCAAGTTTCAAATAATTTTTTAATTACTGTTTCTTGACAATAAATTACAAATGCAGGCTGCGGGTGTTATCTTGTAGTAAAAAATAAGAACAGTATCACAGTAATTTCAACTTTTAAGATTTTTTTTTTCAAATTCCTTAACAGTTTAGGCAGTATGCCATTTAAAGCTTGCTTTTAATATATATAAAGTTTTAAATTTAACTTTTACAAACATTAGTGGACTGTATTTCACAGTGCAAGATCATCATCCCATTTACTGTACAACCTGTTCAACACTAACCTAACCCTACACACATTTAAGAAATGAATTAGACAAGTATAGCAAACAACGGTGTTTATAATTTTACAAATCATTGTTTTATATTTAAAGTTGTAAATCCCTACTTTTACAAGCCAATGTACCACCATGTAAAAGTCATGAACAAGAAAAGTGTAGGTTCTCATGAAAATGCAAGTTTACCAGTACTAATAAGTTACTGGATATTACTTACTAAAGCATTTTATCAGTTAACAACATGTCTTAAATTTAACAATAATATATATTGACAAAATAAATTAGGTTACTTTGAGTTTTTTAATGTAAAACCCCCATTTATAAGATACTTATACTTACCTGGATAATTGAAACAGGTAAGTATAGATATTGATATAAACTTAGTTATTTTATTATTGACCTTAAAATATTTTATTTTATTTTCATTGGGCATGTAGTGGGTTTATTACATATTTCTCTTTCAGAAACTGAAAGTGTCAAAGTGGTTGACAGCAGTATTATGAATCACAGGTTTCTGATCGTCTATGTTTGAAGTGGCAGATACTCTGTTCAGAAATTTGTAAGTTTACTTGCTGAATGTTGGTATTTTTCTATGGAAACTCTGATTATCATCACTATTTCATAACTTTTAGTCTTAATATACATGTAAGTGAAATTATCTTGTCTAGGGCATAAAACATCATTGCTTCACTACATTCCAAGTTAGAAACTGGTGATATATAAAATTAGACAAATTCTGGTAAAGCTATGAAACACAATAGTAGATCACCAAAAGCTTTTGGTTTTTAACTGAATTTAACTCGTACTTTTTACATTTTAAGATCTTTGGCATTACAAACAAGAGGCCCATGGGCCTTAACGCTCACCTGAGGATATATCCAAAATCATTTGCAAAAATACATAAAATATTCTGATATACATGCCTACAAAGTTAATAGTTTTCAAGATAATTAACAATTTGAGTCTTTTTATGCATCTATGACCTTGACCTTTAAATGTAAAACCTTGAATCTTATATCAGAATAATCACCATATCAATTCCTACAATATTCTAATATACATGCCATACAAAAAGTTAATAGTTTCCAAGACAATAAACATTTTCAGTCTTTTTATGCACCTATGACCTTGACCTTTGAATGTATGACCTTGAGCCACATATCAAAATGTTCGTCATATCAATACCTACAATATTCTAATATATATGCCTATACAAAAAGTTTCTAGTCTTCAAGCTTATGCACAATGTTAGGTTTTTTTTTTTTTTTTTAGCAAAAATATAACATTTCAGGGGCAACAACTCCTACATGCATTATCATACAGTTATGAAACTTTGTACCTTTTTACATTTGTCATGCTGAGCATTTTAACAATGTTTTAAAATTATATATCTTATAATTTGGAAGAAAATAGCCTAAAACTGCACAAATTACAAACTAGGTCATGACCTTGAATCTTTGACCTTGACCCCATTTTGAAGGTTATTTAAAGAAAAAGTCAAAACTGAAAACCCCATGTCAATATCTAGTTCATATAGTCAAGTTATAATAATTTGAAGCTATTTTACGAAACTTTTTAAAATGAAACGCAAAAACTGCGTAACCTAATTTTTTACCAAATTTCACGAAATGAACAATTTATAAGCTTAAGACCCTAGAGAAGCCAAATATCACATCAGATTTTTTCTCCCATCATCGCTTTCGGAGAAGAAGATTTTTTAAGTTTTTTGGAACCATGGGTCACCTTGACCTAGTTTTAGGGAGCCATGACAATGTCACAAACAAATCTGAATTGCACTGGCCCATATATGCATCTGACCTAGTTTCATTGAAATCTACATTGTAGTTTCAGAAAAGAAGTCGAAAATGTAAAAGTTTATGCCGCGGATGCCGATGACGACAGACAAATTTTGATCAGAAAAGCTCACTTGAGCCTTTGGCTCAGGTGAGCTAAAAAGGTTGAGAAAAAACAAAAAAATACTGTATCAATATCCATAAAAATGTTTATTTACCAATGACATGGCTTCCAGTGAAAAACAAAATGCCGAAAACAATATGTTACTGTACATTATAATTATTATACAACAGTGTGATATATATAAATCGCACACTGTGATAATAATGTCAACATTGTCGTCGTCATGACGACCATAGTGATATGTACAGTTTAACCTCTATATATATATAATATAATCTTGAGAACACTATTACGAGATAAATCTCGTTATAATCAACTCCATTCTGAATAGACTTCAGAATGACAATAACATCCTGAAAAAAAATTTCAGAATGGTTTATTTCAACATACATGTGTCTGAAGCAATAATTTTAACAAATAACTGTGTCTTAAATTAAATAATGATTTTTTTCACTACCTCATTAAAAATTTTAACATAAACCTTATCATAGAATCACATAAAATGAAAAACTGGTTTATCTCTGGGAAATAAAACAGCAATGAATGAATTCAATTTTTTAAAATATATATATCATATTTTCCCCTAACGTACTTACTTCTTTCACCCATAAGTAATAAATTAAATATGAACAAAAAATGTAATTAGTACTTTGACAAATTATCATTTCAAAATTCTCAAACGGTTTATTAAATTAAAGCATGTTTTCAACAAGATTAATGCAATAATAATAATAATAATAATAATAATAATAATAGAAATAAAATAAAATCAAAAAAATAAAAAGCAAAATAGCAGGTATTATTAATTTTTTTTAGTGTAATAACAACTGGGTAAATTAAACATTTGAGAAGAACGATTTCTATGAGATTATTTTGAATGAAACTGTAACAGTTCTGTTGTTACCTAATAGTTCCCTCCTTGATTAGGAGCACTTCTTATCAAGAGGCAGCACTTTTTATCAAGAGTCATGATGAACTTAATTAAAACTAAAGGGTGAAAAACTACAGCTCCATGTTGGATAAGCCCTATATATGGTTAGCCATATTAATTATCATTATCTTTAATAATTTAACATTTTCTTTAAATATTTATTTTCTGATTTTTAAAATCTGGTGTTAAGATGCTATAAAGGCACTCATATGAACAAAAACTTTTATAGGTGCTTTTTAAATCAGCAGTAATGGTTAGGCCAAAAACAAGTTAAAAACATTTTCACTCACATTTAAACAACATGACCAAATTCTATCAAATGACAAAGATTTTTTACAAACATATGTTAAACAGCTCACATTTTTACTTCATCTTTCAAGATAAAGGAAATTGAGATTTTTCAAGAAATGGGATTGGCCACATAATAAATACTCTATAATTTTTGTGCAGAACTATCAATTCCTCTGGATATGGTATTGATATTTGATATTTTATCTGTAAAAATTGCTATAGTTCTTACAATATATCACTGAACATTTTGTAACTACATGTAGTTCTGCATAAAAAATAAGCAGTACTGATCATGTTCATACAGAAATTATCAATTCCACTGGATATGGAATAGATAATTTAACAATTTATATGTGAAAATTGCTTGTTTATAGTTCCACATAAAAATTAAACAGCATTTATCATGTCGTGACCTCCATAAAAAAATATTGCTGGTCAAAAAAGACAATTAAAATACAGACTAAGTACTGCTTTATAACTTAATAAATAATAATGTAAGAGCTCTCAGAATAACGGAGAATCTCAGAATGCTCAAGCAAACATCAAGGTCATTTAAAATCCTTGAACCAATATCTTATATATTGTTTGCAGATGCTCACAACAAGGCTAGGACAATTTTTTCTGTACTGGGTACAGGCAAACTAAACAAGGAACAAAAAAAAAATCATTTCGAGTCAAAGTGAAAGTAACATAAAACTATGACAAGTAATAAAACAACCACTCATGCCATTTGAAATGGAGGAACAGAAAAGCACTTTGTTATCACAAAAAAATCCATTTAGACAAACAACAAATAAATAGTAACAACACAGCAAAATCCCTAATGACACACATAAAAACAAAACATACAAATGATCCATATTTTGTAGGTCATTCACGATCTGATCAATGTTTTAAACAAGTCTATTTTCAATATTATGGTTGTAGTAATGACATGGTATGAATGGTTACATTTGGTTACAACCAGTTTTTGCCATTCAGACTCATCTATGTTTTAAACACTCTGCAATAAGATCATGAATGACCTATTAACAATAGCTGTATAAAAATTATGTTTTCTACATATAGAGTACAATGAGATGAATAGTAAAGATTCAAATAAGTAGGTCATTGTGACCTATTTTTAGACCATGCATTGCAAACATGTATTTTTTTTAATTTTTCATTTTTCATTCAAAGTTCTCATTGAACTACGGAATATAAACAGCATTTCACATGTGAATACATTTTTTCTCTTTTATTTCAGAAATCACTAAGTAGTTTTAATGACATGCAAAGTTTTTCTTAAAATACATTTCCAGAAGTTCTTTTCCTCACAATCTCACAATTCAAGCATTTGATGTTCAAATATCCAGTATTTTAATGCTAAAGATTATTCATTCTTTGTTATATGTAAACATTGTAGCATTAAATGAGAATTTTTATTTATTTATTTTGTTTAAGTTTGCTAGTTCTTATTTCTTTTTAATCAACCAAATAATACAGAAATAAAAAATAAACAAAAAAACTCTGAAATATGTTTGAACCATTTTTGATTTATATCCACCGATAACTTAACATAACAAAAGTCTGGGAAATGAACAAACTTTTCATAACTGATGGAATGGCTTACATCTACATTTTTCGATAAAATACCCATATGAAAGCCTGCTCTCTCTCTCTCTCTCTCTCTCTCTTCTCACACACACACACACACACACACACACACACACACACACACACACACACACACACACGCGAAGGAATAAATGTATATCACACAGAAAAAAATTTCTCATGAAAACCTGATTCATTTGAGCAACATTTTCAATAATTCAATAATACTTTGGTAATAATCCTAATAACATTATAAAACAAACAAAATTAAAAATATCATGTGATAATCATGTGACTGAATACAGAATTAAGAATGATAACTGTAATATGTCAAATTATAGACTTGACAGAAACCAACACTTAGATGGTTTTCTCCACCATCCCCTAACTGACTTGACTGATATAAGTGAAAGAATCTTGACTGCGATGTAAAACACTATTACTCCATTCCACTCAATTCTATATAAAATTCAGTGCAAATTAAGCAAGATTTACAAAGTAAAAGAAGAATTTTTTTCAACTTATATTTGATGAGAAAACTATCGTTCTCATTCCTTTTAAGTAAAGACTAGTTTTAATGTGAACATGTGGTGTATCCTTGTATACACCAATGCATAGGTAAAACTTAGACTCAGTTTACAGACAAAGCAAAGTTTCCAATGCTAGAGAACCAAAGCTTAATAACTAAGAGATAAAAATGTTTCTGATGCAAGAAAGCCAAAGCTGGTTGAATTCAAGAGTAACTTTTTCCCTTCTTTTCATTGAAAATGACAGAACGACCTTATGCAATACTCACAAAATCAACTTTTAAAAACTTATAGAAAACAAGGCCCATTCCATTGCCTAATCATGTATTTTCAAGAATTTCAATAATCAGGCACTTATTTTAGGGAATAATTTTAACTTTTGTACAGTGGATAAAGTTTCAATGTAGTGAGATATGTAGCTTCATTTGTAAGGTGACCAAGGCCTCACCAGTTGTACTGAAATGTTGTTAAATCCACAACTTAATTTGATTGTCAATGACCCAGCAGCTGATATCTTATAAGATGAATTCAATATGATATGCTTGTAAGGTATTAGGGCCTTCAGACAGGTGAGCAAAACAATCAAGTTAAATAAACATTTATGTCTGTTATTTATGAACCCAATTCAAACATCCCTTTTTGTCATTATTATAATTGTAACTTTTAAACTGAATGTAAACATCACCAGTCTGCTATTCATTTTGACTTGCAAAGTGAATGCATAAATCTGACTGCCAAGTTGAATTAAACAATGAAATCAATTTTTAAACAATGAAACTTTTCATTAAAACTTTAGGGACCAAATAACAATAATATTGCATAAGCTAAAACTTGTAAATCTTATTACCATTAAGTTCAAGAAAATTACATTTATAAAAAAATTGATAAATTTCCAAGCCACACAAATTTTCAACCATACACCATTTTCATACATTGCACATCTCTCCAGACTCCTTTCAATTTTAAATCTCTCATCCCAAAATGTAGCAACAAATATATATCTCTTAAGTATGAACCTCTTCACATGTAACCTTTAACCTTTGCTTCAGGAAGGAAGCTCCTATAGTTACATCCTTTGTAGGAGCCGCTCTTTATTTTTGAAGTTAGTTTTGAAGCTCAACAACTCTGGCATTATTTTTCCAATGATGATCAATGTCTGTGTGAATCATCTATTTGATCTAGTAAGAAGTTCTATGCAGGAAAAAAAACTGATAACCCTCCACATGTATTCAGATATTTGCACTTAAGTATATTATCCTTCAGCACAAACTTATGGTGGTAATTCGTAAAACAAGTTCAAGAAAGACTTAGATTTTCTTCCGACAACAAATCTATTTAAACTATGATATATATTAAGCTAGATAGCTATATGTGTCTTTTTGTCCATCCACTCTTTCTAGATATTCTTTCTCAATTAAAATGTCTATACATTTCTGAATAAAAAGAAAAATAATATACGTCATTAATTACTTTGTTAAAAAAACTGAACAAAGGCAATGAAGAAAAATCTCATTTTAATAACTTCAATAACTTTATCGTTAACTTCATAGTTCTAAAATCCATCTCTACTTAGTTTTTCTTTATAAGCCCTCCTCGATTTTTCACCTTAAATCTTCGAAAGGCCAAAATCTGACGGGACAAATGGTGGCCATGAATAAAGCTTTTACTGTACATCTATCACGAGTAATGTTTTAATAATGTTTAAAGCTGTTTCAAATAGAACATTTGGGTCAGTTGCACAAAACATAACTCTAGATCCATCGGTATAAGACTGGAAAAGCATAAGCAAGTTATGTTTCAAATTACCATTTATATATCTTGTTACACTTTGCACATGACACATGTAGCTAGCCAGACAGGAGGTGCTTACCCTTCCAGAGCACCTAGCCTCACTTCCTTGATGGCAGTTTATGTGTACAACCGAATTTGCCAGTTTTTAAAGTTTTTACTTTGGTTTTTGGGGAATGTGATTAAGACATGGACTGGTATGTTTGTGTTTAATGATAATGTACCAGTAGGGCAGTCACCTCTAAGCAGGTGTCTTAATGATCTAGCTCCTAAAACACAATCCCTGATGTGTTGAAGACACATGCATATATAATAGCAGAAGTGACTTCATGAGAGCCTGATGTAATCTGACCTTACGCTGTCAGAACAAGGTTTCAGTGATAGTACTAAAAATGGAGTACTGTAATGTACAAGGATTTGTGTAATAGCGTCTTAACCCCAGTCATGATTCTTTCACTTATATCAAGGTTGTCAGTGTTGGATAGTGGAGAAAACCAGAGTGTCTGGACAAAACCAAAAACCTTTGACAAGTGAACTGACAAACTTTCTCACACTAGGATCTAGATTTGAATCCAGGTGGTGAAAGTCACAGTGATCTGTAAGTGTGTGTTCTAGACCACTCAGCCATTAAGGCCCCTTGCTGTTTGAGGATAAAAAAAAAAGAGACCTAGAACTTAAGTAATGGAAAACTTTTTTATATTAATCAGTCCAAAAGATCAATATAAATTTTATGTTCATTTCACAGTTGTCCTCACTGGAATTCAACCATGCAAATTACCTACCTTAATAACAGGTACTCTTGGTTTAAACCGTGATGATAATTGGTTGAACACTTCAGCTAGTAACTGTTGATGTTTTAAGATTTTCCTCATTTTCATAATTCTAACAACTGCCGCCTGAAACACAGAAAAATGTACAATTTTATAATAGCAGCTGCCAAATATATGTAATATTTATACTCTGACAAATGAATATTATATTTTTGGCATGTTAAATTAATTCATTTTGTGTATCAAAATCTCTAAAGAAAATAGACCTATCAGTTCTCACAGAAAATAAAACAAGCAAATCTATGACAAATTCAAAAGACAGGAGTGGCATTATTTATGGTATATTGTTATACCTATCCATGAGACAACTCCTTATTTCAGTTTCAAATATTGTATTTGTTCAGGATCAAAACCATGCCTTTGTACCTTGTTTAGTACTCCATAACTGACACACAATGTATGAAGATTTAAAAGCTTTCTTGTTTACAAAAGTAATAACTGGCTGATAAATGCAATCAACATACAAAACATTAAAGTCAAGTAATAATTTATTCAGATGTGTATTGAAAAAAAACTTCTTTCAAGAACATGTATTCTGTAATAGTTTTGGAATCTTTCATCTTTATCATAAAATTTTTTGAATCAATTGGAGATTTGATACAAAACTCTTAAGTATTAAGTTGTTTCATTTATCAAGTCAAAAATTTCGAACAGAGATGTATTATATATATGTATGTGTCTGGCGTTATTATAAGTTATGTGAAAAATTTCCGATAACTATCCATCATTATGATTAAAGAATGAATGAACGGTATTAAGATTTAGAAGAAAGCTTAAACCCAATTACAAAGCCATTTGAAAGGAGTGGAGTTGATTTTCCCATCAAGATTCTTTAATTAGGATAAAGGTGATCTGTTACAGGACAGTGAGGAAACCAAAGAGAAAACCTTTGGCAAGTGAATTGATAAAATTTCTCACACTAGGTTCTGCCCGAGTGGGTTTGGAATCAAGTGGTAAAACAATTTATAAGCCTGCACTATAGACATATTGATTACTTAGGCTACTAAAATGCTGTGTTAACCCACTCACTTGTATTAAAAGTTTTCTATCCTCTTCTATATGTTTGTGTGTAGCTTCTTGTTCTATTTTAACTTCTGCCTTCATAGGAGCATTAATATTAACACGTAGTTTTTTGCTACAAAAACAATATAAATCATAATATTAGTACATTTCAACTTTTTTACTAGGAAAAATTCAAAAGCTGCATTTTTGTATGGCCACTGGAATAAATTACAATGTCATATGTCAATTTCGTATGTAGTTTGTTGTTTGGTTTGGTTGAAAGTTTACAGCTTATTACTGCTTACAAAATTTGGTAAAAGACAGATAGACAATTAGATGGGGCAGATAGACAGATAAGCAGACAGAGAGAAGGAAGCACAGACAGACAGGGTGACTCCCTGAACTTGACAGTAGGTATAATATTGTAAGATATTCCTTAATACTGATGTACTTTTGAGGATGTATAGTGAAGTTTGATGTCATGTAAGTTATGGGTTATTAATTGGGCTCTTATCTCACATACTTCTAAGGGGTTGGTCTGCCATTCGCCAATTTAGCCAGTTGCTAATTTTTATAATTTCTGGCTCCAAAATATTGTTCAGTTTTTTTTTTTTTTTTAAAAACATTTCATTTATTTCATTGAGCTTTTAATTTCTGAGGTTCAATGGAACAGTTTTATATAAAAAGGCTCAAAATTTTACAAATTTTCGACTTTGTTTTTGGCTTCTAAGATTCAGAGCTAACCCTGGTTCTTTTCCAAGTATTCAATACTTACTATTTGTATTGGAAATATATAGACAAGGTAGAAGTAGGCTGTAGATCATTTTCATCATCTTCAGACACCAGCAGTTTGGATTTCAGCAAAATCTGTAGAACTTGGACTAGTGTATCCTAAACAAACAATCATGGTTTTTCAGTAAATTCTGTATATATATATTAATAGATAATAACTGGTTTTAATAAATTTGTTAAACTGGACCTTCCTGACAATGGTCACCTGCTGAGTATTTTTAACAAACTAAGATGGTTGGTCAAAAAAGGTTACATACAATAACACACAGATGGTGAAACAAATTCCTTATCTGGGTCCCAATGGCAGAGTGTCTCTTAATTTCTGGTTTTCACTACAATTCAAAACTGACCACCTCAAAAAATGTTGAAATCTAGTGTGTAAAGCACCATTAACTAATCATCACACAAATGATTGTGTTCTGCAAAATGACTTGGTGATTGAGTGGTCTTTAGTGTCGGCATATACATAACAGTGCCCCTCACTGCCTATTGTCCACTTGTATTCCAGATCTAACCACTCATTTTTATATTACAAATTTATGCTTGCCAACCTTATTATCAGTATATTAACAATTATCCAATAAAATTCTTTTCTGACAATCCTCTTCTTTTCATATAAAAAAATTTACAATTTTTGTAAAGAAAATTTTAATTCTAATTTTAATTTAATAACTCAAACTTCCTGATAAATTGAAGTCAAAATCAAAGTTCCATGTGCCTGGAGTAATCAAATCTTTATTGCCTCTGTTGATATACTGGGTACCTACCATAAGTGGTTGTATATTAACTAAAACTTACCATTTTGATTTGTGTGCTTTCCTGTAGCTGTTGAACAGTTAGTTCATCAGAAGAGTTGAACTGTAGTAAGACTGCCATCTGAAAGGTTGATGCCTAAAACACACAGAAAATGATACCAGAACTATTTTATCCTATACAGAAAAATAGATTTACATTTCTTTTATCCAGTAAAGCAATTTCTTTTCACAAAGAAAAAAAAAAAAAAAAACATTTTCTGTTTATGAAGCATTTTGTAGCAACATCTTTCAAAACTTCTCCTTCTCTTCTTCAAGACTAACATATTTGCATTAAATAATCAGAGGGCAGCAAATGCAAATGTCAACGGCTGTTCTGAACTTTGTGCAGTGAGTTAAAAAATGAATGCTTTTATTAGTGATAAGCATTTCTGGTTGAGCTTACATACTTAATCATATGTATATCACTAAATCTTCTAAGCGTTAATTGCAATTTAAAAAAAGCATTTTAAAACCCTTCAAAGTTCTGTTACAGAAAATTCATTTTGGCCTGTCATAATTATTTAGATCTCATTTTAGTGTATGTTTTATCTGAAAATTTACAGTATGAGATTTTTTTCCTCTGATTCCAAGTGTAAAATTAAATTTCAAGCTTACAAACTGTTTTATCTATCATAATAATTTTCATTTCTGTTTATTACACATAAACCATACAGATTTCCAACTATACATACATTCTATAAACAGTTATTACCTGTAAAGTATATCTGTTTTTGAAACAATTTGTGACAATTTCTCCTTTAGACATTTGATATAACCAGTTTAATTTCCTACCACTGTGTCGGTTACCATAGAAACAGGTAAATCTCTGAAAGCTCCTTTCCAGCTACAATATAAAATAATGTACATATCAAATACATGTATATTATTATTATTATTATTTTTTTGGTACATGCTTATATAATTTAATAACATTTTACGGATATATTTAACATTTTATAAAAAAAGACAAACATATATTTATTACAGATCAAATAACACAGCCAAAATACAAAGCAACAAATATGTTTGTCATTCGTTTATGAGAGATGTTTATAACTGAAGAGGTCATAAAAGGTCAAACTGCATATGCATATACATGTAAATCTTTCACTAACACTGTGATCATACTTATACTGTGATGTTACCAGCTACAGGTGAGGTACAGATAAATATATCAATAAAATGCATTGATAATGTTTAACAGAGAATCTATATAACACAATTTTGTATGTCACTGGATCAAGATCATACTGTGCCCAAGATTATGCATGTGCTTCTGACCAATTCTGCATTACTGCATACCGAAACTTATGGTAATATTTTAACAGCTTGTTAACAGTTCTAGAATGATGCTGGTTCATACAGCAGAATCCACAGTCAAGCTATACTAACAGTAAGCAGCCTACCAAAGTAGAAAGGAGATTTTATGTAAATGGTATATGTACATTTATAATTTTTCTGTTGACTAGTTTCTTTTTTGTGGTTTAAATATGAATTTTACTTACTTCTTGCGGTAATGAAAAGCTACAAGACTGTTGGAATGGCCACGAACCTGAACTTAATACCTGAATACTGAAGTCAACTGAAATATTAATAAAAATTTATATGTAATTACTCATCTAACAATACAAGATAATGGTGTTCACCAGCCTGTAATTTTCCTTCTTCCTTTTGGATTTGGTAAATTTTGTTTCTCTTTTTTAAAAACAATTTTATAAAATTGAAGCTGAAATCATAACAAACTATTTTATGACATGCTTGCAACAGCTAAAATCCTGACTGCAAACATGTTATTAATCATAACATTGCATAAACTTTTTGAGATTTGGATTCAATATTTGTAATAAATTTAGAAAAAACATTATAAGTGCAAGCAAAGTAAATGATATCCAAAACATTTTTTTTCTATATACGACTTAAACAAGACAATTTATTAAATTCTCTGATAGACTATCTACATGTACAGGTATCTGTATAAGGAATATTAAACATGTATTTCATAAGGGATGCATATCCTTCAAAATAAACATATTAAAAGCTGTAAAGAAAAGATAAAGGATCTACATGTAGTTTTTATTGGTAATTAATGTATGCACACTTAGCAAGCTACCTAGTACATGTGGCCATTGAATTGCAAAATCTCTCATGAATAGTAGTTTTGTTGATGATAATAATAAAACCTTACCAAAAGCAGACAGTGACACCATTGACAACTATGCAACTGCCATGTTAAACACTTTTCAGGGATGAGAAAATAAAAGTTTTGTGCAATTATTATTGCTGTAACATACTAAAGGTCTTATTAATATACATACTATCTAATTGATCTTCCGTTGATTTCTTGAGATGTTCTTTAAACTGATCATTAAGTTCTTTACTAACACTGATATCCTGGAACATCCTCTGTAACTTAGATGTATACTCAAAACCACAGGCTTGCTATTAAACAAAATCAACAAAATTAATCTCTATTTCATAATCCCTTCTCTTTTTTACTAAAAATGTTAAACCAATCTTACTGAGAAAGCAATTATCTGAAATCCGACAATAATACACACGCTTATTCTCATGTACCTTCATATCTCATTATTTCATTATTTTTTTTTTTTGAAATATTGAAATGCATGGCATTTTAAGTACATGTTTGCTGTCAATCCAGGTTTGATTGGACATTGCTTTGCTCATCTCCAGAAGTGATTCAATATCAATGATTCAATTAAAGACTAGGGTAAAAATATCCTAATCGTCTCAATCATCAACAGTTTGGCACAATATGTAAATACACTAGCTAGCGGCAAATGTCCCCAGATAGCTTGTTTGTACAAATATAACATTTTATAAGTGGCTCAATAAACTTAACATTGAATGCTGATGCTAACACAGACACTGATATGACAAAAGCTCTTTTTTACACTTCACACAGGGAGGCATGAAATTTTATTTATTTTAATGCATTAATAAAAGTTTGTATCTAAGGCATCTAATTATAATTTGGGTAACAAATACAAGAACTGATAACAGAACAACTGAATGAATCTCTTTGAATACTTTTCTTAATCTTACCTTTAATTTTGAGATCATGCTTGCCTCAGCATCATCACTTGCAGACATGTGTTGTACTAGACGTTTGGCTAACATTTTACTATAAAACTTCTGGAAAACATCTTTGTCTTCGATATATTTAAATACAATCATCACTTGATTCAGTGTGTCCTCCAGCTCAGCTTCTTCAGGATTCTTTGAACTAAAATGATAATTCCATGTAATGAAGGTACTGATGAAAAGTGAATGATGAAAAAACCTAGTACTGTTATTTTATCTGGTGTGTTCTCTAACTCTTAACTCTTCTGAGATGGTAATTCAATATAATGATTTCACTGTTTAAAAGTTTTACAAATAGAGAATGAATGCTTTTATTTTAGTGGATAAACATGAAAAGGAAAACTCTTCCAAGTTGAGAATATTTCTTGTATAGGCTAGGTAAAATTGCCGCTAAGATGTTTCATAAGTGTTACAAATTTACCTACCTCTTTTTAAGTAGAAGATCACAGTATTTTGCTAGAAGTTCTGGAGATTTACTGGAGGAATTTGCTGTTTTGGTTATGTAATTACTGTTTATAAATCTACCACAAGCCTGTAAAAATATACAGATACAGCTTTATGAAGTAACTAACTTGTTGACAACATGAAAAATTTCTTCTCATCAAAATCTGTCAAAAGCTTAAAGAAACATAACCCATTTAAATACAAGTATCTAGTTAATACACAAAAATTTCTGTAAGTTTCCCTGTTGAGCTAAATTTAAAAACACAGAAAATCAGTGGAAAAACATTTTCCAAGGGAGTAGTTTCTAATCAAAGTCTTAAATGATCGACAAGGACAAGTGTTTAACCAATTTCTTTTAAAAAAAACAGAAAAATTAAATTAAAAAAAAAAAAAAAAAAAAAAAAAAAAAAAAAAAAAAAAAAAAAAAGCTTTACAACCAAATTCAAACTTTCTCCTTTTTTAAACACTTGTTTGCCAAGGCAATCTGAATTTTGGCAACACCAAGCAGATACAACAAAAAGTTTGAAATAATATTCATTGTACTGTTATAAATAATATTAATAATCTTGCATTTTTTAATATAAAAATACAAAAATGATGTGTTGAGAGAAAAAAGAATTAAATGGAAGCATATTGGACTTCTGGACTTTAGATTTAACTCCAAAACTAATCTACAGACAAACAGATGAACAAAACTGTGTACTTACCTTGTCGAGAGCAGCAACAAATCCTGAGTCATTACTAAATGCTGTCATAACAAGTGCATGATATTTCTTATGTACATCTAATATTGTCTGTACATAAATCTTAGGATCCTACAATATAAAGAAACATTAAAATCAATAGAAATGAAAAACTTTTTTCCATTAAAAAAAATTTGATATCATTACTTCAAAGAATATTGTGTTTTTTTTTTCCCCTGAAATTTTTGTCGAGTGGAACTGAGTAATCATGATATTTTCATCCCACCCACTCAAGATTTTTACAATTATATCAAAGCAGCCAGTTCTGAGAAAACCACCAACATTCAGCAAGCAGACTCTCTAACACATGGATCTGCCTAAGATTTTTTTTCAAACATAGGAAGTGAGTCATTGTGATCCGCAAAGTATATTTTAAATTACTTGGCTGCCTAGGCACCTCATTTTTTCATCCCACCCACTCAAGATATTTTCATCCCACCCACTCAAGATTTTTTCGTCCCACCCACTCAACATTTTTACAATTATATCAAAGCAGACAGTTCTGAGAAAACCACCAACATTCAGCAAGCAGACTCTCTAACACATGGATCTGCCTAAGATTTTTTTTTCAAATATAGGAAGTGAGTCATTGTGATCTGCAAAGTATATTTTAAATTACTTGGCTGCCTAGGCACCTCTGTTATCTGTGAATAGGATGTAATGCATAATTTAGCAGAATGATGGAGTCTGTTTCTTTTTAAAGGTATCAAATACATTAATTAATTTTCATATGGAACAATTACTCTAACAAGCTATTTGAAAAAAAAAACAAAAACAAAAACTTTTTATGACACACAATTTCAAAATTATTATATTAATGTTATAATACATGTACTTGGGCCATGTTTCAAATCATTAGTTTTTATTTTCAAGCAATTTATAATGTAAAAATAACTTTGTCATAAAAAAAGGGATGGTTTCAATAAATTACAAATTCAGCCAGCTTTGGACAATGCTGTAAACAAAATTTAATTCCGCTGATTAGTTGCTATCAAATAATAAACACAAAAAGTGGGACTTATGCATCAGATTTTTCAGGACTAATGACAAAATTTGGCTTTTGTTAATAATGCTGATAAAAAACTATTTATAACCATTGCTAACCCTCAAAAAGATTTGTAAGAATTATGTATATAACTTACATTCAATGCTGCATCTCCACATTTCTCTACTGCTGATACACCTTGATTGTATATATGGGTTTCTAATAAATTTTTAAGTTCTCCTAAACCATCTTGTATTCTGGACACTAACTGATACATCCTACCTAAATCTAAAATGCAGAGTAAAAGATTGAAGTTATGATCCAATCCTCAAGGGAGAAACAACACAACAACATTCCCAATTAGCCCCAACTGCTTCCAAAATATTGGTCTAAGCTGCTACACATACAATATATATGGTCTATGTAACTAAAAAGATGTCTAACTACATGTCATTTAAATGGGCCTCTCTACAGTTTCCCCAATTGGGCCCCATTGTCAAGATATTGGCAAATTAAATACTTCCTGTCCTATAATTTAGGTATTGTATGCTTAAAAGAAATAATTCTAAATAACATGTAATTTACTGGGAATCACATAAACATGTAGCTTTGCCTATTGGGTCCCAACTGGTAAAATTTTAGCAACCTAAAATAATGCTTTTTAGAAGGATACAGCCTATAAAATATTTAGTCACTGTATGGTAAAAGGGCTTTAGGCTGTGGTGAGCTTAAAACCTTTTTTAATTGGATCTTAAATTTTAGTTTAAAACTCCAAATGTTTATTTTTCACAAATTGAAAAGTTTTATAATTCAGCATAGCTGAAAAGAGTTTTTTTAATGCTAACAAACAATTCTCCCCTGAAGCCAAAAGGGGCATGTCTAACATGAAATTTTTTTTTTTCAGAAGCTTTCATTAAAATACCTACCATCATTTTTGTCATCATCCAACAGATTCTGGAATTCATAATGAAATATTTCTAAATGTTTTTCAATAAGAACTTTTTCACATTTTTTGGCTAATATATCCTGTGTACTCTCATGTAAATATAACTGAACCCTTCTCTGCTCCTCCATTAATCTAGATTCAGCCTGGAAGAGAAAAAACAACAAAGTTATACTCTTTTACAAACCCATTCAAAAGTGTCCCTTATTGTATAGGTTTAAGAATAGATTTTAGTGCAAAAAAATAGTTTTCTTTGTCTAGGTTGGTGGTTTTTTTTTTTTGTACTAGGAAGTGTTGCTTCCTCTATCATCCTAGAATTAACCTCCTAAACAATGGCATAATAATCCGACTTGGAGTTAAACATTCTCACACAAAGCAATAAAAGTTAGATTTGAAAGATTTCTGTCATTCTTTCTGCTATCAACTTGTGCCATGGAACAACTTGCGTGTGAATTTGAACAAGAGCACCGCCGAGCGTAGCATTATACGCCCGTGTTATATTGATCGAGTAGTACTATTTACTAGTGTGGCGACACCTTTAGGGGTTTCGCGGGAAAGAATGGAACAATCTAGAGGATTTCTATCAGTAGAGCTCATCCACAGAACTTGCCACTCAAAAGTTTGACACAGACCTAACGGATAAGTGCCAAACCTACCAATAATTTGGTAAAGAATTGGTTACTTTAATATGGGTACGAATTCAAAACGGTACGTTAAATTGTTTTTGATTGATAGTGCCGACTTTAAACAGTTATTGTGGATTTTATGTAAAAGATAGAAAAAATATAAAAATAGCGTCTTTTCCGTCAGATCTTAAACATTTTTCGGTCAATGGACGACTTTTTCGTACAATGAACTGTTATTGAACAGGAGTGCGTTAAACGTAATTGTTTTTTGGAAAAATTCATTTTTTGCATGTTTGACCCCAAAATTAAGTATGATACCGATTTTTCCCAAAAATTTCACCAAGTTAGATAGCTAGATCGCATTAGACTCCATAACCTCAGAAATTTTTAGCAAAATCTATCAAGGAGTTTTCAAGGTCCCCAAGATGCAAATATATGCTGCTAAAAAGGAGAAAGTTGTCGCCTTTATCATTTCACATCCAGAGGATGTTCCGAATGAATTCGTCACTAATCCTCTAGATTGTTCCATTCTTTACTGAGAAGTATAAGTACAACTAGGATATATGTATGTAAAAATATATTGCTAAATGGATAGTGGTAGACTGATATATAATTCATATTCATTTCCAGGTAGGAAGAAGTTTAAAATATAATGTTAGGTCATGGCAGTGTTTTCATGTGTTAAGCATTGCATGCAGGAAGATTTTAGGAAACAAATACATTTTTTGTCTGAAATGTTTTGAGAACCTTTTTTTTAACCAACCTGAAATAATTTATATCTATAAAGCTTAATTATAATTTGAACTGTTGTCGTGATCTGTGCAGTATGATAAAAAGGTGTTTTAAGTTAGAAAAGGGGCATAACTCCTCCAAAAATAATCTGAAAAAGTTGTAATTCGAACTTGCACCAGATAATAAAATCGTAAATGTGTATACCAAATTTCATTTGAATCCATAAATAGTTGTAGGCTCTGATGATTGGAAACCACATGGTCATACATACAAAAATTTCTAAGTTAAAAAAGGGGGATAACTCCTCCAAAAATAATCCGAAAAAGTTGTAATTCGAACTTGCACAAGGTATTACCATGGTCAAGCTGTATACCAAATTTCATTTGAATCCATAAATGTTTGTGGTCTCTATTGAACGGAATACAAATTGTTAACAGACGCCCGCCCACCCGGACGGACAGCACCGTAACATAATACGTCCCGTCATATGACGGGCGTATAAAAACTTTAAGTACTAGTACACCCCTTTTGATGCCAAATCAAAAAGAAAAGGGAAACAACTTTTCACAAAATTCAAGTCATCTAGAGATATGAAACCTGTTAGTCAAAACAATAAGTTGTTTAAATTTTCTTGTAAGTTTGAACAGGAAAATTTGAAATTCAGAATGGTCAGAATTTCAGACAAATCTCTAAATTGTTATATAGTACAGTATAACCTGTAATAGCGTCCACCTCTATATAACGTCCACCTGTCTATAGCGTCCAGCCTAAAGTATCCCCAATCGATTTTACTATATAAAGACCCCCTGCATAGCGTCCACCTGTCCAATGCGTATAGCGTCCACCTATCTCGGTCCCGATCGGCATTAAATTTGTGTATAACGTCCACTATTCGGCTGATCAAGGGGCATAACTCGTATTTTTCAACACAACCGGAAGTGTTGGTGTCAGAGATATTCTTCTTTCAAGTTTAATTTCAAAGCGAATTAATGTGTTTGACATGCCGACATTGTGTTTATTATTGCCGATTGGGTTCGGGAAGAGCGTGGATCGATTAATTACAAGGGATTTTATGACTCCTGGATATGTTTATAATAATGGATGGCGAGAACCGCCGATGTTTTCTTAACAGTTAAACGGCATGGTCTTGATTTACTCAGCCTGGACATGTCAAGGTGTCAACTAATTATCCTTTGTGATATATTAACAGGGTAACAATCAATTACATCATTAACCAATTAATAAAGTTATACTATAATAGCGAAAACCACATATTTTGAGAATTTTGAAAATGTCGAATCTCCGTCCAGTTCAGAAAGCTTTAACTGTCTAACATTAGTGCAATGTGTTGAAGTAATCAGGTAGATACGACAATTAAAATTTTTAAAGCATATACATTTTAAAAAAGTGGTGAGGTGTGATATACATCGATTTAAATTTCTGTTAACTTTTGTTACAATTTAGTGTTAATAAAATCTATTTAATTTATATAATATTTTTTGTTTTTTTTTTATTAAATCTGTTGATTTCACTTGTAAGAAGATGTTATTTGCAACAGCTACAATGGTTAAAAAATGATTATAAATTTCTTTTATGCCCACTTATGGTGCTAATTTTCATGGTCAAGATTAATTCACTTAATATCAAGATGCAGTTTAATTAAAATGATCAAGTCACTTATTAAATCCCAAAATCACTGTAAATTGAAATAAATTAATAAATTTTTCTTACAAGTTTTATTTGCTTAAGTTAATAAGTTAATTTAAGTAATATCTTATGTAGAATGATTGTGAAAGATTCTGTTTTAAAGCCCTTTGTCAAGCAATGGTATGGCAAATTTCCTTTGCGTCATTTGTGACCCTGTATATAAAGCCCACCTGTCTATTAAGGACACTTTTGCCCAATCCCTTGGGTGTCCTTTATACACAGGTTATACTGTACCTTTTTCATGTATTCAGTAACTGGATTCTGTCGTAGAAATTCTGTACTTTCTCTAGTGTAAAATCTTTCTGTGTCATCAAGGAATGGAGTTTCAAAATTCTCTTTATAGACACTTAATGTAGGGCCTTTAGATGACGGATCATCTTCATTTAAACCAAGTTCAACTGAAATATTCAAACAATAAATGTTAATGATTATTACTATGTTTATACAAAAATAACTTGTATACAGAGAATTAACAGAATCTATCACCATTAGTTGTGCAAGACAGGCAAAAAATATTTGAAAAAAAGGTTAAATTTTTTCCTCACCCAACAGGTGTTGAATAGTCCTTTTCTCAGTAATAAAGTGTAAATTTGATCTTTTAATACAATTGCAACATGCAAAAATGAGATTATTTTTGCTTTGCATAAATGATGCCCCAATCTAATAATCTACAAATGATGCTTTACAGTTTGTATAACTTGTCTCACATTGGTTGAGACAGAGATCCATATCTCACTATTAGGCAAAAATTGTCTATTTTTATTATAGTAAATCATAAATGCCAAGTTCTTGCAATTCTGATCAAAGTTGCAATAAGAAAAAAAATCTTACACAGCTATTTGTATGAGGTCAATTTATTCTGAACACTGGTAAGACCAAATCAAAGAAATATAACTCTTGTGAAATATTTACAAAATGTCATATCACAACCTTTAACAAGTAGTTACCAAGATACAAAAATATTGCTACTTGTATCAGCACCAGTAAAATACTAATTCTGGATTGATCCCAGTTTCACAACCATACAGTCAACTGAGTGTACACTCAACTCATATTAGAGAATATTTTAATGTCAATTTTTATGACTTTACACAGGTAAAATAGAAAATCTACTGTTATATTTAAATTGTTTGGTGTATGTTTGCAGAACAAAATAAAACATTGTCTCATAGAAAATTTAAAATTTTTAAAATATTGATGAGAGAAAATTGGGAATATTTGAGTTGAATGTACATGTACACTCAATTGAGTGAATGATTGTGAAACGGGCCAGGTGCTATCATTTGAGTGCAAAATATTGATGTCAAATGAAAAATGCTGGATATAACAAGATAACATGTGGCTAAGGTGTCTGTACACTTCCCAAAAAAATAAAATCATTAATCTATATTAAATCAACTCAGTGAAAACTGAATAATGGCAATTTTTTTTAACCAATGAATCACTCTAGCCAATTCCCATTCTGACATTTTAATCAACTTATTCAAAAGATCTGAATGGACCAACATGGCCTATACTGATACCAAAACAATCTTAAACACTATCATCAATGTCTATCTAGCCTATGTTTTTACTTGTGGCTAGACTCAAACCATAAATTTAGTCATTTCCTTCACAATTCATCAGAATATTTACCGTAACAGTTTATGACACCGCTAACAAGTCTCGTGTTTATCGTCTCTCCGTGTCGCTCCCGTTCTATCAACTTTAATACTGCATTTGTCACTTGTTTGTTTAACGGTCTGAATAGGTTATCTCTCCATGTGATTAGGGCAAGCTTTAATAATAATAATAATAATAATAATAATAATAATAATAATAATAACAATAATAATAAAATAAGCTATCATATAATCAATCACCATTAATAGACTCATGTTGTTTTACACCTCCAGTTAAGATTCTTTCACTTAATTCAAGACCATAACTTTTGGGATGGTGGAGGAAATCAGAGTATAATTATTTCATTTATCACTAGATATCATCAGATTTCCAGGATATTGCATACTACTACTAAGTTATGTAAGTGTTCCTCAGTCAATAACATACCTTTATCTACACTGTAAATAATATATGAATGAATTTAATCATTTATATTTTAATATTTACATCTATATTTCATTTATATGTATATTGAGATGTCACTAGCTATCTAGATGAATTTCAGAAATCAATAAATATGTATATGTGCTGTTGTCAATGATCAATTCAGTTTTCTTTATTATTCCATGGTGAAATAGAGCACTGATTTTTCATATTTCATACATGCATGTATAAAAGACGAAGAATTAATGGTATATCCAGGCAGTCAGATCTGGGGATGGTGGAAAAACCAGACTGCCAATAGAAAACCAATGATCTTTGTCAAGACAACTGACACTTTTTTTCACAATAGGATCTACCAGGGTTGGACTAAACTCAAGTGTTGAGAGATGATTCTTAAGACTGTTGATAGACATAAAACTAAATTTCAAAATGCTGGAAAAAGGTGAATTCACCAATAATAAATCACAGTAATATGGTTGCTCATATCATGGTTGTCAACATTTTTTTAATCAAGCTTTTATTGTCCTCAAAATGACACTTGAAAAACATTTCAAATTTCAACATGACCAAAAAAAAAAAAAAAAAAAATTATATATATATATATATATATATATATATATATATATACACACAATGCAACTTCCGAATACCGGCTTTGTGCGGGACCGAGGAATTTGGGCGGTTTTCAAAGGGGTTGGTATTTAGAGGGCCTCATGAATCTGGTAATCCGATTCAGTCAGAATCTCATCCATTTCAGAATTTTATCAAACAGTGTATTGAAAAAATATGTAAATGTCATTACATTCTCATAAGCATTGAGCATACATGTAATTCTTGAACTTAACAAGTACCTTGTGTAAAAATCTAAAGCTTACAAGCTGGCAGATTAATACCAACAAATGTACAATGTCCAAGGACAGATACATGTGTTCTGTTAGTAAGGCACACATGGTACAGCATCCGGAAGAAAATGAAATGATTTATTTTACAAAATTTATAGTTTTATATGAATTGTATATGCTATTTACATAAAATGAGGCAAAAATATTATCACATTACTTAAAACCTGAGCCGATTATGCATTGATTCGGTATTTCAGTATTTCTAGTGACTTGATTTTGGGATCGTGGTGACAGGAATGTTTTGATATTAAATAGTAATCATTTTTTTTAAAGTGTCTAAATGAAATAGACATTAATGATTTTTTTAAGGCAAAAAATATTTCTTAATATTTTTTTTGCATTGCCTGAGTGAAAAAACATAATTCTTTATAAAATGTTTTGATCACCATAATAAGAAAACCAATGACCTTATTCAAGTAAGGGTAAAAACCTCGAAGTTAAGAAATTAAAACCATAAGAAAGACAATAATTGCAATAATTTTATTATTGAATAATAAAGGAAACCAATTAAGATTGATTTAATTATTAATTCAAGTACATCTGCACAGGTAATCTGGTCTATCAATACAATGATGTGTACATTATGACAGGTTGTTATTTCAGTAATCGGATTAGCAGATCACTTGTCTGTTACGGTTCATTGATGCATTGCGACTTCCGAAGGCTAGTTTTCGAAAGTAAATTATTAGGATTTAACGTGATTTTGGCACTTAAAAAGGCAGATGTTTGTAATTCAGAGGGACCAGTTTATGGAAGTTTATTGTAATATAAACAAAGAAAGATAAATTCGGGACTGATCTCGTGTGTTCGGTATGTAGAGGTGATTGGTTTCAGAAGGGCCAGTATTCGGAAGTTGCACTGTAAATAAAAAATAAAAAAATATAATAAAATAAATTATTACTTCATGTTAAATTATTACAATACATACTGAATATATTTCATAGATGCCTTTAGTTCCTTCATCACATTCTCGCCGGACCCAATGTCTGTTGAGGTAAGCACACACACCATTTAGAACTTTACTAGAAAATTGATAATCCTCCCATTGTTTAGTGTAAAATGTCAGAACTTGTTCATCTAAAAGATCCTGTCCATCCTGAAAGAGAGTAAACAAAGGCACAGTAAATAAAAACATCTATAAGACTTAGAACAAAATAATTAAGAGCTAATTGCTGATCTATGCAGTTTTAGAAATAAAATTTCTGTTATGTCAATATTTTCCTCATGACAAACAACAAACGTCACAAGGAAAATGTGGCTATTCTGTATATCTTATTCATCAAAAACTTATAATGGATAATGGGCACTGACTTCTGGAATGTAGATAGAATTTTTCAAACCCCTAAAGCAAAGTGCCATGTAAAAGAAAACATTCAAATGACCCTATTGGTCAACCTATAATAAGACAATATAATTTTATGTTTTTAAATGCTCTGTGTGAAAAATAAACAGAAGTTTCAGATGTCAGCTATAAACATATGAAGGTAAAAGATTTACAGAATCATGACTACCGGTAACTCAGCTTTCACAGATCACTAGCAAATTCCATATATTTGTGTCAAAAAACAGTTAATCCAAACTTTAAGGTTTTTGAAAACTTTTCTAAACTGAACTCATCAAACTCAGAGGAAACTGAAATCTTGTCTAAACTGAAATAAAACCAAACTCAGGAAACTGAAACCTTGTCTAAACTGAAATAAAACCAAACTCAGGAAACTGAAACCTTGTCTAAACTGAAATAAAACCAAACTCAGATAAAACTGAAACCTTGCCTAAACTGAAATAAAACCAAACTCAGAGGAAACTGAAACCTTGTCTAAACTGAAATAAAACCAAACTCAGGAAACTGAAACCTTGTCTAAACTGAAATAAAACCAAACTCAGATGCAACTGAAACCTTGTCTAAACTGAAATAAAACCAAACTCAGAGGAAACTGAAATCTTGTCTAAACTGAAATAAAACCAAACTCAGAGGAAACTGAAACCTTGTCTAAACTGAAATAAAACCAAACTCAGAGGAAGCTGAAACCTTGCCTAAACTGAAATAAAACCATACTCAGAGGAAACTGAAACCTTGTGTAAACTGAAATAAAACCATACTCAGAGGAAACTGAAACCTTGCCTAAACTGAAATAAAACCAAACTCAGAGGAAGCTGAAACCTTGCCTAAACTGAAATAAAACCAAATTCAGGAAACTGAAACCTTGCCTAAACTGAAATAAAACCAAATTCAGATGAAACTGGAACCTTGCCTAAATTGAAATAAAACCAAACTCAGAGGAAACTGAAACCTTGTCTAAACTGAAATAAAACCAAACTCAGGAAACTGAAACCTTGTCTAAACTGAAATAAAACCAAACTCAGAGGAAACTGAAACCTTGCCTTAACTGAAATAAAACCAAACTCAGAGGAAACTGAAACCTTGTCTAAACTGAAATAAAACCATACTCAGAGGAAACTGAAACCTTGCCTTAACTGAAATAAAACCAAACTCAGAGGAAGCTGAAACCTTGCCTAAACTGAAATAAAACCAAATTCAGGAAACTGAAACCTTGTCTAAACTGAAATAAAACCAAACTCAGATGAAACTGGAACCTTGCCTAAATTGAAATAAAACCAAACTCAGATGAAACTGAAACCTTGCCTAAACTGAAATAAAACCAAACTCAGAGGAAACTGGAACCTTGCCTAAATTGAAATAAAACCAAACTCAGATGAAACTGAAACCTTGTCTAAATTGAAATAAAACCAAACTCAGAGGAAACTGAAACCTTGTCTAAACTGAAATAAAACCAAACTCAGATGAAACTGAAACCTTGCCTAAATTGAAATAAAACCAAACTCAGAGGAAGCTGAAACCTTGCCTAAACTGAAATAAAACCAAATTCAGGAAACTGAAACCTTGTCTAAACTGAAATAAAACCAAATTCAGGAAACTGAAACCTTGCCTAAACTGAAATAAAACAAAACTCAGAGGAAACTGAAACTTGTATAAACTGAAATAAAGAACAGTCCTGAGATTTAGACCCAAAGGTTTTCAATTCAGACTGTTCTACTGCAGTTATAAGTATATTCACTTACTGTCAATAAATTCACTAAGTACTGCTTTAAGAAATCTTTCAGTCTTTTGTAAAGTTCCAGACCAACAAATTGTGCGCCTCCTGTTGGTGGTTTTGGTCCCCGACGTCCAGCTGGTGTCCGAGACTGTTGACCACTTTGTCCTGATTGATGGACACTGGTACAATAGTTATATACATGTCTGTGAAAAATTGGGTTAAGGAGAATTGTACTTAATTTGAAGAAGTTTGTGTTTGTAAGCACATGAATTACTCATCTGTTATTAAATAACAGTATATATTTTTTGTGGATAAAAATTGAATTTATTGATTGAAAAATGTATGAATGTAGTAGAGTCAAAAAATGCAGTTCCTTGGAATGCTATGAGAAAACCACCAACTTTATTTACGTGAATTCAAAGAAACTAACAAACTTTCACATATTAGGATATGTCTGGTTGGAATTCTAACCTACACAGTAAGAGATGCTGTGCACCTTAAGCTGCCACTTTTGTAAATGCTGTGTTTTGAAAACACCATGTTGAACACAACTTGAGGAAATCAAAAAAGCCTGGAAACGACGACTGAACTTTGGCAAGAAAACTGACAAACTTTTACACACAAGGATCTACCCAAGTGGTTGAACTTAGATTGAGAGGCATTGTGATCTTTAACCATGCTTCAGGCCACTCTGCCACAAAGCCCCTGACAACCACACTGCCACTGGTTATGTTAGGATCCCATTAGAGCAGATCCTAGAGTGTAAAAATGTCAATTTCCTTTACCAAAGTTCAGTGATTATCTCTGAAAAATCTAGTTTCCTCACCCCATCTAAGAACTGAATGCCTCAATATGAGAAAAAAAAAGTTCATTGGGATGTGTTACACTAAACATTCCAATGTGAGGTAATTACTTCAGAAGCAGCTTACTGGTAGTAGTAGAGACTACATGAAGTTAGTAAAATCACCTTCTGATTTTTTTTAAAACCTGTATGAATAGCAACATTAGAGTATGGTAGGGGATGAATACTATTTTTGTTAGTATGTCTAGTGCTAGGCTTACATTTCTACCACCATACTATAACTGATGACCAATTTTGTATAAATTCAAAACTATAGTCAGCATCAGTTCTATATCATTGTTTTTAAAATTGTCAGAATATCTATTGTCAACTTGGGATCCAAGATAAAATTAACAAATATGTAATGTAATATTATTTTGCTTTATATATATATATGTGTGTTGCATATATATACCACCTATAATTTATGTGTATTCTGTTGTTATCGTTGTAACGTTGTATACATGTTAAACTATAAGAATTTTTGTAATATGATTCTAAAAAAGATTATTATTATTATTATTATTATTATTATTTAAAAAAAGGATACGTATAGAGTTCCATATATCTGTTTCTGGCCATGCTTTGTCTGGCGTATACATGTTTAATTCCAGATTTTAAATCATCCCAGATCTGATCTAGTCCAATCTGTTTTAATCCATGTGGATTCTGAGATCTTTGTGATCCAGCCATTTTTGTGTGTTTGTTAATTGTTAAAACTGTATTAAGTCACAAGTTACAGTTATATGGAAAAATAGTAAACTTTATATCAGCACAAATAAAAAATCACTCCATCTTGAATTCTGTCATTGCAGGTGCAGATCTGAAAAAGAAATAATGTCAATTAAAAATGAGTTTTTCTCAATCTTGAAAAATATATTCAGCATCTTTTTTTCCAAAAAGAAAAATTCATTAGCTGTGTCCATGGCAAAATGTCTTCTTTTAATCAAACCTGTAGCATTGTGTAAATTCTTTCCTTGTTCCAAGAAGACACTAAAATTTGATAATCGGGCTGGTTAGAATTCCACACTTGTAATACTCAGATTTTAATTTATTTAAATGAAACAAATGGCTATCACTTGTAACTCAGATTTCAATTTATTTAAATGAAACAAATGGCTATCATTGACAATGTGACCAGTCCTCTATGAGCTCACAAATGGCTCTTCTGGAAGTGGTTCATGACCTGTTTGTTGCTTATAAAAAAGTGACTTTTCCCGTCAAACTGCTTAAAAATTTGCAAATCCAGTATTCATAAAGGAGAACCTTTACTACATATGATCATGATTTGTAGCATGCAGAATTGTTATAACAGAGCAGGTCAATACAAGCTTAGTAGCCTACATTAGACCAGATTCCAGTAAGTTATCTAGTAAATTTTAGTAAATGTTAAGTACTGCAGAGATGAAAATGTGATCAAGTAAAATGTAGTTAAATAAGACTGAAATATAATTCCACACAAAACTTCCTCTTGTAACACCCCCCCCCCCCAAACCCACCCATTAAATTATTAAATTCTATGTAAAATTTCTGAAAAATTATTGTTGAAGAAATGATCAAAATGACATGATTCCATTTCAGTTGAAATTAAAATTTATTGGAGGGCACAAAAAGAAGTTTTTCCCACATGAAATGTTCCTGAAATCCAATCTATAATCGGCATAAATGAGTAGAAACTGAACTGCTGTGTTTACAACCTTTGAGTTAAACTTGTGTCCAACCTAAGACAACTTGCATTATATTCACTGAAAAATAACAACCACACGACCAGCCTAATGAATCTTTTAAGCTCTGGACAGACTTTAATTCACTCGAGATGTTAGATTTTGCATTAAAAAAATAAATAAAGTTCACTGAAATGTTCTTGAGAAAGATTCATACTTAAATTTCACATTCTGGGTATATATAAACCTCTGTTGAACCATTCTACCCGAGTTCATGAATTACCTGAAACTGCTGTGTTACCTGTCTGTAGAAACAGATATAGGCGTTGCTGCTCTCTGGTCTGTTTCAATTGGGGTATCTCTCTTAATTTTTTTTATTTTTTGGCCAGTTTCAGTTAATAATTGCTAATTTAAAGATGATTTATTTACTCTCTGGTCTGTTTCAATTGGGTATCTCTCTTAATTTTTTTTCTTTTTTGGCCAGTTTCAGTTAATAATTGCTAGTTTAAAGATGGTTTATTCATTAAATCGGTTGAACTACTGTCTTATTCCTTATACCAAATGTAGTGGGACTAAGACATTCATAACATATTTAAGTGTATTGTGTACAAGATAATTACAGTAGATACAAGGTGACAAAATGCCAAAATTTCTGGTCTGGATCTTTTGGCCTTGTGGTAGTGTGCTCACTTACCACAAGGACGGGATGGGTTTGATCCTCAGCTGGGGCACTTGGTGAGTAATTATATTTCTTTCACTGTTCTTCCCTTTGTACATAATAAAGATGATATTCTCAATAAACATTTGTCTGGTGAGGCTTCAAACAAAGTTCTAACGTGCTGGTTTGTCCTGAAAATCATGACTCTTTATGGCTTTGCTATACTGATATGTGTCGCCTGTATCAGAGAGTCACAATTTTGAGGACTATGTGCTGGTAAGGAGTGTGTTACGAAAAAAATTGACATAATACTGGTATGTATAGTAGTTAAAACATCAAGAATTCTTGATTATTTATGATATTATTGATAAATCATGATCGGGTCCCAGTTTCACAATCATTCACTCAACGGAGTGTACACTCAACTCAAATTCGGGAATATTTCAATGTCAATTTCTAAGACATTACACAGTTAAAATTGAATATCTAATGTAATATTTTAATTGTTTAGTGTAGGTTTGTTCAACAAAACAAAACATTGTCTCATAAAACTTAAATTTATAAAAATATTGATGAGGGAAAATTGGGAATACTTGAGTTGAGTGTACACTCAGCTGAGTGAATGATTGTGAAACTGGGGCCTGTTCTATCATATAAATTCAGAACTTCAGATTGGTTTAAGGGACTGTCCAGATTATGGATATCCGAGTTTTTTTTTTTTTTTTTTTTTTTTTTTGTTTTTTTTTTGCAAGGTCAAATTCCTACTTTTTTAAAAATTATTCTGGTATAATTTACATATTTAAAAAACACTTAAAATTACCATTGATGAACAGAACAATTCCACGTTGTCATCTGCCAAAATGTTTGGACAATAAGTTTTAATTTACATTTGCTGAATATTTCTTTGTACTTCTCAGCCTCAAACAAGCTTTATCAAAATTTGTTTTGATGACTTTAAATTGATTTTATCGATTTTAAATGCTTAAATTACTTCTTCCGATAATCATCCATGTTAGGTTTATTTTTGCTGATGGCATAACTTTCCACTTCTCATTTTGCAAATGGCGACCGCATAATTTCACTAACAAAAAATAAAAACACGACTTTGTATTTTGGGCTCATGTGCTTCAATTAAAGTATATTTCAGAAAATACTCACCATCAAATTGAAAATATGGTAAAAATAATAAAGTAATTCGTCTTAAAACTCAATCGATGTGATCTAAACAATAATTTTCTCTCAATTTCATTTCTGATCGAAGTAAAATTTAATATGGAAATTATCTCCCTTGCCGGTAAACATTTTCGCCAATAGATGGTGTTGTCAAAAGTCAAAACCAAGTGATGATTGTTTTGTATTTATCAGCAGAAATAAAATTATTTTGTGTAACTTTTTAGAATTAAATGGCTTGATTTTAAATAATATATATATACTGAAATGTTGAATTAATTTAACACGTAATTAAAAATCATATTTTAGACTTTCGTTCTATTTATTGACATTTATCAATTATTCTGACTAAAACTTTTTTGTGTATTTGTGTAATGGACGTGAGATCATTAGTCACCTGAATACTGGTCAATTTCTCAATATTTCCATTTTAGGATAAATAGCGAACGCTATAATTTTTATCCATTTTCATTCAGAACCACCGCAGAAATTTGTGACGATTCGGAGGAGAAATAGTCAACTTGTAATTTTTAAGGTCAAAAGTAGGAAGTGAAAGTTGAAAGTACAACTACAAAACAAGATAAGAATCTAGGCCTAATTTATTTCACCATATTTATTATTTATTGACTTTATTGAAATTTTACAAATGGCAGGCAAGTATAACCAGGAATAATAACTCTAAGTTTTTGTAGTTGTATTTGGTCCAAATCAAATTGTAAAGTTCAAAGAAAATTATATTGACAAGAATGTTTTCATAAAATTACGTTTTAGTTTACTGAACAGAACTCATTACTGGAAGCTTAAATCCAACGGGAATGTAAGAAGTGTACATAATTTGAATATCGTGTACAGAAATAATTTACAACACGAAATGAGTATTCTTAACCTCATTTTTTAGTCAGAGCTGAAGAAGTTCTTCCAGGGTTGAAACAGGTGCTTGAGTTACCGGTAACATTTTTGGAACACAGACTAAATACTGGACCATTCTACTGTGTGACTAAGAGCCATGCATATTGTTGAATTCACTTAATTTAGATTTTGCCTTTTTCTAAGAGTTGACAAAATTTGTAAAGTTTTCCATTAGTTAGTTTTAAATGGAAGGAACAGGGAAATTTTCAGTTTCCAAATACAAAAATATCAAGGCATAATATCATGTTATTTTGGCATAGTTACCTAGACCAATTGTTCTGAAATATTAAGGATCCCTTGTTTATTTTTACCAAAAAATAGTTGAGTTCATGGTAGGTATTGATCTACATCAGTTGTTAGATCTTTGGTCAAGCACATAATCTGACAGTACATGCAGGTGCAGGTGAATGTTTTTCTCTGAGCTCTCTGTTTTCCTTATCCATCCCAGAACCGACTTAATTTGTTACTTGAGATCCACAGGTCACAAGTGTTGTATGAAAATTGCACTTAAAAATTCTACACATATGCGCAACATTAATTAAACTTAATATACAATTATGACGTTCTGTATAATTTATTAAAAAAAATTTCTAGAATTTTAAATTATTAGCAACCAGGTTTCCTAAATTTTAAAAGTATTTTTTTTTCACAAATTTTCTTAAATAAGTTATTATTATTATTATTATTATTATTATTATTATTTATTATTATTTTTTGAAAATTAAATTATCAGAATTTAGTTGCCAGTAATGATTTTGGCTACCAGGGGTGGAAACACAGCAAATGTATTTGTATTTTGTATATTTTCTTTTAAAAAAAAGACAAGGTAAATTTTCTGGTCAAGTAAATTATGTAACTATACAGTTTACACAAAACAAGTATGGTATATCCACTGGCCTCAATGTATGAAGGTAGTCGACCAACTCATGTTTGTGTTATCCCTCTTTTTATTCATTATCTACCACTTTGACATTGTTTTATATTCTATGTTTTCTTCTATTTAGAAAAAGGTAAAGGATATCCAACACAGCATCCAGCATACCCAATACAGCCTACAGTACCAGTGGCTTCCTATCCAGCACAGCAAGGTATGTACACAGAAATATTGAATACTTTTATTATACAGCAACACCAGTTATAATGACATCTGTTCATTAGGACCACTGTTTTAAAATTCCTATGCCTAGGTTTGAACCCCACTTGGGGCATATATAAATGTGAGAAAGTTGATCAGCTGAGGCATTTAGAGGCACTGATTTTTAAGTGCCAACTTTAGGCCACTTGGCCACCCAGGTTTCTCCTCAATGTCTGAGTCTAAAGTATATGATTACTGATTGCAGACCTCTCACTGCCAAGGTTTGAATCCCATTTGGAGCAGATCTTGGTGAGAAAATTTGTCAGTTCACTTGGTGAATTGGGTTTTTTTCCAGGTACTTTATTTTTTTCTTCAATGAAAGGAACACAATTTTAATCAAACCAAATGCCTAAATATAAGGCCAATTCAATTTAAATAGTAGATTCTCATCCCAATTTACATAAATTGGACAAAAATTTTGGGGCAGGTGGGAGGGTTTTATTTTTTATTTATTATTTTATATGGAAACTAGCACTCTCACATGGTTGACATCTAAATCGGCAATAGGGCCCTTTTTGTCTATATTGCCATCTATTAAATTATTGTACACATCTACAAACTGTTGAGTGTCTGCTATATTTTCCCCGTACCATGCCCGTAATTCTCTGGACAAATGGCAAGATGCAAAATTAAGAAAACCATGCTCTATCCATAACATGTATGAAGCTACTTTCGATTTTAACCTCACACTTCCGGTTTTTACTGGAGTGCTTAACACCCTTTTCTGAAACGCCACAGACTCGTCATAACTACGGAACAGACTTTGAATACGCCCAGGATGGGAAATGAAAATAAAATGACTTGGGGCGACACATTTTCGGTGGGGTGGGCAGGGATAAGAATCTACCAATTAAGTTGAATTGGCCTAAGTAAAAGAATTCTGACTGAGATGTAACACAAATACTCCACATCAAATAAAACTGTGGATTATAACACAAATACTCCTAATCAAATAAAACTGTGGATTGTAACACAAATACTCCACATCAAATAAAACTGTGGATTATAACACAAATTATCCACATCAAATAAAACTGTGGATTATAACACAAAAACTCCACATCAAGTAAAACTGTGGACTATAACACACAAAATCTACACATCAAATACAACTGTGGATTATAACACAAATACTCCACATCAAATAAAACTGTGGATTATAACACAAATACTCCACATCAAATAAAACTGTAGATTATAACACAAATACTCCACATCAAATAAAACTGTGGATTATAACACAAAAACTCCAAATCAAGTAAAACTGTGGATTATAACACAAATACTCCACATCAAATAAAACTGTGGATTATAACACAAATACTCCACATCAAATAAAACTGGATTATAACACAAATACTCCACATCAAATAAAACTGTAGATTATAACACAAATACTCCACATCAAATTAAACTGTGGATTATAACACATACTCCACATCAAATTAAACTGTGGATTATAACACAAATACTCCACATCAAATAAAACTATGGATTAAAACGCAAAAACTCCACATCAAATAAAACTGTGGATTGTAACACAAATACTCCACATCAAATAAAACTATGGATTATAACACAAAAACACCACATCAAGTAAAACTGTGGATTATAACACAAATACTCCACATCAAATAAAACTGTAGATTATAACACAAATACTCCACATCAAAGAAAAATGTGGATTATAACACAAATACTCCACATCAAATAAAACTGTGGATTATAACACAAATACTCCACATCAAACAAAACTGTAGATTATAACAAAAATACTCCACATCAAATAAAACTGTGGATTATAACACAAATACTCCACATCAAATAAAACTGTGGATTGTAACACAAATACTCCACATCAGATAAAACTGTGGATTATAACACAAAAACTACACATCAAGTAAAACTGTGGATTATAACACAAATACTCCACATCAAATAAAACTGTGAATTATAACACAAATACTCCACATCAAAAAAAACTGTGGATTATAACACAAATACTCCACATCAAGTAAAACTGTGGATTATAACACAAATTCTCCACATCAAATAAAACTGTGGATTATAACACAAATACTCCACATCAAATAAAACTGGATTATAACACAAATACTCCACATCAAATAAAACTTGGATTATAACACAAATACTCAACATCAAATAAAACTGTGGATTGTAACACAAATACTCCACTTCAAATAAAACTGTGGATTATGACACAAATACTCCACATCAAGTAAAACTGTGGATTATAACACAAATACTCCACATCAAATAAACCTGTGGATTATAACACAAACACTCCACATAAAAAAAAACTGGATTATGACACAAATACTCCACATCAAATAAAACTGTGGATTATAACACAAATACTCCACATCAAATAAAACTGTAGATTATGACACAAATACTCCACATCAAATAAAACTGTGGATTATAACACAAATACTCCACATCAAATAAAACTGTAGATTATGACACAAATACTCCACATCAAATAAAACTGTGGATTATAACACAAATACTCCACATCAAAAAAACTGGATTGTAACACAAATACTCCACATCAAATAAAACTGTGGATTATAACACAAATACTCCACATCAAATAAAACTGTGGATTGTAACACAAATACTCCACATCAAATAAAACTGTGGATTGTAACACAAATACTCCACATCAAATAAAACTATGGATTATAACACAAAAACACCACACCAAGTAAAACTGTGGATTATAACACAAATACTCCATATCAAATAAAACTGTAGATTATAACACAAATACTCCACATCAAATAAAACTGTGGATTATAACACAAATACTCCACATCAAACAAAACTGTAGATTATAACACAAATACTCCACATCAAATAAAACTGTGGATTATAACACAAATACTCCACATCAAATAAAACTGTGGATTGTAACACAAATACTCCACATCAAATAAAACTGTGGATTATGACACAAATACTCCACATCAAGTAAAACTGTGGATTATAACACAAATACTCCACATCAAATAAAACTGTGGATTATAACACAAATACTCCACATCAAATAAAACTGTGGATTATAACACAAATACTCCACATCAAAAAAAACTGTGGATTATAACCCAAATACTCCACATGAAATAAAACTGTGGATTATAACACAAATACTCCACATCAAATAAAACTGTGGATTGTAACACAAATACTCCACATCAAATAAAACTGGATTATAACACAAATACTCCACATCAAATAAAACTGTGGATTATAACACAAATACTCCACATCAAGTAACTGTGGATTATAACACAAATACTCCACATCAAATAAAACTGTGGATTATGACACAAATACTCCACATCAAATAAAACTGGATTATAACACAAATACTCCACATCAAATAAAACTGTGGATTATAACACAAATACTCCACATCAAATAAAACTGTGGATTATAACACAAATACTCCACATAAAATAAAACTGTGGATTATAACACAAATACTCCACATCAAGTAAAACTATGGATTATAACACAAAAACTCCACATCAAGTAAAACTGTGGATTATAACACAAATACTCCACATCAAATAAAATGTGGATTATAACACAAATACTCCACATCAAATAAAACTGTGGATTGTTACACAAATACTCCACATCAAATAAAACTATGGATTATAACACAAAAACTCCACATCAAGTAAACCTGTGGATTATAACACAAATACTCCACATCAAATAAAACTGTGGATTGTAACACAAATACTCCACATCAAATAAAACTGTGGATTGTAACACAAATACTCCACATCAAGTAAAACTGTGGATTATAACACAAATACTCCACATGAAATAAAACTGTGGATTATAACACAAATACTCCACATCAAATAAAACTGTGGATTGTATAATATCTGTTTAAAACAATACTGTTTATTCTATACATTCTGGTTTCATGCTTTATAATATCTGTCTGTCTGTCTGTCTGTCTGTCTGTGTCTGTCTGTCTGTCGGAAAAAAAAAATAAAAAAAAAAAATAAAAATTACCACAGTAACTAATTGAGTAATATCAAATTTCTATGTTTCCATCGATTTAAAATTACTAGTAGCCAAAATTTCAGAAATTTGTGAAAATATAGTCTTTTTTAAAGTATTTTCTCACAAATTTGCTTAAATATGTTACTTTTTGAAAGAATTTCTCAGAAATTAGTAGCCAATGGCAATTTTGGCTACCAAGAATGGAAACATAGGTCAAATGTTCCAGTTCATGTTTGTCTGGTGCAAATAACTCTCTGAAGTTTCTATAAAATTAGAATTTACTCTTAATGCCCATAAATTAATGTTGTATGTTCATGAAAGTTTTGAAAAGTGTCTCCATTTTAAATGACTTTAAAACATTGAGTACCTAATATAAGTGTAAAAATACACTTAAATAAAATTTCACTTTCATATCTATCCCTACAGGTTATTACATGTTTAATTGTTTTTATATTTACACAAGATCACTAAGATATAAATAGTAAAAAATAATGAACAAGTATAACCTGGCTGTTTGACTCGCTTTTAGTACTTTCAGTACTTTGATTGTTTAACTGTTTTATTTACATTTGATCACTTAGATTCATGTCACATATGGTTTACCACTTACCTTAATGTAACATAATCCCATAAATGAAACAAGTTTAAGATGCCTGTGTGACCCTTGACTTGAGCACCCTTTTTTTGTTCTCTTCAACTTTGATTTGTATAATGTTTTACCTGAGTTGAACAAATTTGAGCTGTCTGTTTGACCCTAGATAGCCCCACTGACACTAACAAAGATTGACCCTAGATAGTCCCACTGTCAATAACACTGTTTGATTAAGTTATGTTAAAATAAGTATGTTTTTATCCGAACAAATTTAAACTTCATAGATGGTTTTGACTACAGTATACTAAATGTGATTTAAAAATGATGAAGTGATTTGCATCTATTTTTGGAGCATATAAATTTGATTTTGAATTTTATTCTAAATAAAACCCATTTCCTTGCTGATCCTACCTTCAGCTTCTTTTGAAATTATCTTCAATTTGAACTTTTTTACAGTGTCTTTTTCAGAATTAGAACAATAAGGGGGAATTACCCCTTATCGTTTTGAAAAATAGGGGAATTTTGATATCTTGGGGACCTGGCAATAACACAAAAAGTCCGTATTTCTTTGCCTTTAGGCAGCTGATGTTTTGACAGTATCATTCGGAAGTCAAATTTATTTGTTTAATGAGAAAAAAAAATCTTGTAAACATTATACACAAGAATGCTAAGGGACTTCACTAATTTTACTGCATGTAAACAAAAAAAAAACATAAAAAAAAAACAACTGACAAATTAATTCAAATAAGAAATAATTTAATATCAGTGGTAGTTCATCAACAGTTTGAATGTTACATTTAAATTTTTTTTTTATGTGGGACAAATGCACTTTGGTCCAAATAGTGTGCAGGATTTGCATTAATTTAGCGAGAAACTCGAAATTGAGTGTTCTAGAGTAGACACTGGTTTTTAGATCAGGCCCCAGTTTCACAATCACTCACTCAATTGAGTATTCACTCAACTCATATATTCCCATTTTTCTCTCATCTATATTTTAAAAAATTTTAAGTTTTATGAGACAATTTTAATGTTATATTCAACAAGCCTACACTAAACGATTAAAATATAACATTAGATATTCATAATTTCCTAAAAACTGATATTGAAACATTACCCATTTTGAGTTTAGTGTAAACTCAGTTGAGTAAATGATTGTGAAACTGGGGCCAGGTCTGTTATATGGACTTTGTGTCATTAAGATGTATACATATAGTACTTAACAACATTTTGTTGTAACTGATTGAAAACATTTGACTTAGTAGTTATTGATTATGTAAATGTCAATGGATTGCTTACAATGTTTTAAAATATTCCTCTACATGTACTTAAAAACTTAACGAAATCCCTGTATGTAAATATATACATATATATATATATATATATATATATATATATATATATATATATATATATATATATAGTGTCATTTAAATAATTGATTTTTATGCTATGATACTTTTTGTTATTGAGGACTTAGACTCTTCAACTTTGATTTGTATAATGTTTTACCTGAGTTGAACAAAATTCAGCTGTCCGTTTGACCCTAGATAGCCCCACTGACACTAACAAAGATTGACCCTAGATAGCCCCACTGTCACTAACACTATTTGATTAAGTTATGTTAAAATAAGTATGTTTTATCTCATCAAATTTAAACTGCATAGATGGTTTTGACTACAGTATACTAAATGTGATTTAAAAATGATGAAGTAAATGTCAATGGATTGCTTACAATGTTTTAAAATATTCCTCTACATGTACTTAAAAACTTAACGAAATCCCTGTATGTAAATATATATGTATATATATATATATATATATATATATATATCTATATATATATATAGTGTCATTTAAATAATTGATTTTTATGCTATGATACTTTTTGTTATTGAGGACTAAGAGAAGTCTTAGCCCCCCCCCCCCCCCCCCCATCATCTTGCAAAAGTAACTTATGTTGTGTTGTTGTGTTTTCAAAAACCAATTGCTCTGAGTTATCTTTAATAATGATTCTTAAAATTTCTAATGATGCAACAAACTAGAACAATTTGCTGGCCTGAAAAAAATATCTGGTAGATGTAGATAATTAGATGTTAAAATACCTTGTGTATTTCTAATATGAATGTTTACCGTGTCATCTAATATTGAAAGTTAAGTTGTTAATAATTTCACATGTCATGTGATTTTTATTATTAAGACAAATATTTATTAAATACTTATGTATTATAATGTATTTATATCTTTGATTCTTTTAGGACAATATCCAGGAGCCCCACCCCCATACTCAGGCTGCTGCAGCTCCACAAGGTGCCCCACCTGCTTACACACCTGCACAGGTAATACATATATAATTTTGTGTATGAGTGTGTTTTTCTGCATGTACAAACAGTTTTGGACTTTTTCTGATATTTTGTTTTAGCTGCCTGTGACTTTTGTTGTTATAGTCTTGTTTAAAGCTGCATTAAGTTTTTCAATTTTCTGAATTTTTTTTGATTTTCTAAAAATATATATTTTTTTAAAAAAGATATCTTCTAACCACGATCCATGACATTCATTTTCTAAAAATTTAATTTCTTTTAGCTGTAAATAAACGGAATCCTCTGACCGGTTGGTCAGTGTTTTACTATGGTAATTATGAGCTTGGAGCATGCGCACGGATGTACGGAAAAACCCTAGAATCGAAGGTGAAACATTACAGATTGCATTAATTGTCCTTCATTAATATCCAGATATATTTGAAATGGTGTTATGTATCCCTTACTAAGTCACAAATGACAAATTCAACGAAGTTCTGTGTTTAATTTATCGTATTTGACAGTTTTGAAAGTTGTGTTTAAATGACCTGGGTTTTGGTGACGTAACCATGTTCTAATATTAGATCCCAAATGCTGCATCTTGCTAGGTAAATACTGTAATTTCTGTATTTATTCGTGCTTTTATCGCTGAACCAAATGTAACATTATTCATTTTGAACATCATTAATTAGATTAGCCACGTTTTAATTTTTTCTTTGGAAAACTTAATGCAGCTTTAACAACCCATCAGCAATATCAGTTACATCTGACAAGAGCAAGGTTATTAATCTCTGTGGATATTCTAAGAACAAGTTTTTGTATGCGTGTGATGTGTCAGTGTATATTATGGTCTCCCTTGTACTAGCGTGCACTAAGGGTGACTTTTTGGTAATGTGCTAGCTCACTCACTCACTCAATATGTCATAGACAAGCATGCCACTCCACAATTCCATTATCTTGACACTGGGTGAACAAGTCGATACTCTTTCCTCTTAATGAGTGCTCGCTTCGTAAGTGTAAGGTCGTGGGTTCGAACCCAGGTCGGGTCTGACCCAAGACTTGAAAGTGGGTAGTGACTGTTCTTTCGCCAAGTACTTGGTATTACGAAATGAAAGTCACGGTTCTTTCGGATGGGAACTTAAAATAAATGAGGTCCCGTGTCATGGCGTGGCACGATAAAGAACCCTGCTGTATAATGCTATTAGCGCAACCCACAGGCAAAATTTCTGCATTTTCGCTATAGCTGGCGACATTTGATATAAGTGAAATATTATTGACTGGGACGTTAAACACCATTACTCAACTCAACTCTTTCCTCTTAATGCCAAGCATCAATCAAAGTAAAACCAAATTACTACATTTATTTGAAAATCCTTTATAATCATTTTACACAATGTTACATGAAAAAGTAATAATGTAAATCCATTCATATATGTTACAGCCAATGTACCAGCCTCAACAATATGCACAGTATCAGATGATGCAACAACCTGGAGGCTATCAAATGATGCAACAAGGTTACGCTATGCCAATGCAACAAGCAGCACCTTCAGGGCAACATGTTCATGTTGGCGCTGCATTTGATGCTGGAGCACGTTTTGACGGAATTGCACAACCAAGAATTCCAGTAAGTATAAACTAATACTGAGAGCCAAATACTCCAAGCCTTATATCTCCATTTGACCTTGTGACCGACTTTTGATCTACATTCCTTATTGTAGTATGCCACACATAATCTCATTTTGGTGTGCCAATTTTCGACCAAAATCTGTCCATAATGGCGTGCACACAATTTTACATGTCAGACAAAAACAGACTGATGTGACAATTCATATTTACCCCTTCCCCCCCCCCCCCCCCCCCTTTCTAGATTGGACACTGTTTATAATATATTATGTTTGTCTTTATCTGTCTTTCATGATTTACCAAAATACCACTCTATGATGCCAAAGTCTGACTGAAAAAACATGACAACAAATGCATGTTTACTGTAGTGTTACTTTGTAAATTAGCCTTTGGATTTAGTCCCTTTTTTATCGTTTCTTTGCATGTATTGTAGTCTTGCATTGTGGTTAATTTGTAAATTTGATTCTTAAGTAATTATTGCCATTTGTACCTTTCAGCCACCCCCACCTGGTTGTGCCCCCAATGCTGCACAGCTTGCTGCAATGCAGGGTCATACAGTGGTTGCATCTCAACAAAGAAGTGGTTGGTTCAGTGGTAGTGGTGGTGACAATGATGTCAGCTGGGGCATATAGACCCACTCTAGAAGCATGTTTAAGCATTTCAATGATAAATTCCTCTTCACCCTATTCAACCTTTGTGTATGTTCAAAATGTGACATTAAATGTGACATATTTATATTGTTTTGGACATTTTTTACTTTTTTTTTTAGCCTCCGCCCCCTGGATGTGCTCCAAATGCGGCACAGATGGCAGCAATGCAGGGTCATACAGTAATTGCATCTCGACAGAAAAATAATTGGTTCAGTGGTGGTAGTGGTGGTGGGGTAAACTGGGGTTTCTAAGCAGAAAATGATTTCTGGTATTACTTATAAATTATTTGAAAAACAAAGAGATAGTTTTTTTTTTGCGACACTTTGGACTGTGATATGCATTTGATTTTTTTTATTTTCACAAATTTTGTAGTAGAACAGAATGTTGAACAATATTTCATATACAATTTATGGTACTTTTCATTTATTTTATACCAAGCTGAAATGAATTCTTGCACTTGGAACTGATTGTAGTGTAGATTTTAGTTAAAAAAAAAAGTCTTTTAGTTTATACCTGAATTAAAAAAAATCTGATTTAATATAGAAAGCATTTTTTAGTAGAATTACTTATAAAAAAAGACAGTACTGTCTATATGTAGGTACTTTTGAGAACATTATCTTTACCCACACAAACACACACACACATATACTTCTCGCATATGTGAAAGATTTATCTCACTGAATTGGTGGTACAATATTTTTTCCATATCGCATCCCTCGTGTGCACGTGTAGCCTATCAATTGAAAAGTGACTACTTTTTTCAGTTGGCAAGGGTCATAATTTGGTGGAAAAAAATTGTATGAAAATGACAAGAATTTTTTTATGATGAATAATATATCTACTGTGATTTTGAATTTATGGATCTTGAAGTTTTTTATATATATACCATCATTACTTATAGTATTGTTTGCTATCAATAAAGTAGACATTGCCTACTAGGTCGTTTCATTTTGTGGTGCCTTAAGTTTGTTTGTGGGTAGTAGTAACTGTATGCATTATTTTTTTTTTAATTAACATTGTACTAATTAATCAGATAATTTTTTTCTTTTTTTTAATCACAAAAGATTAAAGTTATGAAAATGTCTGCCTTAATTAAGAATGTCAAATTTTATTTGCTGATTGGGCTTGAAAAAATCCTGTGTGTCAAAAATAGATTTTTTCTGCCAAAGTGTTTTTGTGAGTACCCAATACCATTTCCTACACAAGAAGCTGATAATTCAAATTGACCAATCAAATGCTCTAAAACATCTGTGATATTTCTTGAAAAATTTATCAGCCAATAATTATTTTATATAGAAATATTAATATTACAATTTTATTGTTACACATGAATATTCAATACTAAGTATTTCATAAGGTTGAATAACTTGTTAATTGGAAAATACACATGTATTTGCCATCTCTTCTTATCGACATACTTAGCGACCAGATTTCAATATCTCTTAGTTTTCTGTAACAGAAATGATTCTTATGGAGTTACTTTAATGATTTTTTTTCTCAATAGGAAATGTTTCTCTCTAGATCTAAAATCTGCTAAAGTTTCGTTTGGGGATTGGTTATATGTGCATAATCCCGGTTCGTTATTCTTACCTGTTATAGAATTACAGTAAAACTGGTATATTGAGACAACCCATAGAACCTAAGAAATGTGAATTTTATATGACCATGAAAGTCACCAATTATTATCCCTAGCTGACAATTTTGGTTACACAGGATAGTATATACATAATACATAGAACCTTAGAAACATGACGGCAATAATCACAGATAATTGTTTGCCACTAACAATTCTAGTAACACAGGATATATATGCCAACATAATTTCAGACTTTTTCTGTATACATGGACTTTGTGTATATATAACTTGTACATTGTTAATATATTCTTGATTGTTATGAATATTTTGTATATAAATCTGTTATTTTGTTTTTAGTGAAATTTATGAGGAATAAATCTTTTTCTTATAATAATTTTTGTTTTTTGCAACATATGTTTGTGTTTTGAAACTGTACAAAACTTGCTGAGTAGCTTTAACCCTAAATGTGTCAGAAATATGTTGGAAAATTGTCAAAAATGCGTTAAAAATGTGTTAGAAATGCACAGAAAATTGGCAGATATGTGTCAGAAATATGTGTAGTATTTATTGGTGAAGAAGATGTTGAAAGTTTTAGATTATTAGATACGGAGTGGAGTAATGGTGATTTACACCTCAGGTCAAGTTATTTACACTTACTATTTATTGATGTAGTCATGGCATGGTAGAGAAAATAGGAGCACCTGAAGAAAACCACTAATCGAGCAAACTGATCAAACCTTATCAGTTCAAGACTCCGCAAATTGGACTTAATTTAGGCAATGAGAGGTCATGTGATTTATCAACTGATGCAATATGGACTAGTTGTGCAAGTACAATCCATGTTGTTTTTTGTCTCTAGTATGTTATCTACTGTTTTCGTCACTGTGTTTGTGACAGTGAATTATGAAAAATTTTCATAGAAGATCTCATGTGAATTATGTATGGTATTTTTTACTTGCTAGAATCTAGTCATAACTGAAAATCGCTATGTACATCAGTGATTATTATTAAATATTTCTGTTAAAAGGAAAATGTTGCTGCTAAGGGGATTATACTTGTTGAAAAAACAAGACAATTGTTGGATTCTTTTGCACATACGTGATACGAGTAAAGCATCACCAAAAACATCACTTCTGGTGTAAACGTCACCATTTATGAAATGTAAAATTCCCATAGCAGCAAGTTGCCTTTCTACAGAAATATTCCATGGTAATCCTGGATGTGCGTAATTTACAAAATATATAGTGTACTAACAGAACACATACCACATATTTAACTGAATCTTGCTCACCTGTATATGCAGATGCAGATTCATATACATGTATATGACTTGCTGTATTTTGAATTAGTTAAGTGAAATAATGATGTTTTTTTGCCCCAGTCAAGGTTCTCATACTCTCTAAGCAGTCAGTTCTTGGATAATTGGGGAAACCAGAGAAAACCTAGAGAAAACATTTGCTTTTTGCAAGTTTTCTGACAAACTTTCTTAAAATTGGGTTTGTTTTAAGCAGGATTCAAACATTGGTAATAAGAGGGGTGGTACTTAGACCATTTTGTCTCTTAGGCCCCTGTTTCAGATGAATTTATTTTTAAAAATAAGGAGAAAATCTAGCCCTACCACTGGTTGTGGTATTGGAATGGTCCTCTTACAGAACTTTTACCACCCTCTGGACCATCCATTTTGTCCACCATTTTTGGACACTAGATATCTGCAGAGTTATACATACATGTATCATATATCTCTAATCATATTCATTTTTTTCCTGACAAACCTACTATTATTATCTGACGATGAATGAATAAGGGGTTATATATGTATTATTTGTACATTATTATTTTTTTCACGAGGGACCTGTGCTACTATAGTATTGTCTCTGTATTGTATAGTGCTTTCACCTGCAGCTCAGGCACTTTACTCACAAGATAATACTATAGTAGCACAGGTCCCTCATGAAAAAATAGTAATGTTTTTAGTACATCACATGACACTACAGTACAGATAACCATTTTTGCCACTTAAAAAAGACAAACTATTCCCATGGAAATCAAAATTCATATCTTGCTCTATCATATCTTTATATTCCTTTCTGCAAAATGAGATGTCATGTTGTTTACAAATGACAGACTCTTCAAGGGGGAGATAACTGTTTCTAAGGTGACACACTCCCGAGTATAGTGTGCATCTGGAAAAACATGCTGTCAAGAGCACTATTATCATTGTCAAGAAACCACAAAATAAAACTTGTGTAGGTGACCAATCAGAATTGTGAAAATTGTCATGGAATGTACTTAAATGTCAAACTTACTGTGACAATACCCAAATCAAAATAATTTCATTTGTATCATAATGTAACCAGCATGGAAATGAACAATGAAACTGTGTGAACCTGTCATATGTATCATGACCTTTAGCAACAGCTATTAAGGTTTCATCCAACTCTGATTTTCATATTTTTATACCAACGAGCTTAAAAAAAGAAAGGTTGCTAACTTTTTGGTTTAGATGGTAGAATCTTAGATTTGACATCTATCCATACTAAGTAAAAACTACTACCATGGTGGCTCATTAAAAATAATTGTTTGGATTCTTAATGATGTCCATTTTTAAATTACACATGTAGGGAAGTGGCTTATTGGTTGACGTTTTGCCTATTAAACCAGAAATATCATCATATTTGGTTAGAACTGGCAACTACATGTGTAAGAGTAGTTTTTCTAATTTGCGTTTTTTATGCTGACTAGCTTGGTGCCAGTATGAAGGACACAGCTGTTTTCCGTTTTAATCTGATATAAGGTACCAGGTAGACCTGTGTGCCATGAGTCTAAAAAAGCCACCATAAGCATTCATAATAAAACATGAGGTGTAATGAGAAAGGAATGGAGTAAGGTAAAGATGCTTAACACCTCTGTCAACTTTTTATCATTTATATTAAGAAAGTCAGTTTTTGATATGGTGGAGGAAACCAGAATACCTGAAGAAAATCGCTGACCTTTAAGCAAGCGAACTGATAAACTAGACCGTGAAAGTCATTGTGATCCATAAGTGTGTGTGCTTTAGATATGATAAGAGAAGGGCAGGTAGAGATGAATAATCTGGAAAATTATTTAATACAGCCTAAAGAAATTTGCTGATGCTTCTAAAATGTAACTTACCAAGTTTAAATTAAAAAGGCACAAATATTGTATACAGAAAACAACACTGAAAATTTTTTGCTGCTATTTTTATTATAACAAATCTGGAATAACTTATGATATTAAAAAACAATGATATATAAATAAATATAAAATCCTTTTTTTTGTAAAAAAATAATAATTTATACTACATGTAAATATATCTAAAATCAAGATGATGCTATCACAGAGTTTTCATTTAAAAATATGGCAACTAAGAGCTATATACATAATCTACCAATTAGGCACATTAAATTTTTTCAAATCAAAATAGGGGACTCAAAGGATAGGAATGTATTTAGGGGGTGTAGTCGAAGTTCTTTCAGTTATATTGAGGTGGTAAATTCTGGGATGGTGTCGGTGAGCGAACTTATAAATCTTCTCACACCAGGATCTGTCAAAGGAGATTTGAACCTAGGCAGTGAAAGGCACTCCGTTCCCTAAGTAAGTGCTTTAGACCACTGCCCCCCAACCCACCCTACCCCAAAAAATCACAGCTTTTAGTCCCTCTAAGGCATTGAGGTCCAATGATATTGGATACTCAGGAATCTAAGGCAAATTAAGTTTATCAAAAATATATGTTTATCCATTATTTCTGTGGGAGAGACTTGATCTACAATAACATGTAAACTCCATATCATGTTATAGTGAAAGTGGAGGAAAGTGGAGTTTTATAAATTTCAACCATTTCAGGAATGGTTGAAAAAACTGGAGTGCCTGAGAAAAACCACATTAAGACAATTTTTTCATGCTAGAAGCTTCCCTAACTGAAATTTTAACCCAATATAACATTCATAATTATCACAATAAATCAAAATAACTCTATAAATCCTTATTACATTAATTTCTCAGAGTTTACTTGCCAATGCATCTACACTATAAATTATAAAAAATGTATATACAGGATATATATATATATATATATATAAATATAGATAGATAGATAGAAAGATATTAAATGTACACATACTGGGATATGTTGATTTATCTTTCAATATCCAAAATGAAATAGCTTTCTATAGAACAAGAATTCCACAGATTTAAATGTCTCGCCTGGTTAATTTTTGATCGAGTAGAAAATACAATACTTTAACATAAACTTTCACATTTTGACATGCCGCCGCTGCTGCCTATGATGACGACATTAGAAAAGTAACACCTAAGTCTCGCCTTATGGCAATACCAGGCTCAACAAAAATCATCGAAATTTAGACTTGCTAAAATAAGTCTATAATGCTACACAGTATATCAATCAAGATGAATTTGAAAAGATAAAGAATAAATATTTTTGGGACTAAGTGACATGTTTGAGTTATCATTGGCATTTTAGAAAACATACATGTACTGTAAAATCACAAATATTCTTGGAAAATCAAATTTTGCTACTTTCGTTGGTTAGTGAAAACCACATAGTATAATGTTGTTGAAAATTTTTTATAATACCAAGGCCCTAAATAGGATTTATTTCCACAAAAATAAATTCAACAGAATTTTCTTCCAACGAATTTGTTTTTTAATTGCAAAAACACAAAATGTAAACCCAATTAATAGTAATGATTTTACAGTAAAAGTTCAGTATACATATGGTTCATCTCCAACAACAACAACAACAATAACAAATGGAAATTCAAACTTAAAGTTATCTTGGAATTCAGTAAAACTCCAATATTGATCTTGAATGCATAGAAACTCAATTTTTACTTCAAATAATCCAGAAATTTTGCAAAACTATGATAATTAAAATTATCAGGGACTTTTTAAACTCAGTTAAGACTTCGAGTAATCCAGGAATTCATGAAACTCGATTATTCTTAGTGAAAGAGACTACAAATCTTACTTAGATTTATCCAAGAATTTGGCTAATCTTAAACTGCAAGAGACTTCAATTAAGAATTCCAGTTATCTTGGAGTTCGAGTTTTTGAAATTTTTATTTCCAACCAACAAATAAAACTATTTGACTAGATGATAACACTGAGCTATTCCTTGTGTGCTAGGAAATGATGATTGAATTATCAAAGCTCTTCCACATAGTCTTGCATCTAAAACAACGTTTTTAACTTTCATCATAAGGTGGTGATTTTATCTCCAATTCTGATTTTGTTTCCATGGTAACTGTTATTCAGTCTCAAATGTATACCAAAGGGAATCTGTAATATTTAGAAGATAAATAACAGTAATAAACAAATAATACAAGAACAAAATAATAAATATCTCTACAACAGAGAATACCAGCATACCATGTGATACTGTTTACCCTTTGTGTGGTATTATATCTTCATCAGATACGGAATAACATAGCATGTGATTTTCTCATAAAAACAAACATTTGTCTGTTGATGCTTCTGTCAAATCATATTTTTCAGAAAAATTTGATTATTTTCCTTGGTGTCAGTTAGTAGTTTTCTGCAGAAATTAAGGTGTTAATATAGTTCCATTCAAATGTTTAACTACATGTACTTACAATAAATGAAACTCTTGATTTACCTGATAAAATTAATTTTTCTTTTAAATTCTGAGCTTTCAACACAAAAGCAGCCACAATCCACTCTTAAACTTTTGAAAAACTTTTCATGACCTGTTTTAAGAGCAAAATTCTTAAGATTGGTTTCGTAAGTTGTCTAAAAATAAAACTAAGATGGGGTTACCTTTCTTCCTCTCCACACAGCAAGAGTACTTAATGGTTCCCTGCTCCTCTCTCCTGTAGACTGATTTAAGCAGATCATCTGACATCTACTACAGCCACCCTGACTCTGAATAGTATAAGAATAAAAATTAAAAAGAAGTTAAAAGTGATTTATACTTTTCTCTTTTCTGAAGAACCAAAAATAGAATGGTGTTTTGAAATAAGCTGTGTTAATAGTTCCAGGTATATCAGATATGATTGATTGATTGATTTAATGGGTTTTTATGTCCAGGTAAAGAATATTTCACTTATATTGAGATGTCACCAGCTTTAGGTGAAGTGGCAGAAAATTCTACCTTTCCAGTGCATTTAGGGCAACGTGCAAGGAAGGTTCTTTAATGTGCCATGCCTGCCATGACATAAGGCATCAGTTTTTAAGGTCTTCTTCTAAGGACCTAATGACTTTTATTTCTAAAAGCTGAGAGCTTGGTGAAAGAACAGTCCCTACTAATTTTCAAGTCCTGGTCAGACCTGGCCAGGGTTTGAACCCCATCTCCCACATATGAAGTGAGCTACCATACTGTTATATACCAGGTTTGAACCATGCATTATGACATAAGTAATCAAAATGAAAAAAAAAGAAAATTATTTACTTGAGTTAAATGGGTGACATGCACATTTTTGCTTATAGTATTTTAACAGCAGAAGAAATCAATACTTTTAGGCATAGCTGTCAAGGGTTTTCAAAGTTAAGTGTGTGACCACCAGAAGATCAAGGCATCTCCCAGGGGAAAAAAAAAAGAAAAATGGCGTAAATTCGTTCATTCACCTGCAATTTGAGACTCAACAACAGCAATGAAATCTACAAAACGTGCAACAAGAAACCAAAATATTACCAGACTGGTAAATAATACCAGACCTATGAGTTTCGGCCACTGAAAATGTTAATAAACTTATAATGATAAATCTATGTTGTAAATTTTTATTTTTTATAGTTGGATTATGCATGTGTTTGTGAATGTTTAGCATGTGAGCGTGATTTACATCCAAAATGGGTGTGACACCTGCGCAAGGCATGTGACTTGACAGGTATGTTTAAATTTTGCTTCTTTATATATTTAATATATAAATATGAATCATTTTGTTCAATACATACCATAAACTTATTATCCCCTATCTGAATGCTGTTCCATGTATCTTCATCAAATGATTCTCCACCACCAATAATAAGGTTACCACGGAAACGGCTGATCAGAGTTTCAAGGTCTAAAATCAAATCAGGATATTATAAAAATGTAGAAAGTTTGCATTGTTAAATGCAGTGATTCTCTTTGATATTATTTTAAATAATTTTATTAAGCTTAAAACAGTATTCTATATATAATAAGGGTCCTATTTGGTCCCAAAAAGTTAATGGTTTTGACATCAATTGAAACATAGACCTTAATGCACAGTCAGGTGTCTATGTTTTAAAGAATATGTAACACAACTGATATTTTGACATAAAGTGCAGGAAAGATGTTAATTATTTCAAATTTTATGTCATTTCCAGACATTTTAAAAACCTACATGTATTAAGCTAAAAATTAGGTTCTTATAGTCTAAAATTTATTTAAATAAGGTCCTGAATAGTTTAAACTCTTTCTGTTAACTTTGATGTAGCATCCTATTATGAATGAAATAAATTGAACACTTCCATATTGCCTTTCTGCTGTGAGTAAAGTTGAGGTAAAAGTAAGGGACTATTAATTCTTTTGTGTTTTTAAAAACAAGTGTTTATTGTGTAACAGGAGGGAGAAAAAATGCAGGGTCAGACCGGGGATCGAACCCGTGACCTCCAGCACTATAGGCAAGTGCTCTACCAACTGAGCTACCCAGACTGCTACATTCTTCCCCTGTTATTCTTGAGTTTCCCATGATCCTATGGGAAATCTCACCCCAAATTCCCTGGGATGGACTTTATACGGCCGAATATATGTCAGTCCATCACTTCCGAGGGCCATACTGGCCACCAAATTTTAACAGGAGGGAGAAAAAATGCAGGGTCGGACTGGGGATCCAACCTGGGACCTCAAGCACTATAGGCGATTGCTCTACCAACTGAGCTACCCAGACCACTACAATTATAATTGGGTGACATTATTATGTTAACTAAATGAAAACTTTTTTGGTGTCAAATAAAAACTCAAAAATAGACCAATTTAGTAAATTTCAGCAACCTCTTTTGGAACTATGAATAAATATGTTTCAAAAAACCAAATATAGATGTTATTAACTTAGAGTGATCTTCAAAATGGCACCAAAACCCTGTAGATCTGAATAATTAATAAAATTATTATGATTTCAAATTTGCCAGATTTTAGTTAAGGAAAATCGTATGTAGTTAAGAGATAATTGTGAAAACAGGACTTGGTTACAATGATCTTTGTTACTGTTACAGACTCTCTTATCAACACAGATTTCTGAAGTCATAATGTATATTTTTTGATTTATTGCAAAAACCCTTTAGAACACCAAATCTAACTGAACAAATACTTGGCAGGGCTCTACAATTACTTTTTTTTACACTTGTACATTCGGACAAGTCTTTAAAAATTTTACTTGTCCGAATGAAAAATCAACTTGTCCGAACTTTTGACAGTAGATAATATGTAAGAATATTAAACAGCAAGCATCATTACAACGTACGTGGGACTTGCTCTTACAATGCGCAGTAAGGGTATCTTTCCTAAAAGTGGATGTGCGTAAAAAAAGTGAACAGGAGTTGTCGGCAATACTGGGGTGTTTACGACACGCGCTACAGTACATAACGCCATTGTCAGACATGGTCTCATCATCGCATGTATTTTCAAAGACGAGACCGGGGAATTCAACCAGCCAACTGTCTAAAAACTTCCTTTCACGTTTCTTTTCATAATTTTTTTTTTTTTGTCAGTTTTTTATCTTCTTCAGTTTAATTGGTTTTTTTTGGAAGAATAACAAAGCCAAATTTTGACACATCCATAGCACAGGTGTATGTTGAAAATGAAACTTAAGCGCTGCAAAAAATTTGAATACAAACATGTTTGTGATCTAGTTTACATTTGGAACTTTCCGGAAGTTATGATTCTTAGAACACATTCGGAATATTTTAGCATTATGGTTATTTTGCAACTACAGTATTCTTAGTAAACCAGAATAGGCTAAAACTTATTTGGTGAAAAGGGGGGATCTCAGAGTCATAAAATAAGCTTTGTTGACGGAAGATGGAAGAAAAAAGAAAGAAAACATATCCCACCTTCACAAGATTCTTCTTCTTCTAGTTTCTCTGCCATCTTGTTCTGTAAAGCTTTTACACTGGATCTTGATATTAACAAAAATTGTGATTCATTTGCCAGCGATAAGTTGGTGTATGTTGAAGACTGAGCTGTAAAGAAAAAGAGAATCTGTAGTAAACTATTCTGTCCTAAATTCAGGAGTTTTATTATAAGAGATTTCAATATGCTTTAATTATTTTTTTTTTTTTTTTTTTTTTTATTTTTTTTTTTGTTGTGGTGCATTATTGGTGGATCTGCATCAAGGAAATGTTTTTCAGTTATCAATTTCAATGATCAATTTTAAAACATGTTGTTTATAATCGTATCTGAGCAGATCCTAGTGTGAGAAAGTTTGTCAGTTTGCTTGTCACAGGGTTGACCATTATCTATGGGTATTCATACTCATATGAGTATGATCCATATGCACCTGTTTTAAACCACTCAGGCCACGGAAAACTGGAAAGCAAAATATGCCTAGTAAATATATCACAAGATCTCAATTACATGTGATTAAGTAGGCTGCAACTGGTTGCAGCCACAACGCTTACAAAAAGTTTTTAATTGAACATTTTTCTTGAAAATAAAATTTTCTTTTCAAAAAATCTCTGAAAATTTCCTGTATATAATAATACATTCAGGGCAACATTGAAAAGCCTATGAGCACATTATCATACATGGTAGAAAATACACAAATATTTCATATGCTACCTCTTAATGGCTGGTACATAATCATTATGCTTTCTGAACAGTTTTCAAATGTCAATTTTTATTTATTTTTTTAAACATAAAAAGATGTTTCTTAAACATGGGAAATGTCCCCTATTTACACATCCATGTAATGTTATAATGCAACAATTACCGTAGGCATGAAATGATGACTTTGTATTGGGATTTTTTTTCTCAAGATACAATATGATAAATTTATGGACTGATGCACTTTGATTGTAAAAGAACACATTTGTGAATTTTTCTTTGTAACACAAGCTAGCCAGGTCATACATATATAAGACTTTAAAAATTGAGATATCGCTTCCTCATCAGGCAATTTGCATACGAAGGATAGAGTATAAACTGGTTCATATAGTGCCAAGGTAATGGACTAGGGGAGAAGTACAGGTATGCTACTGATTCGGTAGGCTATCACCTTACCAAAACGTCACCCTGAATGTGCACTAATACAAAGCAGGCCAGAATAGACACTCTAAGATCACACACACGAACTTGTCTCAGATTAAACAACAAAGATTAATAACCTTGCTCTCATTGCAATAGCTAAATAGTTGCTGATGCGATGTTAAACATCATTTCAACAGCAACAACAACCTTGAAATAGAAGTATACATGCATTCAGGTTTTTGATATTCTAAATAAAAATCTTTATTTCTCAAAAAAGTAGAAGAACACCAATTGAGAGTGTATTGCATAGAAAAGTATGAATCATAACCAGAGAAATAAATATATATGATATTATGAGGTCCAAAAATTGTTTCAGCCATACCAATCATACTTTAATCATGTCTGACCTTTGGCAGAATCTGTCAGTTTAGATTGTCGTCCATCTTGTTTTGTCTGTTGTACCAGTCTACATCCTGGTCTTTGTAAAGCTTCACTGAGCCAATCAGATACTTCATCTCCACAATCAATACCATTTATTCTGTATAAAATAATAGATTTTTTAAAACAAGATTACACTTAATCATATTTTCTCACCAATCAAGCTGAGAAATTCAAAAGTTGTTTGCCAAAAAAGGTACAGGAATACTTATGTGCATGTACATTTTATTAAACCTGAAGATTCATTGTGCCACAAGGTTATAAAGACTGTTTAATTATTCTGAGTTTTTTCTTTAATAAGAGTCACTACTTTTTTTCAAATCAATGGCTTAGCGCCAGACCTCTTAATTGTTGAATAAATACCCTAGCAACTGAGCTGCATTAAAGAGTCATTGAATTAGAAAGAGTTAACGAAATTTGATTTGAACAGAACAGAAAAGATAATATACCCTCGTAACTTTTACAACTCATTCTCACATCAACTTGTATTTATTAAAAAAATGGCATTTACTTCAGACCTGTATCTTATGATACCTGCTTTGCATAATTATTATTTTCAATGTTTGAGGTAAATGTTTACACAATTTTTTAAAAATAAGTTATGCATTTATATACAATTTTTTTTTTATAAAAAATTCGTTGAATCATTAGAAACATTAAGTTTAACAAGTAGTACTGGTACATGTATATAGCCAAATGAAAGAATTAATATCTCAATATAAACAAGTATGACTCATTCCCACATTAGTGGTTTAATCATTTATACCTGTCTCCACAAACTTTACTTGTACAACTCATTCTCACATCAGTATCTCCATGTGTTTCATTAGAATTCAAAGACAGCTGAAAAGTTTCCATATCTGAAATAATTTAAACAATTTAATTTTTACTTGGAATGTTCAAAGCAAACATTACTTTAAACAACCATGCCAATAAGCCTCAGTGAGATTTATATTTTAGCCACTGTCAAATAATGATAATTCAGCATGAACAGAAAACTGGAAAAAAATAAAAAATTTAAAAAATTTCTGAATTCAGTTATATCATACTGCAATACAAAATTAACATAAACTAATGTGATCGTTTTTCATGCTATACTCCAATAAACTACACAACCATATCAATGCTAAACGTGAATGATGTGTACGACTCTTTCCATTTTTTAATTGGCTGAAATCGTTTGTTGATGATAGTTCCAACATGGAGGAAATTTAAACTCAATCATAAAAAAATCAAGAAAAATGAAACAAAAACATTGTTATATGTTTTAGTTTAAGTGTTTAAAATTAAATTATAAGGAATAACTTGGTATTTAACAAGTTTATTGAGTCATAACATGAAAAACGGTGTGCACACTTCATAATGCCTTAAGATACATCTTGATGCTCAAATAAAAATTTGGCTTACCTGGAAAATCAGGGAACGAAGTTTGTCTACCAAAGTCAACGTGTGGTCTTACCTAGAAAGTCTTATAATATGATACTTAATTAAAAATGTGGCTTACCTGGAAAGTCAAGTGATAATGTTTGTCTACTTAGGTCAATGTGTGGTCTTAGTAAGCACAATCTTGGTTCGCGTTTCTGACTCAGTGTTACACCTGATTCAGATACAATCATCCATTCACGGTCATACATCAAACCTCTGGTCCCAATTTCCCATTCTGATACCTATAATATCAACAACAAGTAATTAAAATTAGAAAGTGCATCGTGATTGTCACTGTGGTTGTGACATTGAATATCAGAAAATTTCATTGGAAAACCCAATTTTTCATTTACTTAAACCTAAATGGGATGGAAACTGCTATTTACATCTGCATTTACCAGAGAAAAAACTGTTGCAGCTATAACATGTTAATTTAGGCAAAAGGCAACTAATTTGCACATAGAAGTTGAGTTGAGTAATGGAGTTTAACGTCTCATTCAAGGATATTTTGCTTATATTGAAACATTGCCAACTATAAGCAAAAGTGAAGAAATTTTGCCTGTTTGTTGAGCTGATGACAATAAACAGCAGGGTTCTTTATCATGCCTTGCCTACCATGACATGGGACCTTGTTTATTTTAAGTTCCCATCCAAAAGAACCATGACTTTGATTTCATTATACAGAGTGCTTGGCAAAAGAACAGTAACTTCCCACTTTCAAATCTTTGGTCAGACCCGGTCAGGATTCAAAGCTACAACCTCCCAGATGCACATAGGATGTAATATGTTATAGTGAGAAAACCACTGACCTTCTGCAAGTGAACTACCTCACACTAGGATCTGTCTGAGTGGGGTTGGACCCGGCATTGAAAGGCACTGTGATCCATGTGTGCCTGATTTAGACCACTTGGCTCTCAAGACCCCTGCTAAAGTACTGACATGTTTCCATTAAAATACATGTAACATAATATTTAATATGCATTTTCTACAGAAGAAGGGCAGAGTGGATAAATGGTGTTTCACACCCAAGTCAAGATAATTTCAGTTACATCAAGTTCTGCAATAATAGAGAAAACGTTAAGAAAGTTGAATGACAAACTTTCTTAAACTAGGCTTTTTCCAAGTGTGATATGAACCAAAGTAATGAGAAGTGTCATGATCCATAAACATACTGGTAAGCTTTAAACAGGTACCCCACAGAAAAGGTCGTGATACAAAATTATGTATAATGTTTCTCATTTATTGATTAAACATTACCTGAAAAGCACCACAAGATTTGACTGGATATAAATAAATATTTGTAAGTCTCCTATTATTTTCTGTACAACTCTGTATAATGTGGTTAACCTCCATTTTATTGACATCCATCTCAAAATGTAAACTACAATCTGATTGGTCAAAACTCCTAGTTACACTTTCATGTGACATCTCATATTGCTTGTTCATTGGCTCTGATGAAATATTCTGATTGGATAATACAGCACTATGTTCTTTTAAGGAAAAATCTTCACAAACTGATTGGTTATTTTTAAAAGATTTCAGAGTTGATGTTTCAGTTTTTGTTTTGACTTTTATTGGTTCTAATTCTGCAGATGTTTGTAAGATATATTGGATAAAACTTGATTTATTTTGTACACCCTCCAGAAAGCATTCTCCAATAAACTGCAGACATCTTTGAGCATCGGAGACCGTTGACATATAACCAAACGAAATCCTTATGGAACCTGTAGGTTTACCATCAATCAAGTCACGATCATCCCCACATACGTGACCAGCCTGTAAGATAAAATGTAAAAAAGTTTTTTCATTATTCTACAAATTCAAACAATCACAAAAAAAAATTATCAATCATTTAAGATTATGCCAAAAACACTTTTCTTTATTAAATATATTAAATATGTGATTAATACATATTAAGATAGAAATAGCCAATTGTCAATAGCCAAATACTAATGACAATGTGGCTATGTTTTCATTAAAATATGTGATTAATACATATTAAGATAGAAATAGCCAATTGTCAATAGCCAAATACTAATGACAATGTGGCTATGTTTTCAAAACCCTACAGTTCTTATTATTTAAATATAAAAAGTTCCATAGTGACTTTAAAAATGTCATTATAAAGTGCGAAAAGTATAAACTATACCTCAAAATTACTCTTTATCTGTTCTGAGGACAGTCCTAGGTATTTTTGACAGGCACCAATGTTACAGAAACAACCAGTTCTAAGGTGTACATCATACAACTGAGCCATTTTATCTACCTGATAAATTCATAAAAAAAATATGCTTATCAAAATACATAATGATTCATGTCAAAAAACATACTGACTTCGTTCTCGAAAAATTTTGATAAATTTTTCACCATAGTTCAAGACTTCAAATAATTTTTTGTCTTCTCTGATTCACCATCTTAATCAAAAGCAAAGTTAATCACTGGGAATTGATATTCTTTAAGAAACTTTGTACTATATAAATAAAATTGAAAATGTTCTATATTAATTCAGAATACTAGTACATGTATCTGTAATTAACTTATGACAAGGAACATCATTCTGAGTGTTTTTTGTCTAAATATCTTGCCTGGCCTTTATGGTCAAAACAAGCTTTCAAACTTATCTTTAAGTACAGCTTTGCTTATGGCGACCCAGTGGTACGTAGTGCCATTCTTAATATATCACAGGCTCTCTTCATGTGTAGGTTTGAATCAAGTCAGGGTAGATCGTCAAGTCAGGGTAGATCGTAGTTTGAGAATGTTTGTCAGTTTGCTTATGGAAGGTAGGTAGTTTTCTCAGGGCACTCAGGTTTCTTCTACCATCCTAGAACTGACTATCTCAATATACTGGTAAGTGAAAGAATCTTGACTGGGGCATAAAACACAATTAATCCAATCCATACCAATCCTAACTCTCCTTTTATGCTGCGATAGTGGTCTTAATTAAGCACATGCTTATGGATCAAAGTCCTCATTTTCCAGGTTCAAATCCCACTCAGAGCAGATTCTAGTGTGAGTAAGTATGCTATTTGACTTGCTTAAGATTGAGATTGGTAAATTTTTTGGGTACTCTGGTTTCCTCCACCATCCCCAAATAATGACGACTGCAATATAAGTGAAAGAATCTTGACTGGGGTGTACAATGCCATAAATCCAAACCAATCCAATGCTATCTCTCCATACATTGAGAGAGTTGTCTATAGCATGCTTATGGATCAAAGAGCTCCTATCTGTCAATGTTGAGATCTGCACAAACCAGATCTTATTGTTAGAAAGTTTGTCAGTTCCCTTGCCAAATGTCAGTGTTTTTTTAAATTTTTTTTTATTTTGGCAACTCAGATTTCCTCTATCATCCCATCACTGACTGCCTTAGTATTAGTGGAAAAAAACTTTAACAGGTCTGTTAAGCACCACCATTACTCCACCCTACTTCTTGGTCAGTGTTCATAAAAATTAACACTACCTCTGCAAATCCTATAAAACTCCCATCCTTCCTCATAAGGTTAAAGTTCACAATGGCACCTTGTGTATCTGCTGAATCAAAGTTGTCTTCACAATATATTTTTGCTAGTTGTTGACCGTTTCCATGGTGAAATGATGACAAATTCTGATAAAAATACTGTGCTATACAGAATGTATGCAGTGATATTCTTTCAATCCCTCCTACATGATATCAGAAAAAAAAAGATACTTTGAATTAAAGGAATCTCTTGAGAAACAAATGCCCTTCCCTCTTTCCCCAGCATCACCAGGGCACAAACTAAAAGATGAGTGCTCTAAAGCATCCACCTACATGTAACAGCACCTTCTACTGCAAAGGTTCAAATCCCAGGTGTGAAGACCTAAGGGTGAGAAAGCTTTTCGGCTCAGTTGCTTAAGACTGATAACTGTTTTAAGGTACTCCAGTTTCTTGTATTGTACCTGAACTGACAGCTTTAAAATAAGTGAAATAAGTTTAGTACTTTTGAAGGGGAGTAAAACACCTTAGCTAAACTGCACTGTTTCTATATTTGAAAGAGGCTATGGTTGATTGATTGATTTAATTCGGTTTTACATCCTGGTCGAGAATATTTCACTTATATTGACACTTCACCAGCAATAGTTAAAGTGGCAGAAAATTTTGCCTTTGCAGTGCACTTAGGGCAATGTGCAGGGAGAGAGTTCTTAAATGTGCCATGCCTGCCATGACAAGGGGCATCAGTTGTTTAAGGTCTCCTCTGAAGGACTCGGTGATTTTGATTTCTAAATGTTGACTACTTGGTGAAATAGTAAGTAACTACCTATTTTCAAGTCTTGGTCAGACACGGTCGGCGTTTAACCCCTGACCTCCCACGAAAGAGGCTAAGGGATTGTTTACGAAAAGATTTCTTTTTTCGAAATAATATTATAAAGAGGAAATTAACTATTACATTTCCAATATCACTGAGTGTACTAAATATTTCCAATATCACTAAATAAATAAAAAATTTAAGGTAGAAATTTCCAAATGATTAGGTTTCAATAATCTACCACAAACACTGTATTTTCAAACTTATTTAAAAATGATATTTCCATGTGTGAAGGTTAAAATAACTCTTATGCCAATATATTATCATTATATTCAACATTTTCTTCCTTCCAAAAACATAATCATTTATTTTCTTTGGGAGTTTTAATTGACAGCGGAATTTTCAGATGATGACTGTTATACTTGTATTATAAATATTCCTTTTAAAAAATTTTAAATTTTTTTCACATGAGATTTATGGTGACATATATATCCTGGTGACATATTTTCCAGATTTAGATATATTTTAAAGTTTAATGATAGCTTGCAACAAATAAATCCAAATTATATAAATATATAACATCTTCATTTTTTCTTTTTATTTTTTAAATTTTTTTTATTTTATTTATTTCTTTTTAAAATTTTTGTAGTTCCAAGTAAATCATAATGTAAAGACAGTTTTGCAAAATAAAGAACAAATATTTCTGTTTTTTAATATTTTTATTTTCTCAATTCATTATTAATGGCTATGCTACATCAGTAAACATTATGACATATACAGTTAATTCTCAGTTAAATGTCCAATCAATTACTTTGCCACCTCGTTTATTGGTGTAAGTCCCAAAGCTACCACCATAGTAGCTCAGTTGGTAGAGAGCTCTCTTCAAATGTGGGAGGTCGGGATGTGAACCCTGGCCAGGTCTGAAAATTGAAGTGACTGTTTTTTAGACAAGCACTCAGCATTTAGAAATGAAAGTCATGGGGTTCTTCAGAGGAGACCTTAAATACCAATGTCCCATGTTTAATTGACGTTATCGTTGCAATGCCAATGACTGAACAATACCCTTTGCCGATCGTTGTAAGGGGGGGGGGGGGGGGAGTAAAGTTTACCCTTTGCTAATCATTGTTGATGTACCCTTTGCTGACCGTTGATTGAACCTACTGGCATTTGTGGAGTCCTGCTTCAAAGATAAACTATGAAAAAAGATTCAAACGTATGTGTATGGTAACTCAAACACTTCCTTGTGTTTATATAAGTTTTCTAAATGATAAATCCCTAAATTAGCCTGAAATTAAGTCAATAATTGTATAATATTACCTCCAAGTCTTTCCAGTGCATCAAACCCATGTCTGAGTGCTATTATATCCAGAAATGAGACAGTACCATCTTCAAATCTACAATAGTCAAAAAATATTATTAGAGTTGTCCCCCTTTGATTAGGTAGAGGAAAAACATAGACATATAGCTTTCTATTTGCAATGAAATAAATAAATAAATAAATAATTATAAATAGATAAATAATAAATAAATAAATAAATAAATAAATAAATAAATAAATAAATAAATAAATCAATCAATCAATCAATCAATCAATCAATAATTATAAATAAATAAATGCCCTTCTGTTGATATTTTATTCAGTTTTATTTTAATGACATTTCAACAACTCTTTCAAAATTTTACCAATTTTTAAATTAAATTTATATGCCAATTTTTGAACATTTCATTGCCTATTTGTGCTCATTTGCACATTCCAGAACAAACTTTACATTTTCATTATTTGTGTTCATACTTTCCGAATGAAAATAAACCAAAAATAGACGTTAAATGATCAAACATGCACTTACAATCATATTTATCAAATTATTAGTCATCAATGATTAAAATCATATATGGCACTTTTGGCAGAAATACTTATGTTTAAATTGATATGTAATTCAAATAATTGATTTATGTCATGTTTTAGGGCCAAACAGGGACCATCTTATCAATTTCATCAATTTCAGCCCTTCTTTTTTTTTTTTTTTTGAGAGAGAGAGAGAGAGAGAGAGAGAGAGAGAGAGAGAGAGAGAGAGAGAGAGAGAGAGAGAGATAGAGGGGAGGGTAGGGGGATTTAGGGGCCTTTTGATCATATAAACTCCTTTGGTAAAATCATGAAATAAAATGTATTATTTATTTCTGTTATACTTGAGGACCAAACAAGGTCTTTCTGATCATCCAAACTCATTTGGTAAAATCATGATACAGAATGGATTATCCATTTTTTTTGTAATATTAGGGGATTAGGGGACCAAACAAGGCTTTTGTGATCATAAAAACTCCTTTGGTAAAATCATGATATATGGAATGTATTATCAACTTTTGTTATATCCAGGGCCATATAAGACCTTTATTCTATATTAACTGTGGTTAGACTTTCTTTTGTAACCCCCTACACATACAACACTTTGTAAAATCTTTTTTTAAAAAAAAAACTTTTTTCAGAAATGATTGATTTTATCAGTTTTAAACCATTTGCATTTAAAGTTAAAATTACCTCAATTAGATCAATTCTGTTAATAGATTTATGATTGATTAATTAGGGTTTTACTGTCCCAGTCAAGAATATTTCACTTTTATCTAGACATCATCAGCTATGGGTTAAATGGCAGAAATTTTTATCATTGCAGTGTGCTTATGGCAATGTGCAGGGAGGGTTCTTAGGACATGCCATGTCTGTCATGACATGGGACATCAGTTTTTAAGGTCTCCTCTGAAGGACCCTGTAACTTTCATTTCTAAATGCTGAGTGTTAGGCAAAAGAAAAGTCACTACCTTTTTCAAGTCTTGGTCAGACCCGGAAAGGGTGGGAACCCCAAACTCCCACCTATGAAGCAAGCACTCTACCAACTGAGCCACTATTGTGGTAATTGCATTTATAGAGAACTTCATGTAAAAACAAATTATCTAGAAACAAAATCTTTATAGTTTTGGTGTTAATTCTGAAACTGTCTTCCGTGTGACAATGATGAATATCGAAAAACTGACAGTCCGATCTATTAATGGAGTTATTCCGTAAAAGAGAATTAGACCGTAATTTCATTTGGGAAATGTTGGAACACCATCCAGTTTATCACTTGTTATGATGTATTCTAGTGTTACATTCAATATAGAATTTAGTTCCATTTATGTGAAAGTCAGAGCTGTGGGGATATTTTTCTTGAGTTTACGTCGACCTTACAGACATTTTGTTTTTTCATATTTTTCCATTTTTGTCATTTTAAACCTCTCGAGAATATAGATGTAAAATATCTTATTTAGATAAAAATTTTAAGGCTAAAAAATATCAAAAATATGGTCAGAGTGAATTTGAGGACAACTCTTTGTAAAAAGAAAAGTGGGAGATTGTTTGAGCACTTTAAGAGAGTGGAGTGGAAATAATGGTGTTTTAGGTCAGTTCTGGAATGGTGCAGTCCCCGTAGAAAACCACAGACCTTCGACAAGCGAACTGACAAACTTTCTCACACTAGATCTGTCCCAAGTGGGATTTGAACCCAGGCAGTGAGAGGCGCTGTGATCTGTAAGCACATGCTTTAGACCACTCGGCCACCGAGGTGGTCAGTTCTGGAATGGTGCAGTCCCCGTAGAAAACCACAGACCTTCGACAAGCGAACTGACAAACTTTCTCACACTAGATCTGTCCCAAGTGGGATTTGAACCCAGGCAGTGAGAGGCGCTGTGATCTGTAAGCACATGCTTTAGACCACTCGGCCACTGAGGCCCCGTAGCACTTTAAGAGTGAAGTGGATTGAAATAATACATTTTTACGCTCCAGTCATTGATTACTTTTTAAATCATATCAAGGCATACAGTCCATGGATGGTGGAGGAAACTTTGGCACCCACCAACCTTCTTCTTGACATCAGAATCTGGGGCTGATGCAGTCACTGGGGCTTTCACTTGAAGAATAAAGGAATCTATCACTACTTGTGTGAGACAAATACAGCTTACAATGGTAAATTATGTTTATATGTCGCAGTGACCCACAGCCTCAACACTAAAATATGAATTTTAAAATTATAATTGATTAAAATTTGTCTTCATCATCGCCATTATAGCAGATTGAGTAATGTCACATATCAGTTATAATGTATAACAAAAGAAAATAAAAAATAACATCCCCATCACACCCCCTTAAGAAAAATCACTCCAGAAAAATGCTATACCAAACCTTATGGATGAAGTTTCCCAAAACAAAACAAAAATAAAACAGACTCACTTGTTCAATGTTTGATTAGCCAATTTTATTTTTGTTTTTGAATCAAACTGTATGAAAAAATATAAAAAATATAGAATTAAATGCAGTTTCATCAAAACAATGCATTTTGGATTCAAAATAATTATTTAATAATCAAACAATGATCATTACTGATGTTTGATATTTGTGTTAATCATTTTAAACCAATGATCAACTTGGTCCAGAAAAATATTGACCACATGCCTCAGACCTAATTAAGGTACTATGGACATTATATAGTGCCTGGTGGCCTAAAACCCAATTAGTTTCTGGTGGATAAAAATATTTGGGTTTTATTTCCTGTATTAAAGCTTCTTAGCACAGAGTTAATATATTTGCTCAATGGATTTTAAATGCCTGAAGGAACACAGTGATCACTTCATTAATACTTCATGACTAATACACAAGGTTTATGTAAAAATCAGATTACCCACAATGCCCCTAAATAATCAAACAAATATTTCTCCAAAAATAAAGAGTTTCTAATTTAGTGCTACAAGAGTAACCTCATAATGTGACCTCAGAAATGAATTTTATTTGGTCGATACATATTGTAAGATTTTAAAATTTTTGTTCATAGAAAAACTGAAACTTTTAATGAAACATATTAACATCCAAAATAAAATTGTATCATTATTGCAAAATGCATTCAATAGCACAGTTTTGGATTGAAGGTCAAGGTCATTCAAACAGGTTAAACTTGTTGACCTGATAAAGAAAGCATAACCACAATAAATTTATAGGTTTGTTGTCAGAGGTATATTAATTAGAATTTCTCAATTCCCATGAGTAAAATGTATTATTGGAATGAAAATTAATCACTTCATATACATGTTGTATATATATCATGAGTTGATATCAGACAGAAAAAATTTATTTTGTTGAATATAAGTGAAATTTTGTAGGAAAATAAAAAACAAAATTTCCTTGTTTGAAGAGATGAATAATGAATAAATGACAAAATATGCATCAAGAAACAAATAAAAATTAATATTTAATCTGAATAGTGTGAACAGTGAAGGTATGAAGGTAGGACAAAGCAACCAAAAACACACCACAACAAAAATAAACTTTTTTAGTGGTTTTCTCTAAGTACTCCAGTTTCCTCCACCATACCAAAACTGACCACCATGATGTAAGTTAAAGAATTTCAAATTGGGAAAATATAACAATCTCTGACGTCTTGACTGAGACATAAACCCCATTAAATCAACTAATCAATCCATTCTACTCCATTCTCATGTCACTAATAAAGTTAACCTTGACCTTGATTGAAGGTCAATTTCAACCATTCAACAATTCAAAATTTAATTTGATTTTTTATTCATTGTTTTCTAACATCAAAATTTAAAAAGACCCTATTTTGTATCAATTTTTTCTCAATTAATCAAAATACCAAAAACTTTTGGATTTTGTTCATTATGTAATAACAAACTTGTAAACATTCTTATTACACAATGCAAGTTAAAATTTATGGGGGTTCATCAGCCAGTGTAATGTACCCCATATCATTTGTATAGGAAATTATGGACCGCATAAGTTGACAATTTCCCATAAATATAGTGTTATTCAAGGCAATGTAAACCCATTCTATATCCATTAAAAATAAATGTATTATGCAAACTTATTCAATATGGTTCATTGGCAGACCTCATTTTTATTGCTGTGATGTTATTCATTTTATGGTGCTTCTATAACCCAAGAATTTACATGTTAATGAAGTATTATATTTATAATTATTGAATAATAATTAATTTATCCTTTCTCAATAAAACCACAAATTAATTTTTTTTCTTAAACTGAACACACACACACACACACACACACACACACACACACAAAAGAGAAGAAAAAAATCCAAGCATAACATTTTTAGTTTATTGTAATTTAAATTTTAAAAAATATACTTGTATAATGAACTGCCCTTTAAATGTTAAATTCTGCATATTGTGTTTTAAATTTAAATTTAAATTTAAAATTTCTAATTTACCATTAATATAAATTACTTCCATATTGCAATTTAAAGGAGAAGGTATGATTGGATGCCTTTGATGCCCCCAAAATAAATTTGTTTAATTATTTATTTATTCAGACATATATCATTGAATTATATTACTTATATTGCTTTACTAAGTTGGTTGATTGTAATTTTGTTTAACGTCAGATCAGTAATTTTTCAGCAATTCATGAGAGCAAATTTATTAATTTTGAAGGATTAATCTAAGACCAAATTTTTGATTTGTGAGTCTATGCATGTGTATATTAATGGTCTGCCTTGTACATGCTTAAACCAATTTTTGTTTTGTTAAGCTGCTTAAGTTCACCATGTCAGCACTCTGCAGACAAGCATACCACTTTAATCAGTCACATTTCCCTGACAATGGTACACCCAGTCAGCACTCTGCAGACAAGCATACCACTTTAATCAGTCACATTTCCCTGACACTGTGTACACCTAGTCAGCACTCTGCAGACAAGCATACCACTTTAATCAGTTACATTTCCCTGACAATGGTACACCCAGTCAGCACTCTGCAGACAAGCATACCACTTTAATCAGTCACATTTCCCTGACACTGGTACACCCAGTCAGCACTCTGCAAACAAGCATACCACTTTAATCAGTCACATTTCCCTGACAATGGTACACCCAGTCAGCACTCTGCAGACAAGCATACCACTTTAATCAGTCACATTTCCCTGACACTGGTACTACCCAGTCAGCACTCTGTAGACAAACATACCACTTTAATCAGTCACATTTCCCTGACACTGGTACACACAGTCAGCACTCTGCAGACAAGCATACCACTTTAATCAGTCACATTTCCCTGACATTGTGTACACCTAGTCAGCACTCTGTAGACAAACATACCACTTTAATCAGTCACATTTCCCTGACACTGTGTACATCCAGTCAGCACTCTGCAGACAAGCATACCACTTTAATCAGTTACATTTCCCTGACACTGGTACATCCAGTCAGCACTCTGTAGACAAGCATACCACTTTAATCAGTCACATTTCCCTGACACTGGTACACACAGTCAGCACTCTGCAGACAAGCATACCACTTTAATCAGTCACATTTCCCTGACATTGTGTACACCTAGTTAGCACTCTGTAGACAAGCATACCACTTTAATCAGTCACATTTCCCTGACACTGGTACACACAGTCAGCACTCTGTAGACAAGCATACCACTTTAATCAGTCACATTTCCCTGACATTGTGTACATCCAGTCAGCACTCTGTAGACAAACATACCACTTTAATCAGTCACATTTCCCTGACACTGGTACACACAGTCAGCACTCTGCAGACAAACATACCACTTTAATCAGTCACATTTCCCTGACACTGGTACACACAGTCAGCACTCTGTAGACAAACATACCACTTTAATCAGTCACATTTCCCTGACACTGGTACACACAGTCAGCACTCTGCAGACAAACATACCACTTTAATCAGTCACATTTCCCTGGCACTGGTACACCTACTCAGCACTCTGCAGACAAGCATACCACTTAAATCAGTCACATTTCCCTGACAATGGTACACCCAGTCAGCACTCTGCAGACAAGCATACCACTTTAATCAGTCACATTTCCCTGACACTGGTACTACCCAGTCAGCACTCTGTAGACAAACATACCACTTTAATCAGTCACATTTTCCTGACACTGGTACACACAGTCAGCACTCTGCAGACAAGCATACCACTTTAATCAGTGACATTTCCCTGACATTGTGTACACCTAGTCAGCACTCTGTAGACAAACATACCACTTTAATCAGTCACATTTCCCTGACACTGTGTACATCCAGTCAGCACTCTGCAGACAAGCATACCACTTTAATCAGTTACATTTCCCTGACACTGGTACATCCAGTCAGCACTCTGTAGACAAGCATACCACTTTAATCAGTCACATTTCCCTGACACTGGTACACACAGTCAGCACTCTGCAGACAAGCATACCACTTTAATCAGTCACATTTCCCTGACATTGTGTACACCTAGTTAGCACTCTGTAGACAAGCATACCACTTTAATCAGTCACATTTCCCTGACACTGGTACACACAGTCAGCACTCTGTAGACAAGCATACCACTTTAATCAGTCACATTTCCCTGACATTGTGTACATCCAGTCAGCACTCTGTAGACAAACATACCACTTTAATCAGTCACATTTCCCTGACACTGGTACACACAGTCAGCACTCTGCAGACAAACATACCACTTTAATCAGTCACATTTCCCTGACATTGTGTACATCCAGTCAGCACTCTGTAGACAAACATACCACTTTAATCAGTCACATTTCCCTGACACTGGTACACACAGTCAGCACTCTGCAGACAAACATACCACTTTAATCAGTCACATTTCCCTGGCACTGGTACACCTACTCAGCACTCTGTAGACAAGCATACCACTTTAATCAGTCACATTTCACTGACATTGTGTACACCTAGTCAGCACTCTGCAGACAAGCATATCACTTTAATCAGTCACATTTCCCTGACACTGGTACACCCAGTCAGCACTCTGCAAACAAGCATACCACTTTAATCAGTCACATTTCCCTGACAATGGTACACCCAGTCAGCACTCTGTAGACAAGCATACCACTTTAATCAGTCACATTTCCCTGACAATGGAACACACAGTCAGCACTCTGCAGACAAGCATACCACTTTAATCAGTCACATTTCCCTGACAATGGTACACCCAGTCAGCACTCTGCAGACAAGCATACCTCTTTAATCAGTCACATTTCCCTGACAATGGTTCACCCAGTCAGCACTCTGCAAACAAGCATACCACTTTAATCAGTCACATTTCCCTGACAATGGTTCACCAAGTCAGCACTCTGCAGACAAGCATACCACTTTAATCAGTCACATTTCCCTGACAATGGTACACCCAGTCAGCACTCTGTAGACAAGCATACCACTTTAATCAGTCACATTTCCCTGACACTGGTACACCCAGTCAGCACTCTGCAAACAAGCATACCACTTTAATCAGTCACATTTTCCTGACACTGGTACACCCAGTCAACACTCTGCAGACAAGCATACCACTTTAATCAGTCACATTTCCCTGACACTGGTAAACCCAGTCAACACTCTGCAGAGAAGCATACCTCTTTAATCAGTCACATTTCCCTGACACTGTGTAAACCAAGTCAGCACTCTGCAGACAAGCATACCTCTTTAATCAGCCACATTTCCCTGACACTGGTACTACCCAGTCAGCACTCTTCAGACAAGCATACCACTTTAATCAGTCACATTTCCCTGACACTGGTACTACCCAGTCAGCACTCTGTAGAGAAACATACCACTTTAATCAGTCACATTTCCCTGACACTGGTACTACCCAGTCAGCACTCTGTAGACAAACATACCACTTTAATCAGTCACATTTCCCTGACACTGTGTACATCCAGTCAGCACTCTGTAGACAAGCATACCACTTTAATCAGTCACATTTCCCTGACACTGGTACTACCCAGTCAGCACTCTGTAGACAAGCATACCACTTTAATCAGTCACATTTCCCTGACATTGTGTACACCTAGTCAGCACTCTGCAGACAAGCATATCACTTTAATCAGTCACATTTCCCTGACACTGGTACTACCCAGTCAGCACTCTGTAGACAAACATACCACTTTAATCAGTCACATTTCCCTGACACTGTGTACATCCAGTCAGCACTCTGTAGACAAGCATACCACTTTAATCAGTCACATTTTCCTGACACTGGTACTACCCAGTCAGCACTCTGTAGACAAACATACCACTTTAATCAGTCACATTTCCCTGACATTGTGTACACCTAGTCAGCACTTTGCAGACAAGCATTTCACTTTAATCAGTCACATTTCCCTGACACTGTGTACATCCAGTCAGCACTCTGTAGACAAGCATACCACTTTAATCAGTCACATTTCCCTGACACTGGTACTACCCAGTCAGCACTCTGTAGACAAGCATACCACTTTAATCAGTCACATTTCCCTGACATTGTGTACACCTAGTCAGCACTCTGCAGACAAGCATATCACTTTAATCAGTCACATTTCCCTGACACTGGCACTACCCAGTCAGCACTCTGTTGACAAGCATACCACTTTAATCAGTCACATTTCCCTGACACTGGTACTACCCAGTCAGCACTCTGTAGACAAGCATACCACTTTAATCAGTCACATTTCCCTGACACTGGTACTACCCAGTCAGCACTCTGTAGACAAACATACCACTTTAATCAGTCACATTTCCCTGACACTGTGTACATCCAGTCAGCACTCTGTAGACAAGCATACCACTTTAATCAGTCACATTTCCCTGACACTGGTACTACCCAGTCAGCACTCTGTAGACAAACATACCACTTTAATCAGTCACATTTCCCTGACATTGTGTACACCTAGTCAGCACTTTGCAGACAAGCATTTCACTTTAATCAGTCACATTTCCCTGACACTGTGTACATCCAGTCAGCACTCTGTAGACAAGCATACCACTTTAATCAGTCACATTTCCCTGACACAGGTACTACCCAGTCAGCACTCTGTAGACAAGCATACCACTTTAATCAGTCACATTTCCCTGACATTGTGTACACCTAGTCAGCACTCTGCAGACAAGCATATCACTTTAATCAGTCACATTTCCCCGACACTGGTACACCCAGTCAGCACTCTGTAGACAAACATACCACTTTAATCAGTCACATTTCCCTGACACTGGTACACACAGTCAGCACTCTGCAGACAAACATACCACTTTAATCAGTCACATTTCCCTGGCACTGGTACACCTACTCAGCACTCTGCAGACAAGCATACCACTTAAATCAGTCACATTTCCCTGACAATGGTACACCCAGTCAGCACTCTGCAGACAAGCATACCACTTTAATCAGTCACATTTCCCTGACACTGGTACTACCCAGTCAGCACTCTGTAGACAAACATACCACTTTAATCAGTCACATTTTCCTGACACTGGTACACACAGTCAGCACTCTGCAGACAAGCATACCACTTTAATCAGTGACATTTCCCTGACATTGTGTACACCTAGTCAGCACTCTGTAGACAAACATACCACTTTAATCAGTCACATTTCCCTGACACTGTGTACATCCAGTCAGCACTCTGCAGACAAGCATACCACTTTAATCAGTTACATTTCCCTGACACTGGTACATCCAGTCAGCACTCTGTAGACAAGCATACCACTTTAATCAGTCACATTTCCCTGACACTGGTACACACAGTCAGCACTCTGCAGACAAGCATACCACTTTAATCAGTCACATTTCCCTGACATTGTGTACACCTAGTTAGCACTCTGTAGACAAGCATACCACTTTAATCAGTCACATTTCCCTGACACTGGTACACACAGTCAGCACTCTGTAGACAAGCATACCACTTTAATCAGTCACATTTCCCTGACATTGTGTACATCCAGTCAGCACTCTGTAGACAAACATACCACTTTAATCAGTCACATTTCCCTGACACTGGTACACACAGTCAGCACTCTGCAGACAAACATACCACTTTAATCAGTCACATTTCCCTGACATTGTGTACATCCAGTCAGCACTCTGTAGACAAACATACCACTTTAATCAGTCACATTTCCCTGACACTGGTACACACAGTCAGCACTCTGCAGACAAACATACCACTTTAATCAGTCACATTTCCCTGGCACTGGTACACCTACTCAGCACTCTGTAGACAAGCATACCACTTTAATCAGTCACATTTCACTGACATTGTGTACACCTAGTCAGCACTCTGCAGACAAGCATATCACTTTAATCAGTCACATTTCCCTGACACTGGTACACCCAGTCAGCACTCTGCAAACAAGCATACCACTTTAATCAGTCACATTTCCCTGACAATGGTACACCCAGTCAGCACTCTGTAGACAAGCATACCACTTTAATCAGTCACATTTCCCTGACAATGGAACACACAGTCAGCACTCTGCAGACAAGCATACCACTTTAATCAGTCACATTTCCCTGACAATGGTACACCCAGTCAGCACTCTGCAGACAAGCATACCTCTTTAATCAGTCACATTTCCCTGACAATGGTTCACCCAGTCAGCACTCTGCAAACAAGCATACCACTTTAATCAGTCACATTTCCCTGACAATGGTTCACCAAGTCAGCACTCTGCAGACAAGCATACCACTTTAATCAGTCACATTTCCCTGACAATGGTACACCCAGTCAGCACTCTGTAGACAAGCATACCACTTTAATCAGTCACATTTCCCTGACACTGGTACACCCAGTCAGCACTCTGCAAACAAGCATACCACTTTAATCAGTCACATTTTCCTGACACTGGTACACCCAGTCAACACTCTGCAGACAAGCATACCACTTTAATCAGTCACATTTCCCTGACACTGGTAAACCCAGTCAACACTCTGCAGAGAAGCATACCTCTTTAATCAGTCACATTTCCCTGACACTGTGTAAACCAAGTCAGCACTCTGCAGACAAGCATACCTCTTTAATCAGCCACATTTCCCTGACACTGGTACTACCCAGTCAGCACTCTTCAGACAAGCATACCACTTTAATCAGTCACATTTCCCTGACACTGGTACTACCCAGTCAGCACTCTGTAGAGAAACATACCACTTTAATCAGTCACATTTCCCTGACACTGGTACTACCCAGTCAGCACTCTGTAGACAAACATACCACTTTAATCAGTCACATTTCCCTGACACTGTGTACATCCAGTCAGCACTCTGTAGACAAGCATACCACTTTAATCAGTCACATTTCCCTGACACTGGTACTACCCAGTCAGCACTCTGTAGACAAGCATACCACTTTAATCAGTCACATTTCCCTGACATTGTGTACACCTAGTCAGCACTCTGCAGACAAGCATATCACTTTAATCAGTCACATTTCCCTGACACTGGTACTACCCAGTCAGCACTCTGTAGACAAACATACCACTTTAATCAGTCACATTTCCCTGACACTGTGTACATCCAGTCAGCACTCTGTAGACAAGCATACCACTTTAATCAGTCACATTTTCCTGACACTGGTACTACCCAGTCAGCACTCTGTAGACAAACATACCACTTTAATCAGTCACATTTCCCTGACATTGTGTACACCTAGTCAGCACTTTGCAGACAAGCATTTCACTTTAATCAGTCACATTTCCCTGACACTGTGTACATCCAGTCAGCACTCTGTAGACAAGCATACCACTTTAATCAGTCACATTTCCCTGACACTGGTACTACCCAGTCAGCACTCTGTAGACAAGCATACCACTTTAATCAGTCACATTTCCCTGACATTGTGTACACCTAGTCAGCACTCTGCAGACAAGCATATCACTTTAATCAGTCACATTTCCCTGACACTGGCACTACCCAGTCAGCACTCTGTTGACAAGCATACCACTTTAATCAGTCACATTTCCCTGACACTGGTACTACCCAGTCAGCACTCTGTAGACAAGCATACCACTTTAATCAGTCACATTTCCCTGACACTGGTACTACCCAGTCAGCACTCTGTAGACAAACATACCACTTTAATCAGTCACATTTCCCTGACACTGTGTACATCCAGTCAGCACTCTGTAGACAAGCATACCACTTTAATCAGTCACATTTCCCTGACATTGGTACTACCCAGTCAGCACTCTGTAGACAAACATACCACTTTAATCAGTCACATTTCCCTGACATTGTGTACACCTAGTCAGCACTTTGCAGACAAGCATTTCACTTTAATCAGTCACATTTCCCTGACACTGTGTACATCCAGTCAGCACTCTGTAGACAAGCATACCACTTTAAACTGTCACATTTCCCTGACATTGGTACTACCCAGTCAGCACTCTGTAGACAAGCATACCACTTTAATCAGTCACATTTCCCTGACATTGTGTACACCTAGTCAGCACTCTGCAGACAAGCATATCACTTTAATCAGTCACATTTCCCCGACACTGGTACACCCAGTCAGCACTCTGCAGACAAGCGTACCACTTTAATCAGTCACATTTCCCTGACATTGTGTACACCTAGTCAGCACTTTGCAGACAAGCATTTCACTTTAATCAGTCACATTTCCCTGACACTGGTACTACCCAGTCAGCACTCTGTAGACAAGCATACCACTTTAATCAGTCACATTTCCCTGACAATGGTACACCCAGTCAGCACTCTGCAGACAAGCATACCTCTTTAATCAGTCACATTTCCCTGACAATGGTTCACCCAGTCAGCACTCTGCAGACAAGCATACCACTTTAATCAGTCACATTTCCCTGACAATGGTTCACCCAGTCAGCACTCTGCAGACAAGCATACCACTTTAATCAGTCACATTTCCCTGACAATGGTTCACCCAGTCAGCACTCTGCAGACAAGCATACCACTTTAATCAGTCACATTTCCCTGACACTGGTACACCCAGTCAGCACTCTGCAAACAAGCATACCACTTTAATCAGTCACATTTTCCTGACACTGGTACACCCAGTCAACACTCTGCAGACAAGCATACCACTTTAATCAGTCACATTTCCCTGACACTGGTACACCCAGTCAGCACTCTGCAAACAAGCATACCACTTTAATCAGTCACATTTCCCTGACACTGGTAAACCCAGTCAGCACTCTACAGAGAAGCATACCTCTTTAAACAGTCACATTTCCCTGACACTGTGTAAACCAAGTCAGCACTCTGCAGACAAGCATACCTCTTTAATCAGCCACATTTCCCTGACACTGGTACTACCCAGTCAGCACTCTTCAGACAAGCATACCACTTTAATCAGTCACATTTCCCCGACACTGGTACACCCAGTCAGCACTCTGCAGACAAGCATACCACTTTAATCAGTCACATTTCCCTGACAATGGTACACCCAGTCAGCACTCTGCAGACAAGCATACCACTTTAATCAGTCACATTTCCCTGACACTGGTACACCCAGTCAGCACTCTGCAGACAAGCATACCTCTTTAATCAGTCACATTTCCCTGACACTGGTACACCCAGTCAGCACTCTGCAGACAAGCATACCACTTTAATCAGTCACATTTCCCTGACACTGGTACACCCAGTCAGCACTCTGCAGACAAGCATACCACTTTAATCAGTCACATTTCCCTGACAATGGTACACACAGTCAGCACTCTGCAAACAAGCATACCACTTTAATCAGTCACATTTCCCTGACACTGTTACACCCAGTCAGCACTCTGCGGACAAGCATACCACTTTAATCAGACACATTTCCCTGACACTGGTACACCCAGTCAGCACTCTGCAGACAAGCATACCACTTTAATCAGTCACATTTCCCTGACACTGGTACACCCAGTCAGCACTCTGCAGACAAGCATACCACTTTAATCAGTCACATTTCCCTGACACTGGTACACCCAGTCAGCACTCTGCAGACAAGCATACCACTTTAATCAGTCACATTTCCCTGACACTGGTACACCCTTTCAGCACTCTGCAGACAAGCATACCACTTTAATCAGTCACATTTCCCTGACACTGGTACACCCAGTCAGCACTCTGCAGACAAGCATACCACTTTAATCAGTCACATTTCCCTGACACTGGTACACCCAGTCAGCACTCTGCAGACAAGCATACCACTTTAATCAGTCACATTTCCCTGACAATGGTACACACAGTCAGCACTCTGCAGAAATGAAATTTACAGGGTCCTACAGAAGAGACCTTAAAAAACTAGTGTAATGAAAAGGTAAAAATTCTGCCGACTTTACCAATAGCTGGTGATATCTCAAAATAAGTAAAATAATCTTGACTGGGACGTAAAACCCTACTAAATCAATCATCTAGGTATGTAGTTATAGCCAGAGGTAAAATATGTTATTGGCAGCAAAAACTGCATGAGAATAGCTGAATTTTAAGACTATTTAAAAAATGGAAACGAGCGTCATATTTATCACATCAATTATGACAAAAGCTACCTAAATTTAAAAAAATTCTAATGAACACATCTTTTAGGGATATAGGTTAACAGTCACCTTAGCACTTGTGTCACCTTGTGCATTTATAGCACAATACCATACCTCGTCCTAAATTATTATTACTTTTTTTTAAAATTTACCCTAACATAAAATTTGTAAACACGTTATTCAGATTATTTATTGTATAAGATATAACTAATTCTAGGTTAATCTGTTAAGAGGATTAAATAAAGTCATTAAAATCAATTCTTAATTCTGATAATCTTTCCAAAATCAAAGTGAAAAAGATCAATATTCTTATTTTAACAATTCAACAATGATGCTACTAGTGTGATCAACTTATCATGTACTTTAACAGGGAAAATTTGAAATCCCCCCCAGGATATCTATCTAAATCTCCAGTGGTCAGTTTAATACTAAAAACAAAATGACCAGGAGTTAAAAGATTTTATCTGATCTTGGATAAAATCCAAAATTTTAAAACTGTCCTTAAAAATAACTCTAATCTGGTTGTTGTGGTTGTTCTTTTTTTAAAAATAATTCACAGATTGAATATTTCAAATGTACACTGTGACAAAATTTTTAATTTTCCCAATAAATACAAAATGTAATAGCATGTTCAATATCTGATGACAAAGAGTGAAACCTGATAGAGTGTCCACTTCTATAAAAAACCCACTGGTCTACTGAAATAAAGAAACCATCTATTTCAAGTCTTTCTTTAGGTCCAACAGTTTTACTATATATGGAACTTCAAGACATCCATACTTTAGGTCCAAATTCTTAGTACATGTATACATGGAATTTAAAGCTCAGCAATCCATCTTAAGTTTCAAGTTTTTACTAAACATGTGGCACAAAAAGACATTTCACCTACAGTGAATATAGTGGATAATTTATTCCAACAAAGGAACTTCTATACCCACTTTCATTTCAATGGGCCTAATGGTTTCAAGAGAAGATTAAAGTAACAGGATGGATGCATAGATGCACTGACACTGACACACAGATACGTGCCATAAGCTCTTGCTAGCTTTGCCAGGTGAGCTCAAAAGGTAGTCAAGAACTTGAACACATAATAATCAAACATATAGGTCTTAAAGATCATTAAATTAACCAAAAAGCCATCAATACCCAACAATCTATAGGGATTCATTTTTAAGCCTCAAGTTTGGCTCAGCCTGATATATAACTTCTTCATTAAGAAATACTTAAATCAAACAAACTTCCTGCTGATTTTAAAAGATAAACATATTAATTTAAAGTTACTTCAAATCAAAGGATCATTTTCCCAGGTTAATTAATTAGTATTAAATTACTTCCTCAAATGACAACAGGAATACACTTAGAAAAAAACATTTATACCAAATGAAAAACTTTCAAATGTCACTTTAATATCAAAGGGAAATATTATTAATGACTTATTGTAATGAAATTTATTACCTGAAGAAATGAACGATTTGACATTTGTTTGACATTCATTCTTAATGGAAATCAATTTTAAAAAATGTTCATTTCCTGAGGTTTCATGCTGTTTCTAAGCTTTCTGTTTATAAACAAAGTTAGATCGATGCCCTTTTAACGATATTTTTGCAAGAACAGTAAAATCCATGATGCTTTGCCACCATTTGTTTAGTTTGATTTTAGCATTACATGGGTGAATTATAATGTCTGCGTATCAACAGACATCTTGTTGTTACTCAAGACAGATTTTTTAGAGGTATCTCCTCCTACATTTCTTATCCCATCAGGTTGATATTTTGTCAACTGGTAGGGATTGACCATGGGGAGGTTTGCTTTCTCACTGTTTTTCGGAATTCCGAAGGAATTCAGAGAAATCCGGTTTAAACCATGGAATTCCAGAGAGTTCTTTCTAGAAAGTTCTTTCTTGGAATTTCCTCTGCTATTTGGAGCACCACTTTAGACAGCTGATAGGCAGACATATACTTGCTCGCAAGTATACATTCTAGTTAATAAATTGAGGGTGGATTTTAAAGAAAAAACATATGTTGTGGCACTTCAAAATAGTACGTTAATAAGTGAAACAATCAAGAGACATTAAAACAAGGTTTAAACATGAGTGTTGGATAACTCTTTGTGATAGAAATTTTTTTCATCAATCCTATAATCATTTTATTCATGATTTCTAATGGTACAGGTAAATTGCAACTTAAAAAGACATCATGCAAAACACCAATTGAATCTTAATGTCCAAATGCTATTAAAGGAGCAGTCTGATGCAAGATAGACCCAAGACCCTGAACATAAAAATAAGTGCTTTAAGTAAAGGTTTTCAGATAACAACACCTCTCATTGCCTGAATTCAAATCCCATTTGGACATATCCTTTTGTGTGAGAAAGCTTGTACTGACTGATTAATGAATATTGGCTGGTTTTTTTTTAATGGGGGGGGGGGGGGGGGGGTTTCTCCAACTAAATTGGACCTTTGCCTCAAACCTGTAGCCAATACTAACTAGCTTTACAAATGCTTTTAACTTGAAGCTAATGTAATAAATTAAAGATGAATCAGAAACAGCCTTAACTACTTGACAACCTTTGAACTTTGCCTCTATGTGTGGTAAATATCAATAGGCTTAGAAACTGTCTTAACCCATTTGACCACCAATGGCTTTGACCTTTGGCTTTTACCTGTCAACAATACTAATTGGTTTGATATATACTAGTGATGACCAATCAGAGCTTCTTTCACTGCCTTGGTTTGGTCTCAATTTGGCTAAACTTATTGTAAGAAAGATGTACTGAAATTTCAGTAAATTGCTTTCAGAAGGTAAATGGTTTTCTGAAAGTATTCTGGTTTCTTAAAACCATCCCAGAACTGACTGTGTCCATATATGTGAAAGAATATCGACCAGGGCATTAAAAAAATCCGTTACTCTTTACCACACTAAGTGAGACTATTAAACGTTATTACCTACTTCCTTTTTAATGCGAGAGCAAGATGCAATTTTTCCTTTTCGCTATTCTAAAACAAAATTTCCCATAGTAACGGAATTCAAGTATTAGTATGTGGCTTGACAAAACGGAAATTAATGACTGGTATCAAAATGAAATTGTTCAGGTTGAATGATGATAAGGGGGAAAAAACCGGCAGGAATTATTTTAGACAATCAAAGACTATCATGGCAGAATTACTTCAGATTATCAACGACTGTCACACCACACGTTCGCTTGTAATTAATGACGATAATTTCCATTATCCTAGAGAAAACATTATTTTGCACTTGGGAGATTAAAATCGGGAAATCACCACAGGGTAGGCTAAATGATAAAAACGAGGGAAATCTATTGCCTCATTAAGCCATAACATTCACTTATTTTATTGTCTTCCAGCCATTAATCATTTTCATGATATTTTTTGATAAGTTTATTGAAAATTGTTTAGCTTCATTAAATTTATCTTAGATGTAACAGGAGGCATTGCGATGGACCAAAATAAAATGTAATCAACCAATCAAAAGTGTTATATGATAAAACCAAATTTGTTTCAACTTTCTTTGCGTCGATAATGGTAAAATAACAAGAATAAAATGTAACCGACCAATCAAATGTGTAGTATTATATTATTGCTTCTAAAGTAACATGTGAAGTTATTTTTGGTTTCAAGAATGGATTTTGTAATATCTTTAGAGATTAATTGGTTGGTTGGCTGTTATGTTGTTTAAGGTCACATCAGCAATTTTTCAGCCTTTTTTCAGCTACTACAGCATGTTTATTTATCTCTTAGAACAAGTTTCTGTATGAGTGAGATGTATGGTGTGTAATTCTGGTCTGCCTTGTAGCTGAGCCCACTCTTGGAGACTTTTTGTTAAGGTGCTAGCTCATTGAATCAATATGCCACGGATAGGAATATCACTACCTTAGTTACATTATCCTTACACAAAGTGAACTAGTCCATAATCTGTCCTCCTTTTTCCAAGAGCCAGGCAAAAAAGTGGTATTTCAAATGTTAAAGTCTTGTGTATTATCTATTTGGGTTTGAACCCACAACCCCCCACTCTGAATGCTCCACCATACAGTTATCATGGCTGCCCAATACATTTAGACATCTAATAATGAACAAGAATCCCAATGAAGGCTGTTTCATTTTTCTGACACATTTTTACATTTTCAGACAACATTGCAAAATACAATTTTGAAACTGCATCAGTAAAAGATCTTTTCATACAATTGGAATTGAGGGCTCTGCAAAGGTCAAAATTTCTACCACTTCACTAATAGGGGTGACGTCTGAAGGTAATTTTTGACAGGGATGTAAAACCTGATTTAAACAATAATTGTTCTTGAGCATGTCATGCTGTTGTGAAATAGACCACTGGATTTAAGGTCTCTTCCAAAAGTTTCTTTTCTTAATGCCAACAGCTTGGCAAAGAAACAGTTACTAACTACATTTGTATTTTGGTTTCTCTTGGTCAGGCTTAAACTAGGTATATATTACTCTTTTAACTACTGTAAAATCACAAATATTTCTTGGGGATTAAATTTTGCAATTTTTGTGGGCAAGTGAAAACCACAAAATTACATGTCATTGAAAATGTTTATTTACCATTGCTTCTAATGGAATTTAATTTCACAAAACTCAATTCCACAAAATTTTCTCCCAGCAAAATTTTTTAAAATGTCAAAACCATGAAATTTTAACCCCATGAATATTTATGATTCTACAGTAACTTAAAACAATTGTTTTGTAAAAATAAAAAATAAACAGATTTTTGTCCAAAAAAATACTTAGTATTTCCCTTCATAATTTTATTTCTACCCGGTATTTATATTTTTATCACTGAATAAATCAGAAAATGAATGCCACTGTAAAGGTCAAAAGATTAATGTACGAAAAAAAAAAAAAAAAAAAAAAAAAAAAAGTTCTTTAATAATTAATTTTGTTTCGTCTATTTATATATTTTTTTATCATAATTTAAAAATATTTTGTTTATCTTTTTCACACAGGAAATCTAAATTTTACTAATTAATGAAATATAGCAACAAAATTTCAAAGCCATATCAGAATAATTACTTATCAGGAAAAGACACTTTGAGATTAATGTCGCCATATCTATATTGTTAATTAAATAAACATAAATTTTATTAAAGATTTTGTCAAAGAAATTAGTCAAAATTAGGTTTTTAAGGACTGTAAAATTGAGAAATTTTCGCGATCATTTTATTTTCGCATAAATTAGAGAGAAAACCATGATGCGAAAATTATGATTTTTACAAAGTAAAATCAGATGTGAAAATTCCCGATCTTTATCCGGATCTAGATTGAGAATGAATACCAAGTGCATTATAAGTCAAACAAAGAGAAACAATTATTCTGTTAAAAATGCTATTAAAATATGTACACCATTACCAAATATGGTAGTATAACTAATTAAACACAAATTCGTGTCTTGCTGTCAATAAGTAATCAATAAATCCAAGTAATATCATATACATTATAATTGGCAAAGTAGTATATATATTTGGTTTTAGAGTTTTTAGCATCAGTTTCTGCTGGTGGCAACTCAATATAAGCTAAATATTTAATTTTTAATTATTTTACAGATTCATGTTTATAACATAAGACAAGTTTCAGATGATTCGGACATATTTGTTTTAAAAACCAACAATCAAATTACTTTAGACAGAAAAAAGAATAAAATAGAACAAAAAAACGTTGTCTATGTCTCAGTCCTTGAACTTATACATGTACTTAGGTGTACACTTCTGGAATATTGGAGAAAACTGGAGTACCTGAAGGAAATTGATCACCTTCAACACATGAACCTACAACAAAATCTGCTCTGATTTGACCTAAGGCATGTGGCATTCCTAAGCTGGTCATTTAGATCACTTGGCCAGGTCTAATGCCCCCACATAATTATAACATTATTGGTAAGAATGTCTGTTGATGTAAACTCTTATTTTTAACTACAACTAACTAACTACAAACCACTTAAGGCTAATACTTTATAATGTTGCCAAACCAACTGCACAATGAATCAAGAGTTTGAGAACAGTCCATATTAAAAACCAGGTTAATTATGCAAAAGTATTGAACCCTTCTCTATATGACAAGATAAGGAAACTGGTGGAGAATTGGTCGAGAATCGTATTTATTTTCATGACACTTACCCATCAGATAATGAAGGTCTGAGAACATGAAACATTTCTTTGGCAGAACTCACAGATACAGCACCACCACCAAAATACTTCTTCTTCAAGACAACAGCTGATTCATTTCTTACTAAAAGGGCACCTAAAAAAACAAACTTACCACTTATGATGGCTATTATACATATAAACATTATTCTCATAAAGAGTTCAACAAAATGAATTATCTTTTTTGCAGAAGATTAAGATTGGTTGGTTGGTTGAATGATACATCAGCAATTTTTCAGCTATTCATGATGAGACAATTTTTATCAATCTCAAGGATTAATCTTGAACACAAGATCATATGATGGGTAAGAGAACAAGTGTTTCTGTTTTGCATCAGTACTAGTGCACACTTATGTTGATCTTTAGAGTGCAAGTGACACTTGTCCGCAATGTCACAGATAAACACTGCAGACCACTCAGTCCACTAAACTGGTACAAAGCTAACAAGCAAGGGCCCACAACAAGGAAAAACCTTTTACACGAGCAGTTACTAGAGTTGAACCCACATCAATGAGATGCTTAATGTTGGAAGGCTAGTGCATTAACTATACAGACACTGTGTTCCCCTGCTAAGCAGTTAAAACCACAAACTAATGACATAAGAGTTAGGGTTCAAAGCTGTTTTTTTTTATAAAATAAGTTTTGGTTTACTCTTTTATATTTTTGGTTTATTCTTAATTACAATCAATATCTGGTAGTATACATAATATAAGTAAATTTAAAAAATTCAAATAAAATAAAATCAACTTACCAAGGCCTGTAGGTATTCCAAACATCTTGTAAAATGATAAAGTTACAAAATCTGGACTATAGAGGTCAAGGTCAAGTTTCGATGTACAAACAAATGCTGCAGCATCAAGTCCAACATACCAATGACCTTGATGTTGACCTTGAAAGGTCATTTCATTATTGTGAACCATTTTAATCCATTGAAGTGGATATTTTCTTCCAGAAAAGTTAGATTGAGCTGGATAAACAAATAAACAATTTCCTCCATGTCTATATTCTTTGTGTTTAAAAACATCTGTTGCCATGGTGACATCTGAATTCTGTTCTTGTTCATCTAAACATAGTATACTTCCAGCTTTTTCAACAACTAGTTCTCTCATCCCTTGTACTGAAGTATGATTATCCAACAAATAGCAAAAACAACCTTTCCTGTCAGTCATTTGATCACCATGGAAACCAGATTCTTTGGAATAGGATATTTTGTTTGTTTTCAAGTCCAGTTTTATTTCTTTTGCTATGTTCAATATTACATTGACTACTTTCAAGGTCATTTTGGCTAGCTTCAAAGTCAACTGTATCTTTTGATTCAAGGTCAAAGGTGAAGGTCTCTGCTATAAGCTTAAGAGCTGCTGTACATCCAGATGTAAATACTATGCTATATTTATCTGGACTTGTATTAAAATGCTTCAAAATTCTGAAAAAGAAAGAGAATAAATGGCTTTAATAAAATACATTAAAAAGAGAGAAACTCACCAATTTTTTCTCTAAGAACAAGATTACAGTTCATAGTTTTGACAATTCATATCTATCAAGCGAAAATTTAAATTTCACATCTACATGTGCATAACAAAGATTCTATATAATCATGTTCAACTTTTCATTCTGTTATTACCTGCTCAGTTTGACCAATGTGGAAGCTCAGTTGGTAGAGTGCTTGTTCCATAAGTGGGAGGTCATGGGTTTGAACCCTGATGGGTCTGACCCAAGACTTAAATGTGGGTAGTAACTGTTCTTTTGCCCAAAAAATCAGCATTATGATATGAAAGTCATGGTTCTTTCTGATGGGAACTTACAATAAATGAAGTCCCATGTCCAATAGGCATGGCACAATAAAGAACCCTGCTGTATAATGCCATCAGCACAACTCAGAGACAAAATTTTTGCACTTTGGCCTATAGCTGGGAATGTCTTAATATAAGGGAAATATTCTTGACTGGGACCGTTAAACACTGTTACTCAACTCAACTCAACTTGCTCAGTTTGTTTCAAACACTTATTGGTGTGAGTATTCTCTGTGGCCAGCCTTTTTTTCTAAGTATTAAAGCTGCATTAAGTTTTTCAGATTTCTGAATTTTTTTTTTCTAAAAATATTTTCTTAAAAAAAAAAAAAGATAACTTCTTATCACAATTCATGAGATTAATTTTCTAAAATTTCATTCCTTTTAAGCTGTAAATAAACTGGAATCCTCTAACCTGTTGGTCACAATTATGTAATGATAATATTGTTATAAGCTTGGAGCATTGCACACTTTTGTAAAGAGACTTGAATGAATCAAAGAGAAGGCCTGATATAAACTGCATAAATTGTTCATCATTAATATCTAAATGTATTATCAATGATGTTATTTATCCCTTACAAAGTCACAAATGGAAAATTTAATGAAATTTTGTGTTTAATTTATTTTATTTCACTGTTTTGTAAGTTGTGTTTACATGATCCGTTTTTTTTAATGACATAACCATGTTCTAAATTTAGATCCTATAAGTCTACATCTTGCTAGGAAATTACAGTTTTGTCTATATTTATTCGAGCTTTTATCGTTGATCCAAATGTAACATTGTTCATTAGGAACATCATTAAATAAATCAGCACCATTTGAATTTTTTTCTACGGAAAACATAATGCAGCTTTAAGTCTCCTTCTAAAGACTACTCTGGTAATGAGTATTTTAAAGATCCATTAAGAGCATGAGATAAAAATTATCTGAGATGAAAATTATCTCAGAGAAGTGAAATTATTATTCCTCCTCGTTTCTGACAGATTTTTTTCAGTGACATCTCCTCCTATGTTTCTTATCCGATCAGGTTGAATTTTTGTCAACTGGTAGGGACTGACCATGGGCATGTAGCGTGTTCACCTTTTTTTGGAATTCTGACAGACTTTCGGAGAAATCCAGTTAAAACCATGGAATTCCAAAGAGTTCTTTCTTTTTTTCTTGAAATTTCCTCCACTATTTGGAACACCACTTTATAGAGCTGATACGCAGACATGTACTTGCTCGCAAGTATACATTCTAGTTTTTAACTACTCTTACCTGTATCTGACTTGATCAATCAGGTCAGTTGATAACCTACTACTCTGACTTCTACTGTGAGGGTTGCCATAGAGATTAGACAACAAATCTTTCTGGTAAGCCTCTATCTGACTTTTACTATATAGAGTTGTCCCAACATGATCCACATATGTAATACCTGAAAATATTCAAATAAACAGAGGAATTAAAAATTTCAATTTTTAATGTATTTTCTAAATGAAAAACAGAGCAATAATTACCCCACCATGATTTGGAACAATTACTTTACACAAATAAAGATCTTTTTTATTTTATTTTTGGTAAGTAAACAATTGATCTGTAATTTCTGTTTTTACAACACCACAAGTTGAACAGTACTGAAAATAAAAAATGATCAGTATTCTTTATTGTTCATAAAAAACAAGGAAATGGGTTGAAAGCATTCTTGAATTCTTCTCAAAGGTCAGTTTGAAACCACCAAAAATAGACAGACGGACAGACAGACAGACAGATTATAAGACAGACAGACAAAGAAAGAAAATGTTGGTTGATGGATTGATTTTCAGCTATTCATGGTGACAGCATGTTTACTAATCTCTAAGGATCACTCTAAACATAAGTCTGTGTATGCATGAGATGTGCAAGTGTGTATAATAGGCCAGCCTTTTATTAGGATGCACTCTGGTTGACTTTTTGACTGAATGCAGCAGAAAAGAAGACCACTTCCCCAATCACATTATTCTGGCACCTGATGAACCAACTGATACTTTGCCCCCTAATGCCAAGCACCAGGCAAGCAAGGAAGCAATGTGTCAAATGTTATAGCCTTATGTATGACCTGGCTGGGGTTTAAACCCATGACCTCCTGCTTTTAAGGCAGAGGTTCTATCACCTAAGTCACTGAGGAGGTTTTCATGGAGGTTTTAACACAGTACCTTGCCAGTATATAGGATGGAGTATTAGTACAAGGGGAATAATGCATTATGACTATTTTTGTTTAAGTTTTCAAAGATCATTTGAATGTTGGTGATGTCATTTTGAAAGTCAATTAAACCATTATCTCCAGAAAGTAGTCTGCTTTAACATAAATTGGGCTGATTTTTCTTTGGTTTTAAAAAAAACTTTCTCTTCCTTTTCAGACTCTGACTATACAGTTTGAGAAGTTAATCCATTAAGCTTTAAATCAAATGTGTCAAAGCAATTTTGGATCAAATCTCGTTAATTTATAAAAGAAATTATATTCTGTCTTGAGCCTGTTCTGATTGACTAGGTATAAGCAGGTGTCTGAAAATAAATTGCTTTGAATCAAAGTCATTATGAGTCATTGTGCTTGCAATTTATAAATCATCATTAACATGGTTAAGTACAGAAGAAAATCAAACAAGCATTGAAGACTGCAGAGAGTGGAAGCTGTCAAATTCCAACCCTAATGATCATAAGAAATGGAGACATGGAATGAAATCTGCCATGTGTGCAGCTAGCCAGTCATCTGGCAGGGAGCCTACTTATGTAGACAATGCTGTTGAACATGCATGTTTATCAAAAGAAACTGATGATGATGATGATGATGATGATGATTGTATTCACAGAATTGCTGGCCTCATTGTTTTGGTAAAATAAAGACTCATTTTCAATTTTGAAATGTGCTTATTTTTAAACCACTGGTTAAATTTAGAAAGTGTTTCAAGTACGAAGCCCTCTAAAAGTGCCATAAACACACCACAGAACATTGCCCCAATGCAATCCATGGTCGGAAGTCTTACAATTAGTAGTCCTTGTATGTTTTTCATTGTTAATGGCTATTTCTGTCTTAAAGTGTTATGTGGCAGTGTTCTTGGTTTTGTTGGTTGTTGTCATATAGACTGTTCTTCAGAAATAATTGACAGAAAATTTTGGATGTCACTTAACACAACCACTGAAAACTACCACCAAAATATTTTAAGAATGGTGATGTCTCAATATAAGTCAGAAATAAATGTAGAAGACTAAAAAGATAAATCAATTCTCTAATCTCCAATTTATCCAGCTTAAAAAAGATCTTAAAGATGAAATTGACATATTCCTGTCAATCAATGAATACTTAGAATATTGTTACATCACATAAATTTGATTCTGGTAACATCCTTCAATTTTAATGGAAAACAGGAAATGATTGAGGTTGCCATGGCATTTCTAATCATGTTGCTTCATTATAGAGTTAATGCAACTGTAAAGATAATTATAATCAGTGCAATTATAGCAACATGAAAACAGACATTTCTGGCTGAAAATACGAACATTTGAAGAGAAAAAAGCCTGTCACAAGGTATTAAAAAATCAGCTGTACATGTCAAGCCATTTATTGATTTTATTGGTTAATTTTAAAAGTGATTGATTTATTGATTGGATAACAGATTGATTGACTGGATGGTTGATTGATTGATTGATCTGTTAATTAGCAGGTTGTTTGTTTCTTGATTGACGGATTGAATGAATGAATGAATGAATGAAAAAAAAAAAACAAACAAAATCAAAAACAAACAAATGAAAAAACAAATATTGATTGAATGTGGCTTTTTTCTTTATATTCCATTGGAAAATACAGTATAACCTGTGTATAAAGTCCACCCAGGGGACTGAGTAAAAGTGGACTTAATAGACAGGTGGTCTTTACATAGAGGGTCTCCTATATGTACAAGTAAAATAGTTTAAAAAAGTGAAAATATGTAGCACCTATTAAAAACTTATTAATTTATACATTAATAAAGTTATTTTCATTTTATTTTTTTTAAAACAGATTATTCAGAAATAATTATATTTAAATTTGATAAACTGTACATCAGAAAAGATTATTTGGTTAAACTCTACCTGTTATATACACTTGACTAATTGTGTCTTTGTTGTTATAAGTAGCAGCAAAGTTGTCACAAATGAAACAATTATAGATAAAACATAATAGATACCAATGGGTATTTCTACCTTTATATCTGATGGCTTCAGCTGTTGACATGATAAGTATGACTTCATATATTTTTCTTCAAAATTTTGCTTAATATCAGTTGATACTGTAGTCTTTACTACAGTAGATTTTTAAACTATGTAAGTTACTACATTGTATTTAGTGTGATCAATAATTTATATTAAAATTATTTATTGCCAATCTTCATACATCTCAAAGAAATGTGGCTGATATTTGCTGTAAAAAATTTGGGAAATTATAAAATTTAATAAAAAATTATATTAAGGAAGCGGACTTTATAGACAGGTTCTGGAGTCATTTGGGACTAAAAAGGGTGACTTTATTCACATTAGGTGGGTGGACTTTATATAGAGGTTCATTATATAGTAAAAACCATTTGGGATACTTCAGACCGGTTGCTATAGACAGGTGGACTTTATATAGAGGTGGACTCCATAGCAGGTTATACTGTAGTGTGCATCACAAGCAAAATATATAAAGCTAATTGCTACGATCAGTGAATGTTCATTTTTGGACCAGGTGAGGTGGTTGACTTGTTTTAAAATAAATCAGCAGTTTTAAGCTCAACAATTTTGTAGTTGTAGTCGTTTATGGCAAATGTCATCTACATAACATCTTACCTTACATCAATGTCATCTTACAGAGGGAGATTATCCGATGTCATGTCCGATGTCATGGTCATTTTATAGAGGAAGATCATCTCATGACAAGGTCATTTTACAGACAGAAATTACCTAATGTCAAGGTCATTTTACAGAGGAAGACTATCTAATGTCAATGTCACTTTACCAAAGTGGTAATGGTCTAATGGTCATTTTATTGAGGATAATTGTTTAAAGTCATAGTCATTTTTATCTTTTTTTTAATTTTTATTTTTTTCTTTTTCTCTCCTTTAAAAAAACATAAAAAATAAGACTACACTAGTCATTAGTCATAAGTCATCAGTATGCTAAACCTATAAAAAGCCTAGAAATCTGTTATAATCATTAACAAGTATTGCTAATGATCAAATGACCACATAATAGCCTTGACACTTACTGACTTGTCTAATTGATCCTGTACCACATATTTTTTACCGAGACCTGCTGGGGTTAAGCTATTAAATACTAATTATCAAGTATAACTGTAAAATCAATGTTTTTCATCGATTTCCAACAGGGATCATATTAAATATGTTGCCATTAGCAACACTCATTACTGAAAATACAAGATATTGAACAACAGGACATAAAAGCTATTTTCTATCATGTTTTGATTGAATTTTAGCAATACATGTAGTTAGTTGTTGCGGCATTGTCACTTTGCCCAATGTACAACATCACTGACAAGATATTCAATCTTATTTCCAGCTGACGAGTTACTTTACAAGTTATGAAGCATATTACCTCCCAATGGTATGATATTATTTTTCAATCAAAATTGTTACAACTAAGCTATCTATCTTTAGGGATTAACTCGAAAATGATACAGTCATTAATTAAATCAATATATCAACATGGCCGCTCTCCTGGATAATGGAATAGATAGACTGTCAATTTGATTTATGTAAAGCTTGTCTACCGACCATTAATTGTGACTGTGTTGATCGTTTCATGCTTGTTGTTCTGTGCAGAAAAGTCACTTGTGTATAAGTAGCATACAGTGTTATTTTTCATTCATGAACATCTTGATGAATATCAATTTTTGTGAAACGTAAAATTTGAAATCCCGTATGAAAATAAATCAGATTTATGACATAATAATGTTTTAATTAAATTAAAAGTTTTCACAATTTATCATTAAAATCAATAATAAAATGATATATTTAAGAAATAATTCATAAAATTAATGGAAAATCAAATTTAGTTTTAACCAAATTGAAACCCTCAAAGGAAACAGTGCTGTGAAAGAATGTGAGCGAGTGGAGGAATGTAGAAATCGTGTTTTATGTTTCTATGTTAAAGTCATGATTCTTTCACTTATATCAAACAGCCAGCTCTGTGATGGGGGAGGAAACCAGAGTATACAAAGAAATACACCATCCGTATGACAAGTAAATTGACAGACTTCTCTCACACTAATTTCTGCTGAGAGGAATTCAAACCTAGGTAGTTAGAGGTGCTATAATTTCTGTGATGGTGGAGAAAATTGGAGTACTCAGTCAAAGAAAAATGCCATCCTTTGCAAGTCAATTGACAAACTCTCTTACAGTACTTTCTGGGTGAAATTCAGACCTAGGTGGTGATAGGTAGGTTCTGCTGGGTGAAATTCAAACCTGGCACTGTAAGATGTAATTTCTGTGATGGTTGAGGAAACCAGAGTACACAGAAAAAAATCACAAACCTTTGGCAAGTAAATTGAAAAACTCTCTCACACTTGTTTCTGTGGAGTGGAAACCTAGATGGTGAGAAGTACTGTGAGATGTAAGCAAGTGCAATTTACCAATCAACAAATGATACAAGTACGGTAGCTCAGTTGGTAGAGTGCTTGCTTTAAATGTAGGAGGTTGGGGTTCAAACCTCGGCTGGGTCTGACCAAGACTTGAAAATTTCATCATGCACTCCTGCATTTAGAAACTGAAAGTCATAGGGTCCTTCAAAGGAGACCTTAAAAACCAATTATGTATCATGGCAGACATGGAATGTTAAAGAACCCTTCCTGCACATTGCCCTCAAATGCACTGCAAAGATTAAAATTTCTGCCATTTCACCTATAGCTGGTGAGATCTCGATACCAAAAATATTCTTGATTGGGGTGTAAAACTCCACTAAATCAAGTCCAATCATATCAACAAATGAGATCCTGAATTAAAAAGATATTACTGTTTAATGATACTTTACATTTCATCAATAAGACTATCTACCCATATCTTGTAGCCATAATATAACAAATTAACTGAAGTTCAAGTGTTGAATTAATTTTGCACAAGAGCGGCTGTTTTACTAGACTGTTCAGGAGACAATGTTTAAGAGTTTTTGCACCTCTCACCCTTAGATAATGTTTGGGGTTAACACTAAATAACAATTTTTTTTTGTTTTCCAAACCTTTCATCTTCGACCTTTGACAAGTGAACTGATCAGCAGGTACAGGAAATTTTAAGACTTTTTATTCAGACTTATTTAGAATAAACTTTTGAATAGATGGATGGATGGATGGATGGATGGATGGATGGAAGGATAGATAGATAGATAGATAGATAGATAGATAGATAGATAGATAGATAGATAGATAGATAGATAGATAGATAGATAGATAGATAGATGAATGAATGAATGAATGAATGAATGAATGAATGAATGAATAAATAAATAAATAAATAAATAAATAAAACCTATGAATAAAGGTGACTAAAATTAACACATCATTTTAACGGTCAAAACAAAATACATTTGTACTATGAATAAAGATTACTAACTTTCTCACAAATTGTTTCAATTACTTCATTTCAATTCCTTAAAAGATAAAATAGGGTTTTTATCCTGCAATTATCTTCAAATTAAAGTAAATTGGACAGAATTGATAAAACTCCAAAAGGTTTGTGTCAAATCGGAAAACCAACAAGCTGATAAACAAACACCACAAACAAACACGCAATCAATATACCTGATAATAATTATTTGTGTTGATAAAAATAATCTTAAACGTCAGTATTTATTGTATCTATATATGGGTAATTACGTGTTTATCTGTCAATATTTCTGTGAGTATTAACTTGATATATCTCTGTAAATCCTTCAGTATGACACCTTATCATTCTGTGTCATTATAAATGACAAAGTCTCGCTGATATTGTCACCAGCGTATCCTCTAAATATCTAGGTAATCTTTTCCAATTTTGTCAAAGTATTCTCCTCATACCTGTACAGATAATCTTTTGGATTTCACCAATGTTGAGTATTTCCTAAACATATAACTGGAAGACATATAAGGCAAATCTTGTCAATTTCACCAAAGTTTCGTATTTTCTGAACTTATTTTCAGAGTACCTGTATGCAAATTTTGTCCATTTTACCAAAGTTTGGTATTTTCTGAACTTATTCAAAGAATATCTGCATGGTTAAACATGTCAATTCACCAAAGTTTAGCAATTTTTAAACTTATTCTCGAAATACCTGTATGGCTAAACATATGGATTTCAACAAAGTTTAGTATTTCCTAAACATATTATCAGAAGACAAGCAAGGCAAATCTTGTCAATTCAACCAAAGTTTCGTAATATCTAAACTTATTCTCAATTTATGTGTATGGCATATCTTGTCAATTTAACCAAAGTGTGTAATATCTAAACTTATTCTCAATTTATGTGTATGGCAAATCTTGTCAATTTAACCAAAGTGGGTAATATCTAAACTTATTCTCGATTTATGTGTATGGCAAATCTTGTCAATTTAACCAAAGTGTGTAATATCTAAACTTATTCTCGATTTATGTGTATGGCAAATCTTGTCAATTTAACCAAAGTGTGTAATATCTAAACTTATTCTCGATTTATGTGTATGTCAAATCTTGTCAATTAAGCCAAAGTTTCGTAATATCTAAACCTATTCTTGAATTATATGTATGTCAAATCTTGTCAATTTAACCAAAGTTTCGTTATATCTAAACTTATTCTCGAATTAGGTGTATGGCAAATCTTGTTCATTTAACCAAAGTTTCATAATTTCTAAACAACAGGGTAATATCTTGACTGATATTTACCAAAATATCCACAAAATACCTAGCCCTTATCTGCATTGATTATTTAAACTTATATTATTGTTACTAAAATTTATCAGGTCAAATTACAGGTTTAATGTAAATTGAATCCTTATACCTGCCAAACAACGAATAATTAGAAACACGCTCAGGTGTATATATAACCTTGAAACAGACAAATTCTAATGTTTTAGCATATATTAATGCAATTTATGATCTAGGGCCAATGTGTTAAATTCACAAATGGTTTTTATTTAAAAAAAGAACAGTTTAAAATTTGTTTTAAATTCCTCAGATTTGAATTTTGAAAATGTGATATTTGAAATTTTTCTATTATAAAAACACTAGTTTTAAAATCCTTCCGCAGCTTAACATTTTAAAAAAATACTATTTTTTAAAGTTCTCCAGCAGTGTTTTTTTAAAAAATAAAATTTAATATGTCATTATTACATTTTAATTGTTTTATGATTCTTGACAAATTCAAGGTCAAGTCAGGGTCAAGTCAAGGTCAATGTAATCTCGAACAAAAGTTGGTTTCCTCCTATCAAATTGCATCATTTTATTATATAATCGAATTATAAACATCAAATTACCTACAAAAATATACAAATGTTAATCTGTTAGAGTATTTTATAAATATTTTTGCTATTTCTTCAACGTTTGGACTCAAATTTCAACACTTCAGCATCAAGACCCAACCCTTACTTACACATCATTACAATCTGAAAAGTTTCCTTTTAGTTCTTATATAAACAGATGCAATATAGCATGTCTAGGGTGTGCCACAGATAGTAAGGAACTACACTAATTACAGATCAAATTGCATCATAAAACCTGGATAACATCAACATAAAAATCAAGTGTATGCAATCTAATTACAAATTTTTTTTAAACAATTTTTTTGGTATTGCTATGTTCTAAATGAAGATTAGTCTGTAAGAGTCTCATGGATAACTAGAATATTTAATAAAACACAAACATTGCAGTCAATGTCCAAATCACAATCCCAAATGCAAAGTAAAAACTTTAAAATCTGTCTACTTCATTTAAACATGTGCACTTTCCCAAGGAAAGTAAGACTAGGTGCCCCAGCAGAGTAAGCACCTCCTAGTCTAGCTAGCTACACCTACCACACCTTATACAAATATATTTACTGTGTACACTTAAACAGCTATTTCAACATAAAAACCATGATAGTATCAAAAAAAAAAAAAAAAAAAAAAAAAAAAAAAAAAAAAAAAAAAATTCAGTGACTGTCACTCAAAAAAAAACAAAAAAAACCCAACAATTTTTAAGTACTAATAAACAGACTATCCCAATTATTGAAACTTTGTGACTCTGATAGCATCAAATAAAAAAAAGAATTAAAAAAAGAAGAAAATTATATTTATTAAAAATATTTTTTTAAGGTGTGGTACAATAATTTTTTTAATATACAGTTTTTGTAAGAAGAAAAAAAAAAAAAAAAAAAAAAAAGTCAAGAATATTGACTTCATTGAGAGTTTGATTTGATTAGGCTTTATACAAGTGGTAAGAGTATTCACATTTAACTTATAGCAAAATAGCACCACCAGTTATAAATGAACTTGTGTCTTGTGCTTTTTGATAATAATATTAATAACTAGAATGTATACTTGCAAGCAAGTATATGTCTGTGTATCAGCTCTCTCTCGCTCTCTCTTTCTCTCTCTCTCTCTCTCTCTCTCTCTCTCAAATGCAATTATAACAACAGGTACCGGTAATTTCAACGCACTTATAAATTAGTTGGACCCTAAAAACAGGTAAGTAATACTAAGTGTGAGAATCTAGAATGAGGCGGACAAAAGGTCCATAGTTAGTTTAATTCAAGGAGATGTAATTTGGGTGCATCCGTCACAACAGAGGTCCTGGGTTGTTGTTTTAAACGGATTTCTTCAGAGTCGTTCCAAATTCTTGAAATTCCCATGGTCAATCCCCACCAGTTGACCAAACTTTAACCTGATCAGTTAAGAAATGAAGGAGGAGATGCCTCTGAAAAAATCTTCAAAAATGAAGGAGAATAATAATAATAATAATAACAATAATAGTAAAGATTATGAGTAACAACAAGATGTCTGCTGATATGCAGACATAATTAAATAAGGGTGTTTTTAAATGTGCAGTGCTTTTGACCCTAACACCAGACTTAAATGTCTCAAGGACTGAGGGGCCTTGTTGTTGTTATTGATGATCTTGTAATGATGTTTAACATCACATTATGACCAAAGTGAAATTTGACACTAACACTGATGGAGACACATTATGACCGAAGTGAAATTTGACACTAACACTGATGGAGACGCATTATGACCCAAGTGAAATTTGACACTAACACTGATGGAGACGCATTATGACCCAAGTGAAATTTGACAATAACACTGATGGCGAGGCATTATGACCCAATTGAAATTTGACACTAACACTGATGGAGACTTATTATGACCCAAGTGAAATTTGACACTAACACTGATGGAGACGCATTATGACCCAAGTGAAATTTGACACTAACACTGATGAAGACACATTATGACCCAAGTGAAATTTGACAATAACACTGATGGAGATGCATTATGACCCAAGTGAAATTTGACACTAACACTGATGGAGACACATTATGACCGAAGTGAAATTTGACAATAACACTGATTGAGATGCATTATGACCCAAGTGAAATTTGACAATAACACTGATGGAGACACATTATGACCCAAGTGAAATTTGACAATAACACTGATGGAGATGCATTATGACCCAAGTGAAATTTGACAATAACACTGATGGAGATGCATTATGACCCAAGTGAAATTTGACAATAACACTGATGGAGACACATTATGACCCAAGTGAAATTTGACAATAACACTGATGGAGATGCATTATGACCCAAGTGAAATTTGACACTAACACTGATGGAGACACATTATGACCGAAGTGAAATTTGACACTTACACTGATGGAGATGCATTAAGACCCAAGTGAAATTTGACACTAACACTGATGGCAAGGCATTATGACCCAAGTGAAATTTGACATGAAATCTTATACAGATAGTATGACACAAGTGAAAATTGATGCCGACACTGAAGGGAGGATATGACAAGTGAAATTTGACACTAAATCTTGTGTAGAAGTTGCTGAAGGTCCTTGGTATTCTCCAGGCATTCCAGTTTCCTCCACCATCCCAGAACTGACCGCCTCGAAATATGTGAAAGAATTTTGACTGGGACGTAAAACACCATTACTTCACTCAACTCTACTTAAGTTTTGGGTCAAATCCAGCTGAGTATCAAACTTGTGACCTCCCAGTAATGAAGTAGGACCTCTCTCCAGTGAAGAAGATATGAACCTTTGACCCAAGCACATGCTGTTATTTATCTACTTCATAAGGCAATATTGAAAGTATTGATCGATCTAAAATTAAAATTAAATGTAATATCGACCCCAAAAGCTAAATCTTAAATAAAACCTGGTCCTTGTGAAATCTACATGGATTTAGACTTTAATAATGAAGCATGTACACAACCTGGTATTATCTTTTTTATCATAATAAGAGTCAGTATGAAATTTAATTCACAATATTTAAAACTTGCCATTTATGGTATTTACCATTTCAAACACATTTACCGACAAAGAGTTCTGAACTCTGTGTGTGTGTGTGTGTGTGTGTGTGTGTGTGTGTGTTTTAGACCCATCAAGATTTTTTTCCTCACAAAGACATGTTGTGTTGATAGATGAATGAGAAAACTAGAGTACCATGGTATCTGGTAAGAATCATCAATATTCAATAAACGAACTGACAAACTTTTACAAATTGAGATGTACCCAAGTGGAATTTGAACCTAGGTGGTGAAAGATGCTGGGCCTAGTTTCACAGTCATTCCTTAAGCAAGATTTTCCTTAACTTAAATATCTTTCGGAACTTTATTTTTCATATTTTTGACAAAACTAAATACAGATGTTATAAGCTTGAAGTGATCGTCAAAATGACAACCTTATATAACTGTATAACTTCACAATTAATAAAATCATTAAGATTTCAAACTTGCCAGATCCAAGTTAAGGAAAATCTGAGTTAAGTAATGATTGTGAAACTTGAACCACAGTAATCCACAAACAAACACCTACGACCACTTGGATTATTAATCAAGAAGGAATCTGATGATGTTCGTCTTTATAAACATGCGATTGTCTCAGCCACCTATATGGGTAATAATAGTATAAAACTACATTAATTTCATTCATTTTTCTTCATAAATATCATCTAGAAAACAACCTGGTTTTAACGGCCACCTGTCTTAGCAGCCACTTTTGTCCTATCCCTTTAGAGGCCTCTTAAAACAGGTTTTACTAGTCTTCCTCTCGCATTTTTTTCCGTTACAATAATCCTCTATTCGTACATTGCCATCAAAATGAATTGGAGGTGTTTTATGTCCCAGTCAAAATTTTTTTTCACTAATATGAGGCAGTCCTATTTCGGGATGGTGGTTGAAACCAACCTTTGGCAAATGTAATGGACAAACTCGACTATATTAGCATCTAGCCAAAGTGGAATTCAAACTTAAAAAGCCAGAGGCAAAATGGTAACTTTCTCCGACTTGCAAATCGCTCCCGAGCTCAGATAAATGTGATGGAATATTATCATGAAGTAGACGAACATGCCTAAATCTAGACACAGGGCACTCGTTTAAGATAATAATTTTGAGGTTTTTTTAAGCATAAAATATCGGTAATACCGACATGTTACACTTTTTCTCTCAGCCACCAAGGCCTCTCCCATTAAAATGTGAATGACCCTAACCAGCAAAACAATTTCTCTGGGTACAGGAAAAAAAATGTTTTAATGAAAAACAATGTCAAATGATATCGTAGAACATTTTACCATTACAAAGCAAAATGATATTTTTCGATGTCAAATAAATTATTGGGGAAGGAAGAATTCTTTATCTAAGTGCAAAATAAAAATTTTAAATTAGACCTGCCATCAAAAAATTTGTGCAAGTCTAAAACTTTTACTGAAATTTTAATACATCATTAAAAATTTGTGCAAAATTTTGATCAGCAATTTTTTCATTACAACTGCCATTTTTGGCCTAAAGAGTTTAGCTTTTTAATGCCTGCTTAAAGAAAATAATGAACACTTATAACCAAGAGATTCATGGAGATAGATACAAAACCAGCATTCAATATAAACTACCAGGAAATTCTAATAAATTTTGTCTCTGACGAAGATTTAATATTAAAACCAATAATAATAATAAAACATGAAAGCCTTGCTATAAGATGTTAAGATCTATCTTCGGACTATATAGACTCAAAATCTAATAATTCTGTACATTATTGGTAAGTCAGACACTCCTTCCCTTTTGGAATTAACCTACATAACTCTAAATTAAAACATACAGACTTTTCAAATTAAAATGACATTGCTTATTGCATAAGATATGACATCTTATTTGAAAATAAAGTAGAAGATTGTCCTTAAAAGCTACATGTTTCAGGTAATTTGGGTCAAAAACCAATAGATATATGCAATTTTTTCTCAGCACAACATCAAACATTTCAGAAATTCTGCAGGCAAGCAGATTGAGATGCTTTGGCCACGTACAGTGCAGTATAGGGTGGATATCTAAGATCCATGCACTGAATGTCATTGGTCATCGGGCCTTGATAGACCAAAACTGACCTGGGAGGACCTAGTGAAACAAGACCGTAATTCCCTTCGCAAGACCGTGATTCCCTTCGCAAGACCGAAATTCCATCACAAGACTGTAATTCCCTTCACAAGACCATAATTCCCTTCACAAGACTGTAATCCCTTAAGAGTGGGTGATACTATATATCCAACTGGATTGCCAAGCATAGAAGGGGAGGCTTTGTTCTCAACTTGACAGCCAGGCTTCACCCTTGTAATAGCAATAATCAACGGATAATCTAAACATGATAATGATGATGAATTTTCAATAAGGGCTTATTAGCTTAAAAATGCAATGTAAAACTAAATGATTGCTAAGTTAAGTAATCATGGTACCCCCTAAGTCAACATTTTCTGACTTATGAGGGTTGATTTTTGGGATGGTGGAGCAAACTAAGTACCTGGAGAATGGTGGAGCAAACCAGAGTGCCTGGACACTATCTAACACAAATCTGCCTGGATTGGAACCCAGGTGGTGAGAGGCACTGTGCACACTTAAGACCACTTAGCCATGCAGGCCCCTTAATAATAGTTAAATTTTGTTTCATTAAAATGCAAGAAAAGTTTAATCATACAGATATGTTTAGGGTAAAATAACACCATTATGTAACCATACATTTGACACAAAAGAAGATGGAAGTGTCCTGTTCAATATTATTACACTTACGGTATACACAAGTGGTCAGTTTTAGGATAGTGAAAGAAAGCTCAGCCTTCACCAAAAAAGCAAGTATTTGCTAGGCATAATAATTAGGATTGACTGTATTCTGGGAATCACTGATGTGGCTAGGTTATGAAAAGTTATTTTTTTATTATAAAGTGTTACTTTTGTTGTAAGTGAGGTGGCAAAGTTATCAAGTGGCATTATAATGATGTTTTACTACACTGTGGTGGTAAGTGAGGTGGCACTCTAATGAGGTTAAACATTACCAAAGTGATAAGTAAAATGTCAAAGATATCAAGGGGCATTATATCAAGGCTTTACTGTATTGTGACAATGAAGTGGCAAAGTAATAGTAGGACATAGAAACAAGCTTTTTCTTTACCTCTGCAAAAATGTGAGGTGGCAAAGTTGTTAAGGGGACATTATATCAAAGTTTTTCTATACTGTGGCAACAAGTGAGGTGGCAAAGTTATTAAGAGGCATTATATCAATGTTTTTCTGTACTGTGGCAAAAAGTGAGGTGGCAAAATTACTTTAATAAAAAGGTTTGACTATACTTCTGAAATAGCTTTAATAAGCTTGTTGACAATCTTTAAAAAAAACTTGATTACAACTGTATCTTTTTAAGGGAAGAAAAAAGGGGTCAAATTTGTTTAATCGATTCGTATGGCATATCATCTAAATAAAGCAAGGACTTGAATTGATTCAGCAGAGGTAAAATTATTCTAAACTAGATTGCCTCTATGCTTTCCAATTACTGTGGCAACTAAAATGAAGGCAATTTAAGACTACTTCCAACGTAATCCAATTAAAGTTACTGAGTTTATCAAGCTACTGACTGACTAAGATATTAAGCAATAAAATACCTCCCGGAGATATTTCCCGGAAATTCTTATTTCAATGAAAGAATTTGTACAATGCCGAGTAAATTTGCATCCTAAACAACACAAATAAGGAATTTAAATGAAAAGAAAAATATAAGAATATACAAAGGAACATGAAACTCTCCCGATGTGTTTAGCAATAAATATCTGGATGAAGTTGAAAAGGTTTTCTAAAAAACCTTTGTATCAGCTGCACTTATTATAAACAGTGGATGACCACGTGTGTCAATGTAGAGTGGTCTGGTAAATGTGGCATTTAAAGGCCACCTTTCTGTGTGCTACTCAAATTTTTCAATCACTGGTCCAAAAATATGCACCCCTAAAAAACATTTTTCTGTATATAACTATATTATTACACAAGCAATCAATCAAACTATTTATTAACTTATCTTTTTATTTATTTATTTATTTATTTATTTATTGCTGCCTCAAAAAACTGGTAGGTTGAATTTTTTAAAGTAAAAATATGATGGTGCTGAAAAACAAACTTAACCAGTGTTAAAATCTGTAACTGTTCACTCCAGTCGTAATTAGTCACATATAACAAATATCTATAATGGCCGATTGTCTCAGATTTTAAAATTTTTAAAAGATCCTCTAATTAGGTTATCATTTATCACACACACACACACACACACACACACACACACACACACACACACACACACACACACACACACACACACACACAATGAAAATAAAGGCCATCACAAAATACTTCACCACTATCTGTGGCAGGTTCCGGAATCTAATGGATTTTTGTTCTCTATGAATAACATAGCCATAGTAAATTGTCATTTCAGGTAAATTGCTGACCTCAATAACTATAAACTGCCAGTGGTTTTCTCCAGGGCACTCCAATTTTCTCCACCATAACAGAACTGACCACCTTGATATAATTGAAAGAATATTTACTCAGCACGAATCAACTCTCACCTGAGCAAATGTTAGCATAAATGCACTGTTCTTGTTTACGTCACAGAATATTTCGACCATCTAGCATGTTGGCATGGATAAATCGTGTGCAGGAAATTGAGAAATAACCTAACAATTTTTTTCACTTTTTCACCCATAAAATTGTCAGAAATCTGTCCTATTTAATTATTCTCACATACCTGCTTAACATGCTTATGATAGCTGTTGTACAGGGTATGCATTTTTTTTTAGCAAAATACATAAAACATGTAACAAAATAATGAAAAAATCTTCCAGGTTGTCATATACATTGATAAAGCACAAAAATATGGAGAAAAAAAATAAAAATTGGGTTAATTGGAATCCCAACACCCCAGCTAGGTGTAAAATGGATATGATCTATTACAATGTTTAGTCCAGCAATGATGTGGGTGATATCAAAAAAAAAAAAAAAAAAAAACAAAACAAAAAAACAATAAAAAAAAAAACCCAAAAACAAGAGGCCCAAAAGGGCCTAAGGAGCTCAACTGACAAAAATGGTTCTTGTGCCTTCATTTATATAAACTCAGTACAGGGACTTGAGCTGATGTAAAATGCTAAATATAAAAGCTGTAGGCCTTACAGTTTCAGAGAAGAATATTTTTAAATTTGACTTCCCATATAAGTATATGTAGATATATGTGCCCCTTGGTGGGACCAAAAATGGCCCAGGGGCCTTTATTTGTACAGACCTGGTAAAGGGACTTGAGCTGATTATGAAAGCTTAAAGCCTTACAGTTTCAGAGAAGAAGATTTTTAAATTTGATTTCCCATATATGCATATGTAGATATATTGGCCCTTAGGGTGGGACCAAACATGGCCAAGGGGCCATCATTTGTACAAACTTGGTAAAGGGACTTGAGCTGATGTTAAATGCCAAATATAAAAGCATTATGCCTTACAGTTTCAGAGAAGAAAATTTTTTAATTTGATTTCCAATATATATATATGCAGATATATGGACCCCTGGGGTGGGGCCAAAAATGGACCGGGGGCCACCATTTGTAAAAACTTGGTAAAGGGCCTCAAGCTGATATTAACTGCCAAATATGAAAGCTTAAGGCTTCATGGTTTCAGAGAAGAAGATTTTCAAAGTTGATATCTCATTATAAGCCATATATGCATATGCAGATATATGGACCCCTGGGGTGGGGCCAAAAATGGACCGGGGGCCACCATTTGTACAAACTTGGTAAAGGGGCTCAAGCTGATATTAACTGCCAAATATGAAAGCTTAAGGCTTCATGGTTTCAGAGAAGAAGATTTTCAAAGTTGATTTTCCATTATAAGCCATATATGCATATGCAGATATATGGACCCCTGGGGTGGGGCCAAAAATAGACCGGGGGCCACCATTTGTACAAACTTGGTAAAGGGCCTCAAGCTGATATTAACTGCCAAATATGAAAGCTTAAGGCTTCATGGTTTCAGAGAAGAAGATTTTCAAAGTTGATATCTCATTATAAGCCATATATGCATATGCAGATATATGGACCCCTGGGGTGGGGCCAAAAATGGACCGGGGGCCACCATTTGTACAAACTTGGTAAAGGGGCTCAAGCTGATATTAACTGCCAAATATGAAAGCTTAAGGCTTCATGGTTTCAGAGAAGAAGTTTTTCAAAGTTGATTTTCCATTATAAGCCATATATGCATATGCAGATATATGGACCCCTGGGGTGGGGCCAAAAATAGACCGGGGGCCACTATTTGTACAAACTTGGTAAAGGGGCTCAAGCTGATATTAACTGACAAATATGAAAGCTTAAGGCTTCATGGTTTCAGAGAAGAAGATTTTCAAAGTTGATTTTCCATTATGAGCCATATATGCATATGCTGATATATGGACCCCTGGGGTGGGGCCAAAAATGGTCCGGGGGCCACCATTTGTTCAAACTTGGTAAAGGGGCTCAAGCTGATAATAACTGCCAAATATGAAAGCTTAAGGCTTCATGGTTTCAGAGAAGAAGATTTTCAAAGTTGATTTTCCATTATAAGCCTTATTTTCACTTTTTACGAAGTACGACAGAAAAACGCTAAAAACGCGTAACCTAGTTTTTGACAGAATTTCACGAAATGTACAACCTACATGTTTAAGGGTGTCTAGAAGCTAAATATCACATCAGATTTTGAATATAACCTATGGTTTCAGAGAAGAAGCTTATTTTAGGTTTTTTACATTCTAGGTCGCTGTGACCTACTTTTGGTTGCCATGGAAACCAAGTGTATAAATTTTCATCTACTCCTTCTAAGGATCATTCCTGCAAAGTTTTGCTAAAATTGCCCCAGTAGTTTCTGAGTTTTTGCTGTTAACGGACGCACGCACGCACGCACGCGCGCATCATGCCATAAGCTCATCTGGCTTTAGCCAGTTGAGCTAAAAACAGGGGACATGTTTAATAAAAAATTTCAAAAATTTTGAAAGAAAAAAAAAGAATTTCTTGGTGCAAAGATTGATAATGAGTGAAAGAAAAGGGTATATGAATGAGACAAAAAAACAAATTAATATGTAAATAAATGAGAAAAAAAAAAGAAAAAAAAAAAAAAAAAGAAAAAAAAAAAAAATAATAAAATAAAAATGATAGAAAGTTATCAACAATTTTGACTGAGATACTAGACTAAAGTACACAATATAACAATGAAAATACAGGTTAATTGGAATGCCGACATCAAAGTGGATAGTAAAATATCAGTAATAATGGGGGTATGATATGCTGTCAAGACTTGGGTCATTAAAACAGCAACATTTTTGTATATTTTCTCATATTTACTGTTAGATTATGATGTGTATATCATAAAACAAGAATCTAATGGCCAACTGTCTCAGAAGAATTTTTAAAATTTTTAAAAGATTCTTTGATCAGGTTATCATTTATTACACACACACACACACACATACACACACAATAAAGGCCATCACAAAATATTTCACCACTATCTGTGGCAGGTTCCGGAATCTTATGGATTTTTGTTCTCTATGAATAACATAGCCATAGCAAATTGTCATTTCAGGTAAATTGCTGACCTCAATAACTAAAAACTGCCAGTGGTTTTTCTCCAGGGCACTCCAGTTTTCTCCACCATTACTGACCACCTTGATATAATTGAAAGAATATTTACTTGGGCGTAAAACGCCATTACTCAGCACGACTCAACTCTCACCTTAGCAAATGTTAGCATAAATGTACTGTTTTTGTTGACGTTACAGATATTTCGACCATCTAGCATGTTGGCATAAATAAATAGTGTGCAGGAAATTGGGAAATAACCTAATAATTTTTTTCACTTTTTCACCCATAAAATTGTCAGAAATCTGTCATATTTAATTAATTTCACATACCTGCTTAACATGCTTATGATAGCTGTTGTACAGGGTATGCATTTTTTTTTAGCAAAATACATAATACATGTAACAAAATAATGAAAAAAATCTTCCAGGTTGTCATATACATTGATAAAGCACAAAAATATGCAGAAAAAAAATAAAAATTGGGTTAATTGAAATCCCAACACCCCAGCTTGGTGCAAAGATTGATATTGAGTGAAAGAAAAAGGTATATGAATAAGAAACTAGTAGATCTGAATTTATTCAAGACTTAACAAAAACTGAGATGGTGGACCAAAGTTGCATGCAGGCCCACAAGGACAAGGATGACCCATAGACAGTATTTTTGTTGGGACAAATTAACTATTTTGGAGACAAATTGTATATAGGCTCCTTCCGTATTGAATACTTCTATTGTCATTGAAATTTATTGAAATTCTTATTCAAATTCTTTAATTACACTTTTCTTTTGATTTTTATTTTATTTAAGTTATAAGTAAAATATGGGTAAGATTTTTGGCCTGGTCTCCCTGACATAGGACGAAAAAATATTGATGTTACAACCCTGGTTGTTGTAATGTTGATAATTTAGAAGAAAAAAAAAAAAAGAATTACGTTGTCTGTTGTGTTACATAATGAACATAATTTCACATGTCTTTTTAAGAAAAAATATAAATTGGACATCAAAGCTATTGTTGTGAAATATTCCTTGATTAAATTTTGTTTTCCATTATTCCACAGGGGCCAAGTAGCCCACCCCCACCCCCTCAAAAAAAAAAAATAATAAAAATAAAATAAATAAAATAAAAACTAAAATAAAAAAAAAAAAAATTAATTAATTAATAAAATAAAAAATAAAATAAATAAATAAAAAATAAATTAATAAATAAATAAAACAAATTAATATGTTAATAAATTACATTGACAACACGAAACTACATTTACTTATGCAGAGTACAAGGGAAAAAAGTTAATTCCAACAGTTTGAAAAACTACCTTATTGAAAACATTAAAATAGAACAAATTATTATGTTAAAATCAGGAAAAATCCAACTTTTTAATTAATACTGGAACAAGATATTAAACATTCTACAAGACTAACGCAAGCGCACGCCTGTGTGTGTGTGTGTGTGTGTGTGTGTGTGTGTGTGTGTGTGCGTGTGTGTGTGTGTGTGTGTGTGTGTGCAAGAGTGTGCGTGTGTCCATGTGCATTTATTTAAAATTAAAAGCTCAAGTTCTTTTGTTATTGTATTTATTTATATATTGTGAACCTACCTGCTACATATGTAACTCAAAAATTATAACAATGTTTCTATTATTACTGTAAATGTATTTGTGTTTCGCGGTGGATTACGGATTTTGAAATGCGCAAATGTGTTTCCAGTCCCCTTTGTCGGGAAAAGGAATACACGCGAAAATAAATACATTTATAGTAAGTTTTATCCATTTTACACGGTATTTTGCATTTTTCATTTGACATTATTCTATTGTCATGAAAATTTTTGTACTTTATACATTGTAATATATATCAATTTGTGCCAATAAATAATAAAAATTAAAAAAAAAAAAAAATGTAAATAAATGAGAAAAAAAAAAAAAATAAAAACAAAATAATAAAATAAAAATGATAGAAAGTTATCAACAATTTTGACTGAGTTACTAGAATAAAGTACACAAAATAACAATGAAAATACAGGTTAATTGGAATGCCGACATCAAAGTGGATAGTAAAATATCTGTAATAATGGGGGTATGATATGCTGTCAAGACTTGGGTCATTAAAACAGCAACATTTTTGTATATTTTCTCATATTTACTGTTAGATTATGATGTGTATATCATAAAACAAGTCAAGCGTGAAAGGAAATGAGACAGTTTTATCACATAAGCTGATAACAAACTAAATAAAAAATGCTTTAGTTCACAGCATAATTAGGATGAAAAATATAACAAAAAACATGAACAAATGCAAGTAATGCAAGGTCAAAAAACTTGTACGAAAAAATTCTATGTAACTGGTGCTAGAAAAATCACAAGTAATATTTCATTGAGTATAATTTGATGAAAGCCATGTCAACTTCAATTGGTATCAAACCATGCCACATTATTTTCGGAATCATCTTTGGTAGCTTGTAATACAGCAAGTGCCTCTTTACAATTGTTAACCACTGTGGTAGCTCAGTTGGTAGAATGCTCGCTCTGTAAGTGGGAGGTCGTAGGTTCAACTTTAAAGTGTGTAGTTACTATTCTTTCACAAGCACTCGGCATTACGAAATGAAAATTATGGTTCTTTCGTATGGGAACTGCAAATAAATGAGGTCCTGTGTCACAGTAGGCACAATAAAAGAAACCTGCTGTATAATGACATCAGCACAACACACTGGCAAAATTTCTGCACTTTCGCCTATAGCTGGCGACGTCTCGATATGAGTGAAATATTCTTGACTGGGACGTTAAACACCATTACTCAACTCAACTCTCTTTACACCTGCAGCGGCCAATTGGTTAAAGCATTAGACTTCAAACTCAAAGCTTCAAGTTGCTGTGTAGTCTACAAGTTCTGTGAGATCTAACTTAGTCGACCACATTTGTAGGCCTTTACTGTGTGGCTCAGCAATACCAGTATAATGGACCGAGTGGTCTACATTGTTTATCTGCAACATTGCAGGTCAGTGTACTAGCATTTAAACTTTTAAAGTTTGTTATAAGTGTCCACTAGTATAAAGCCATTCAGACACGTTTGCTCATTCAACACACCATATGAAGTTGTGTTAAGATTAATTCTCGAGATATTTAAAAATTTTCTTGTCACAAATAGAATGAATTGTCAGAATCTATAAATTGCAATGAACATACAGAATCAATTAATTTGATTTACCATAAACAGTATTTTTCAATATTTTATACTGATTGTTGCACAATTATACCTTTTATTTTATGAGCCAAGTTATAGTGCCTTATTTATGCCTTAGTCAAAATTTGTTCACTTTATTAAAAAAAGGATTAGTTCTTGAAAAAAAAAAATGGAGTGTCCAGAGAAATCTCAAGACCTTTTTTGAAATTTTTAAAATATGCTACAATTTTGGTTCCAAACAGAATACAGGTAGACAGTTTCCATAAAAATGAAAATTCAATTGAATATGCATTTTTGTGTTGATATAATAAAACCAGATATAATTTGATCAACTTGATACAAGAAACACAAATAAAGACTACTTTCACACAAATAACCATGGCAACATATACAAAAATATACATTTACGTAATGCATGAACACATTTACGGTTAACCTTTTAAAATCATTTTAAAAGTCAACATTCGTCATCAAAAACATCTATATTGTTGCAGTAAATTACAAGGTTTTTTTAGTATTTTATTTATTTTTGCTTTTTTTTACCAATCATCAATCATTGTTAAGAAATTTGTTACTGAAAAAAAAACCCAGGAACTTGGCAACAACCAATATAATCAAGAACACAAACAGAAACTACAAGTCATTGAAAGAATCGAGAAGAGTAATTGCGATTTAATTACACAGTCAACATTACTTCAATTTTTGTTGTTGTTTAATGTTTAAAACCTATACATCTTTATGGTTGTTGTTTAATGTTGCATCAGCAATTTTTCAGCTATTCGCAACGAGAGCAAGGTGATTAATCTCTATGAATTAACATGTTCATGTGAGTGTATATTATAGCCTGCTGTGTATGCACAGTCAGGATGACTTTTTGTCAAGGTGTTAGCTCACAGAGTCAGTATGCTGCAGGCAGGCATATAACTCCCCGTTCCATTCCATTATCCTGGCACCGGGGGAACCAGTTGATGCTCTTGGAGTAGATGCTCTTCAACAGAACCACCAAGATGGTGTACTTCCATTATGGTGAGGCAGTCATATCTGGAATATGCTCTACAACAGAGCCACCAAGGTGGTGTACTCCCATTATGGTGATGCAGTCATATCTGGGATATGCTCTACAACAGACAGTCATATCTGGAATATGCTCTACAACAGAACCACCAAGGTGGTGTACTTCCATTATGGTGAGGCAGTCATATCTGGGATATGCTCTACAACAGAACCACCAAGGTGGTGTACTTCCATTATGGTGAGGCATTCATATCTGGGATATGCTCTACAACAGAACCACCAAGGTGGTGTACTTCCATTATGGTAAGGCAGTCATATCTGGGATATGCTCTACAACAGAACCACAAAGGTGGTGTACTTCCATTATGGTGAGGCATTCATATCTGGGATATGCTCTACAACAGAACAACCAAGGTGGTGTACTTCCATTATGGTGAGGCATTCATATCTGGGATATGCTCTACAACAGAACCACCAAGGTGGTGTACTTCCATTATGGTGAGGCAGTCATATCTGGGATATGCTCTACAACAGAGCCACCAAGGTGGTGTACTTCCATTATGGTGAGGCAGTCATATCTGGGATATGCTCTACAACAGAACCACCAAGGTGGTGTACTTCCATTATGGTGAGGCAGTCATATCTGGGATTATGGAAAAAAGTATACAGACCTTCAATAAGTCAATTGACAAACTTTCTCACAATAGGACCTTCCCAAACAGGGTTCATCCCAGGTATTGGGAAGCACGGTGATCCGTAAAAGCATGTTTTAGACCACTCAGCCACAGAAAGTAAAAGAATAAGGTTCAAATAAAATAAAGGCCAAGCAAAACAAGGAAAGCAAAATGTGTATTTTTACCAGTAATTATAAAACTCTTGACTTTTGATGGGCACTAGAGTAAATTTCTGGTGAGGTATTGTTATAGTACTATATGAAGGCTCGTCCATACACACATATTTCGTAAACAGGGGTCTATAAATGCATTGTAATCAAATAATGTTTTTATAGCATGCATTATATGTGTTAAAATCCTAAGTGCCACCCCCCCCCCCACTGAATCAAGGACAGTGATCATCACCATGGTCATCAATGAAACCAGGAAGTAGAGCCCTTATTTTCTTGACCAATAAGAAAAATAAATAAAATTAATAGTTATAATTAGAAAGAAACCTGCAATTTTTCTCTTATAAGTAGTCCCCAGTAATTTATAATGTCATTAATTATACATACGCCATGCTGGTCAAAAGACACAAAATACACTTTTAATTACTTCCTGCTCAGTGTTAAATTGTAAGATGAACCAATGCCTCATGTGAATCGACACTAATACATATTAAATAAAATGACCACAAGGTGTGTCCAAATTTAACAAACCTGGTCTGACCTTGGTCAAATCTTTTATGGGAATCTCTCATTTATAAACAAATGAGAAATAATGTTCCAATACAATATGTTACCAATTACTGTTACCATGGCAACCAAATATATCAGCATGATTTATTTCCACGAAAAAAAAGCCCTTAGTCCATAAATACAGAATAACTCTGTCAAGGTTTATTTAAAAAGAAAACTGAGGGCAATAATTACTGTAAATTTTCATAGATATGTGTTAGCATTGAAGGTTAATGGTCATGGTTCACTTTAGACTACAAACACAACAGAATATAAGTTCTTTGTGAAGGGCATCTGTATATACAGGACAATTACAGAGTATTTTTACAGTAACACATTTTTAGGTTGGGTCCTCATTAAAACTAGTGAACCTGACTGCCTTTGTGGCTCACAGGCAGAGCAGATCATATGTCTTGAGAGTGGGATTTCGTGGGTTCGAACCCCAGCCAGATCATAAATATTGACTTCAAAATTTGAGATACCGATGAACCAGTCAATCCTGTCTTCTTGATATCGAGTGCCAGGTGAAGAAGCAGTGTCTCAAATTTTGAATCTTATGTATGACCCGGCCAGGGTTTGAACCCACAAACTCCAGCTCTTGAGACAGATGCTCTGATGCTCTACCAGTGAGACAATGAGGTGATTCAAATTACATTTCATAAGTGTTATGTGTTCAAAGGAATCATTATCGACTCATTTTAAAATAAGGTTCAAATTTTTAACACATGAAACATGTGTAATTGAATAAGAAAGACATGTGAAATTATGTACATTATGTAACACGACAACATAATTCCTTTTTCTTTCTTTTTTTTTTTTTTTTTTTTTTTTTTTGTCTATTATAAGGTTTGTCAAACAGTTTTTCATTTAAATTATTCAGACTAACCTAACCTCGTTGATATTAAAAAACCCTTCTACAAAACCAAGTGAGATTAAACAAAACAAGCAAACCATGTGCTTTAAAGCTCACCTGACAACATGTCCCAAAAATTTTCCAAAGTACAATAGACAAATACAATTATTACAGAAACTATCAAAATTTTCCAAATATTGTTTTTTTAACTCCACCATCCCAGAACTGACCACCTTGACAATATATCCCAAATTTTTGCAATGTACAATAATAGACAAATACAATTATTACAGAAACTATCTAAATTTTCCAAATATCTTTTTTTTTTTTCATCATCCCAAAACTGATCACCTTGATATAAGATGAAAAAATCTTGACTGGGACATAAAAGGTAAACTCAACTTAAATCCACAATTAGAATGATAACAAAGTATAACTATTTTATAACAAGAGTTCAGTTATACAACAATGGAGTGGAGTGGAGTGGAGTAATTGTGTTTTACGCCCCAGTCAATTTTCTTTCATTTATTTCAAGGCGGTCAGTTCTGGGATGGTGGAGGAAGCAGGAGTGCCCGGAGAAAACCACCAACCTTCGGCAAGCAAACTGACAAGCTTTCTCACACTAGGATCTGACCCGAGTGGGACTCGAACCTAGGTGGTGAGAGGCACTGTGATCCGTAAGCGTGTGCTCTAGACCACTTGGCCACCGAGGCCCCTATATATAACAATGGGATACAATGTATAAATTTTACCATTGAGAAATACATGTAATACATTGTCCAATGGTTAGGACATAATTCTGTTGTTCTCGGTTGTGGTGTATTTCTGATAACCTACACTTACTCTGTGGGTGTGTTTAGTGTATCACAAGGACATGTCCAGTGTATCAGCACTGTGACGTAAAAATAAAACTGCATTGAAATCCGAGGAAGGCACTGAGCAATGTACTGAAAAACTAACTTCAACATAACTTGCCAGAAAACCAGTTCAGAAATATTACAAAAACAGAAGTGAGTGGGGTAATGGTGTTTTATGCCCCTGATAATATTCTTTTACTTACATCAAGGCAGCCCAGAGAAAACCACCAACATTGGGCAAGCAATCTGGCAAAAGTAAAAAGGTACATATACATGTAATGGGGATTTTTCATCATAGTCTTCATCTGAACACATTGTTTTGCTTCTGTAAAATTTGTGTCATTTTATACAGAAAACCACTATAACTGGTATATATAGGAATTATGAATTTTAAAAAATTTTGTAATTTTTTGTAAGGTCAGGGTTAAGAGTAAATTTCACAATATTTTGTCATTTAGAACAGAAAGTAATTACAATTGGAGTATATAGGAATTATAAATTATATTTTTTTGTAAATTTTGTAATATCAGGGTTAACGGTAAATTTCACAAAACATGTTATTAAAAGCCAAACTGACAAAAATTTGATAAAATGAACATTAAAAGAAGAGTACCTTATCATAGAAGAACTACCATTTTATCAATTGGAAAGTATTACTGGTACATCAAAAATATTACACAACTGTCAGAAATCATATAATATCAACTTATTTTTGTCAGCTTCTTTGTATTGAAGGGATTCAAAACTGAATACCGGCGGTAATACTAGTATATTTACAAGTCAATGATATTATAATAATGTTTTAGGTATGGGGATGTGTGACATTATGAATCAACATCATTATTAATATCTATCTGTATGAAATACAATGTATATGTAGCGGGAAGAAGAAAAGTGCAGTGTTGGGTCTGGGATTGAACCCAGAACTTACGCACTATAGCAGGTGCTCTACCAACTGGGCTCCCAAGACTGCTACATCCCTTCCCTGTTATTCTTGAGTTTCCCATGGTCCCTTGGGAAATGTCACTCTAAATTCCCTAGCATGGACTTTGAATGGCCCGCCAGTTAACAACTTCCAAAAGGCCAGACTGGCCGCAAACTGTAACAGGAAGGTGAAAAATGCAGGGTTGGATCAGGGATCAAACTTAGCAGATCTGGGATCAAACTCAGGAATACCTGCAATAATAGGCGAGTGCTCTACCAACTGGGCTAGCTATTCAGATTGCTACATACATACAGTGTATGTTAAAGTCTGTTTATAAGGAAAACACCTTTTTTGTGATGTACATGTATTTAAATGGTTATACTACATGCATTAAATTCTACCGGTAATTAACATATAGGGGATACTAAGTGGTCTGGCTCTGGCTGGCACAATACTAGTATACTGGTGATATAGAGCGAGACTTATCAAAACAGAAAAAAATCTAAAAGAACCATGCAGCCATAGTTTTTTTTTCATTTTTACTTTATTTCTTTCTTTCTTTATTTATTTATAAATCTTTATGCTTTGGATATTTTACTTCTAAATGAAAGTAATATTTTGCAGTGCTATTATATGAATACATATACTAAAAAAAAGATATATTTGAGAACAAGATTACTTTTTCATAAATGAAAGTATTGAAGCCACCAAAAATACACAAACAAATTCTATTTCAGTATCAAAGATAAGACCATTTTAAAATTAAAAAAAAATTGTAATAAAAACTGCTCACATATAATAATAATAATAATAATGATAATAATAAATAATGATGACGATGATGGTAATGATGGTGTTAATAATAATAATAATAATACATGTACCCGGTAATAATAATATAAAACAGATAAATTATTTTTTGTGAAAAAGGAACACTCAAACAGGGACCTATAATGTTATCTAATATACATCCCTGCCTCATAATTAAAGGGAAAATTGCTTACAATGCACATCATTTTAAACTAAATATAAACATTCCACATAAATATAGAGAAGCATGCTGATGTGTATCATATTAATAATAAATCACAACACCCTTTATCAGTGATGTGTGAAATAATTATATCAGAATACAGTTAATTAATGCAATATTCAGTAATGTCAATGACAGATATTCTAATAAAGTATCAAATTGGGTGGAACAGGTGCTTGCAACAGTAATATTCTGTATCTGACATGTTTCATGTCTGTTCATAACCAGTCAGTGTAATGACATTTAAAATATTATAACTTTGTAACATTTAGCATTGAACTGTGGCCAAAATTAAATTACCTAAACCAGCATGTAATAATGAATTCTAGTCACAAAATTTATTCAGTAAATATTCTCAAAACCATATTCTAAGGGGGTACCTTTTTTGCATACATTAAATCTGGACTGAAATCTGACACTTCATTGCATCAGGTGACACGCCCCCTTTTTTGATGTAAAAATTTTATATACGCTATTTATTAAATTTAATCTTTGTCAGTACTTGTTCTTCTTTGCTGGTAAAACTAGATAAGGTATGTAGGTCGATTAAAGGTATATCTCGGGATGACACCTTCCCAAAGACTAGTTGCCAAATGTTTAGATAAGATAATCACATGTAACAAATGTAAACAAATCACGACTGCGTGCATAAATAAATTACAAATTGTTTCCACTTGCAAAGTGTTACCTTTGAGATTTGGGAATTCTGTTTCACGACTATTTTCAGATTGTTTGTTATATGCAGATTGAAAATCCATGGTTTGTTTCGCCAAATCACTTGAAATGTTAGAAAAATTACAAATATTTTTCGAAAGTATACACAAATTAGATCGCAGTGGAGGCTGCCATGTTTTAGGTCACATGACAGATGATATTTATTTGAACTCTGACCCTTGAATTATAATGAGGTAAATCATTACGCGTTTTGCTTTATACCCTTTAAATTGTAAAATATTTTTTCAAATATGTATTAAAACTTTTGAATATATATTTTGGAGATAAATGAAATATTTAATATAACAATAAAATTATTTTCCTTCTCTGGACTTTATTTTGTTATGTGGATAGATATCGGCGGTAAATCGTCATTCTCTGACACGATTACCAAACCCTCTGCACACCTTTATATACTGCATCCATTCCCTTGGCTGTGTATTCCCGTGTGTGTTGTTCCCGCCTTCTCATTTATCCAGTAATCCCTGCTAGTCTACCCAAGGTATGTTTTCTTCACTTTTTTTCCAGGTAGCTTTTCACCTTTCACTGTTTTTAACCATATTTATTTTTCTTTTTAGTGTAACGTTAATTCTTACCATTGATACCACAATATACACTGCTCGTGTGCCAATGCTCGTGAAACGATGTTGGCGCGTGCTATTTCGCCTTAGGATTTAGAACAGATCTATGATTATATTCGCCCTCGGTATTTTTCGCTTATTATAACCATGCATGATTATATTTTCACTCTATTGTATTCATAGATTTGTTATTAAAAATCACGGTGGCGGATTTCTTTTTTTTTTCAAAATGTGGATTCCCGAAATTTTTTTCCCGTAGCAGATTTTTTAATTCTCATAATTTTCCTCGCCTTCCTATCGGTATTTTTTAATTTTACCAAACCTCACTTACAACCCAGATTTTTCCTATCAAATGTCGGAGAGAAAATATGTTTATTACAAGCATGGAACAAGAAGATTATACACGAAGAATTTGCATGGAAGAATAATTATAACTGTTTATATACACTTTTCCCCTTTTTTTCTTACTAACTTTTTATAATGCAAAATGAACCTTTGAACTGCTATACTAGTGTATTCCTAAGTATAACAACGTGCAGAGAGGAATTTTTCACAAGTGTGGATTAGCGCCAGAACTTTGGATAGATTATCTTCAACAGGTGACAAACATGTGTCAGATTGTGTTATAAACTTGGAATAAATAAAACATCACATGTTAATGGGATTATACACAAAAATTTCGTGATATAAAGCATAGAGATATTATAAGATAAGTAATCTGGATTTTAATTGGAAAAAAGTGTAAAAATGTGTGCTAGCATTTCTATTTATATTGCAAGAAAAATCACAAACATGGACTGTATTTGATTTAAACTGATTAAAATTGGATAAGAAAACTAGTATTATTTAAAATTGAAAAACATGGACTCACAATTTTGATATGAATTCAGTTAATCAAAAAATAGATTTCTTTTTTACAAAAAGTTGAAATCTAATTTATATATATTGTAGAGTGCATTTGAATTTTATACAATGGAATTTATAAAAAAACTTGTGATGTATGTGGAATAAAAATGAGTTTTAAATGTCAAATAGGTTTGTATGCCTTTTTCTTCATTTGTAAATTTTTGTATACATTAGTGTATACATTGTATCAAAAATTGAGTTTGTATACACTTAATTTACACACGCCTTATCTGATCGTGCAATAATGCATTGAGTTGAGAAGGGTAATTAGATTTTAAATACTGAAATTGATTTGACATTTTGGTTGCATCATGTGTTGTGTATATATACATTGCATGTGGGGGATGTTGAAATTGACGTTGTTGAAATAGATCAGTTGCACTACATGGTGTAGAAGATTAGAATGAGGTCTTGAAATAAATTTTTAAATTTGAGAATGTTTGTATCACATAGTGAGCAGAATTTAAGGGATTAAACATTTGATTTAGCCTAAGATCTTATTGCAAATGAGCAACACATGGGAACTTTTGAAATTGATTTATATTGAAAAAAGATATTGTAATTATCCAACCATTTGCATCACAAATAGTACTAGTATATAGAATTGAGATTAAATCAAGTCCAAGATCATAATAGTATGTTTAAATAAAATACTTGCAACAAATGATAGAATATTGAATTTAATATCATTGCACAAGTTTTATGTTAAAATGAATGAGAAAGGAAAATCTGTAAATAATTTTTTTTGACGTTTTATTCATGGATTTTGGATATCTTTATATGTTAGTATCTTTAACATTCATGTGATTAAAGCTGGTAAAAAATAAATATAATGCTTCACTGGTCAAACATATTGAAGATGGATTGTCCATGCTGGTACACAAAATCCAATTTAATTTAGGTGTGTATTACTCTCAGCAGAATAAGCCTTAGGGATTTTTATTCATGATAAATTTCACTCATCATATAAGGTTTATAAGGCTATATTTTTCTTTTCAAATTTTGATTTTTCAAAAAGAATTTTGACATGTCATTTCCAAACACATTTAATTGGGTACACATAGATAGAGTTGGTGTAATGATGTTTTAAAGTTAATACCCAGTATGCTTTTTTTTTTCTCTTCTATACCCCAGTTTGTGAAAAACACCTTTTCATAGAAATGATCCCACATCTGGATAAAAAGTTATAATCCTGGGATAACTGTATAAGATTTATCTTAAAAAGAAGCATTAAAATGGACTAAATTTACCTTTATTTGAATAAAATAAAAATTTATACTTTATATTACAAGTTTAATTTTCATCGTATTTTTTTCTAACCCTGAATAATTGTAAGTAGAAATTTGAAAGAAATTGATTTATTCAAAATATGCTACTAAAAGATTGTGATTCTTTAATAATAGCAATAAATTTTAGAACATGTATCGTAAATATAAATTTTTTTTTAACTTTTGGTGGTGCTTTCTGTGGCTTTTTAGTTTTTAGTCCTATTTTGCAACTTATGAATCACATAGCATCTTTAATTGCCTAATTTTGAATCCAACATAGGCAGATAAATATTTGTCATTTCTCTAGGTGCTTCTGCTTTCCTTAACTGTACCAGAATTGACTTAGCCTCAAAAAGCAACAATAATGCTGAGGTGGCTTTAAACAAAGAATGGCTTGCCAAAAATAGACTGTCTTGTATAAATAAGTGAAATAAAATAGACGAAAGCGATAAACATCATTATGCCATTCCGTCTCTCCATTTTGTATTGAGATAAATAGATTCTTCTAAATGCTTAAAGTTAACTTGATACAGTTATACTATATTATGTTTTAGAAATTGTAAATTAAATTACAATCGAATTTGTACTCTGAATGAAAAAAAGAAAAAAATAGTGTTTGAAAAAAAACCTGGAAAAAAATTTATTTAAATCTAAAGTTCTGAAAAGTAATAAAGATTAGACTGTGATACCATATGATTCCCATCTTGGTTGTGTAGATAGATGGGGAAACTAAGAAATAACATATGTTAAACGTATCATTTTTTGAAAACTCTTGTAAAAAATGCCACATGGAAGATCTTTACTTATAATTACTTCATTGAAGATCTGAATGGTAAAAAAATGCCACATGGAAGATCTAAACTTTTAATTACTGCATTTAAAGATCTGAATGGTTTTATTTAAATTTTGAATGAATAACGATCTTGTCTCTGATATGTTTACTTAGATGTTTGATTTAATACGACATGAAAACAAATTATTATTGACTAATGGGCGTGTCTGGTGTGTATCGTTTACTTTCTTGCATTTTAGTTGCACTAACAGTTTGCACTGTGTGTACACACCCTGAATAAACCGTACTTGAGTCGTAACAGACATGATGTAACTATAGATTTGTATTTTGAAATCTGAAATTTACGAGAGTAAGAAACATATCTCGAAACAGTATGAAACACATGCTTGAAAAATGTTTGTTTTAAAAGTAGCTAGCTATTTTTTTTTCAAATTTTCAAATTGTAATTGTAAAAGTATGAAATTGATACTTTTTATTAGTATGAAATACATCTCAAGTTAGGAATATATATATATATATATATATACATATAAATGGCCTGTAATGTTTGCTAAATCTCTATCCAGAAAATCTCGTTATTTTACGAAGTGGAAATTGGATTTTTTCTTCAGAATTTGTTTTGTATATGCTTCAGACATATTAATTTTTTTCTCGGAGAATTTTTAGCCAGCTTTTGACAGCAAATGTCTGCTTTATCCATGCCTAATGGCAAAAGGAACTCTTTCTGATGACTGTTACTGAATGTATATTCACGCTTTACTTAGAAGTCTAGAGAATGCTAAAACATCTTCTGAATGTTAAAATGGAGTCTTTAATAGCATTAAGTTCATTATTTCTATTCCAATCGGAGAGGAAGAAATTGACTTGGAGCTGGTTCACACTCCGAGTTGTCGATAAGATAGGTCTTAATTCAATTACATTATCTTAACTGACTTTGCGAGAGTCACATGGTCGTAATTGCTATGACAATGTCATTATCTTTCACACAATGCATGAAACAGAATACTTGTAACTTGCTTATCCTTATTATATATTAAGCATTTTAGCATTTGGAAAATTGTTAAAAGATAATTCTAGTTTTCGCAAACCCTGCAATTTCAAAAACAAAAATCAATGGTTGTATATGGTCTGTGTTTCTATGGGGTTCAAGGGATTTAATTGCAGTGAGTTTCATTTTGAAGTCTAAATTTTAGTAAGTTCCACTGATGTCTTTGATGACATCATCTCGAAAATGGTCCAGAAAATGATACTGTACACTATGTTGGTATGGGTGTTCAAGTGCATTGGGATTTCATTTTACAGTCAAGAATCAAGATAATTTCACTTATATCTTGATGTCACCAGCTGTAAAATGATATTGAATATTGATTATTGAAAATGATACTGCTTAACACACTGATGACACAGTAAGCCAGGGTGATTTCTATTAAGGGCATGACCTACATTGAGGATGTAAGTTGCACAGAAAACCATGTCAAAATTTAAAAAAAAAATTAATAAAAAAAAAAACAACTTGATAAATTTTAATTGTTAAACCTTGAGTAGTGGTATGCATAATGAAAATTGTGTATCAGTATTGCCCTGAAAATTTAAAAAAAAATGCTTATGTGACATAAAACAAATATGCAAACCTAATGTAAAATTATTGAAAATTTTAATATACCGGTACATATTATTATTTTCCAAAAAAGCCGCTCAGCATGTACTTATTTTTCATAAAAGCCACTAAGCATGTACTTAATTCTGACATGCTTTTGAAATGGCAAGGAGAAAAAAAATGCACACAAAATTGATGTTGCCAAAAAAAAAAAAAAAAAAGAAAAAAAAAAAAAAGCTGAATGAAGAAGATTATTTGACATTAGCCAGGTTCTGTAAATCTGAATTAATCTTAAACAGATATGTTTTTTTTTTCTGCTGCATCAGTTTACAATATATATATAATAAATAAAATACTTGTCCTGATAATACCCAGTTTACGATAACCAGGTATACATGTTTTTTCTTCTTGTTTTTCTTTTTTTCCCTCTTCATCAGCATTTTAACTGCCTTGTGCAATGTACTTAATAAATTAAGTCATCAGTGATTTTATTTAGATTTTAGAATTGGAGATAGTTTTTAGCTCAACTGGCTAAAGCCAGATGAGCTTATGGCATGATGCGCGCGTGCGTGCGTGCGTGCGTGCGTCCGTTAACAGCAAAAACTCAGAAACTACTGGGCCAATTTTAGCAAAACTTTGCAGGAATGATCCCTAGAAGGAGTAGATGGAAATTTGTACAATTGGTTTCCATGGCAACCAAAAGTAGGTCACAGCGACCTAGAATGTAAAAAACCTAAAATAAGTTTCTTCTCTGAAACCATAGGTTATATTCAAAATCTGATGTGATATTTAGCTTCTAGATACCCTTAAACATGTAGGTTGTACATTTCGTGAAATTCTGTCAAAAACTAGGTTACGCGTTTTTAACGTTTTTCTGTCATACTTCGTAAAAAGTGAAAATAAGGCTTATAATGAGATATCAACTTTGAAAATCTTCTTCTCTGAAACCATGAAGCCTTAAGCTTTCATATTTGGCAGTTAATATCAGCTTGAGCCCCTTTACCAAGTTTATACAAATGGTGGCCCCCGGTCTATTTTTGGCCCCACCCCAGGGGTCCATGTATCTGCATATGCATATATGGCTTATAATGGAAAATCAACTTTGAAAATCTTCTTCTCTAAAACCATGAAGCCTTAAGCTTTCATATTTGGCAGTTAATATCAGCTTGAGCCCCTTTACCAAGTTTGTACAAATGGTGGCCCCCGGTCTATTTTTGGCCCCACCTCAGGGGTCCATATATCTGCATATGCATATATGGCTTATAATTGAAAATCAACTTTGAAAATCTTCTTCTCTAAAACCATGAAGCCTTAAGCTTTCATATTTGGCAGTTAATATCAGCTTGAGCCCCTTTACCAAGTTTGTACAAATGGTGGCCCCCGGTCTATTTTTGGCCTAACCCCAGGGGTCCATATATCTGCATATGCATATATGGCTTATAATGGAAAATCAACTTTGAAAATCTTCTTCTCTAAAACCATGAAGCCTTAAGCTTTCATATTTGGCAGTTAATATCAGCTTGAGCCCCTTTACCAGGTTTGTACAAATGGTGGCCCCCGGTCTATTTTTGGCCCCACCCCAGGGGTCCATATATCTGCATATGCATATATGGCTTATAATTGAAAATCAACTTTGAAAATCTTCTTCTCTGAAACCATGAAGCCTTAAGCTTTCATATTTGGCAGTTAATATCAGCTTGAGCCCCTTTACCAAGTTTGTACAAATGGTGGCCCTGGGTCCATGTTCGGCTCCACCCCAGAGGTCCATATATCTGCATATGCATATATGGCTTATAGTGAGATATCAACTTTGAAAATCTTCTTCTCTGAAACCATGAAGCCTTAAGCTTTCATATTTGGCAGTTAATATCAGCTTGAGCCCCTTTACCAAGTTTGTACAAATGGTGGCCCCCGGTCTATTTTTGGCCCCACCCCAGGGGTCCATATATCTGCATATGTATATATTGGAAATCAAATTTAAAAATTTTTTTCTCTGAGACTGTAAGGCATAATGCTTTTATATTTGGCATTTAACATTAGCTCAAGTCCCTTTACCAGGTTTGTACAAATGGTGGCCCCCGGTCCATTTTTGGTCCCACCAAGGGGCACATATATCTACATATACTTATATGGGAAGTCAAATTTCAAAATATTCTTCTCTGAAACTGTAAGGCCTACAGCTTTTATATTTAGCATTTAACGTCAGCTCAAGTCCTTGTACCGAGTTTATATAAATGAAGGCACAAGAACCATTTTTGTCAGTTGAGCTCCACAGGCCCTTTTGGGCCTCTTGTTAATAGAAGTAGTAATCCACACCAAAGGTGTCACTGATAATCATATTACAAAAGATTTTATTCATTTTGAATAAAAGTAACTAAAATTTTAAAAATAGTTGTCATTTTGAATGAAATTAACTGTAAAATTTTAAAAATAGTTGTCATTTTGAATGAAAGTAACTGTAAAATTTTAAAATAGTTGTCATTTTGAATGAAAGTAACTGTAAAATTTTTAAAAACAGTTGTCAGTTTGAATAAAAGTAAATGTAAAATTTTAAAAATAGTTGTCATTTTGAATGAAAGTAACTAAAATTTTAAAAATAGTTGTCATTTTGAATGAAAGTAACTAAAAGTTTAAAAATAGTTGTCATTTTGAATGAAAGTAACTAAAATTTTAAAAATTTTAAAAATAGTTGTCATTTTGAATGAAAGTAACTGTTAAATTTTAAAAATTTTAAAAAAAGTTGTCATTTTGAATGAAAGTAACTAAAATTTTAAAAAAAGTTGTCATTTTGAATAAAAATAACTGCAAAATTTTTAAAATAGTCATTTTTAGATGGCTTTTAGCTTCTATTGATATCCCTGGTCACGTGTCATATTTTGGTTATTGTTTTCTTAAGATATTCATGTTTCCTCCACAGACCTAGAAATTTACAGCCTTGACATAAAGAGAATAAGTAAAGAACTTGATAGGGTGTAAAACACCATCATATCACTTTGCATAAAGTGTGAATAAGGGCCTTGGAGGCCAAGTTCTCAATTGCCTTTTAGATCACAACACCTCTCACCTCTAAGGTTTGAATTTCACCATAGCAGGCCTTAGTTTAAGAAAGTTTGTTGTTATGCTAAGTGAAAGTAGGTTGTCTTTGGGTACTCTTGTTTCATCTCCTTCTGAGAACTGACTGATATTTAGAGGTCTGCCTTAATTTGTGATCTATGTTGGTCAAAGTATATTGAAAGACTTCCTATTGTACACTCCACTAAAATTTTAATTTTGATAGTAGTGGCCTATAAATGACAAAATCTAGTCAATTTTTAACATTTCTGTAAAAAAAAATTTTCAAAAATTTTACATTGAATTTAATGGATGGGTGGGGTGGAAGAGGGGGGGGGGGGGACAAGGCAAAGTCATAACAAATGGATAATATTTTAAATTTTTTGTTTTACTTTTTTTATTTTATTATTATTATTATTATTATTATTATTATTATGTCTGCATATCAGCAGATATCTTCTTGTTACTCATAATCTTTATTATTATTATTATTGTTTCTGACAGATTTTTATCAGAGACATCTCCTCCTATGTTTCTTATCCATCAGGTTGAAATTTTGTCAACTGGTAGGGAATGACCATGGGGAGGTCACTTCCTCACCGTTTTTCGGAATTCGGAAAGACTGAAGAAATCGGGTTAAAACCATGGAATTCCAGAGAGTTCTTTCTTTCTTGGAATTTCCTATGCTATTTGGAGCATCACTTTAGAGAGCTGATATGCAGACATATACTTGCTCTCAAGCATACATTTTAGTTCTAGTTATTATTATTATTGATGGATTTGATCAACAGGTAAGGTTTGGTGTTCCTTATGGGCTCTTATTCTCTAATTCTCCTTTTAGGTTTGCGGGCCTCAGTGGTCGAGTTGTCTAAAGCGCGCGCTTACGGATTTCACAGTGCCTATCACAGCCTGGGTTCGGATCCCACTCGGGACAGATCCTAGTGTGAGAAAGTTTGTCAGTTCGCTTGTCGAAGGTCGGTGGTTTTCTCCAGGCACTCTGGTTTCCGCCACCATCCCAGAACTGACCGCCTCAAAATAAGTGAAAGATTCTTGACTGGGGTGTAAAACACCATTACTCCACTCCCTCTACTCCCCACTCCTTTTAGGTTTAACATGGTGTTTGTTGAAAAACAGGGCACTTGTCTCATAGCGTCTAATAATTCTTTTTCAACATTAACAAGCACTTTGTTGGAAAACAGGACACTTGTCACATTTACTAAATGTACCTGAAAACCTTAGATTGTTTAATTAAGTTAAAATCAAATTTGATTAGTGTCTTAAGATAAAATAAAAATTTAAATTCATTTATCATATCAAAATTTTACAGGTATTTTTGTTAAATATTACAGAAGGTTTAAAGAAAAATTTAAATATTCATTCAGATCTGTTTATTTTCCACGATTTCATGTCATATTTGCTGTACAATTATGTGAAAAATCAACATTTTACACAGAAATAGAAAGTAATAAACCCTACATAACTGAAAATTATTACATAACGGTAGAAAAATAAACTTATCGTAAGTAAGTAAAAAGTATTATTTATCATACAAAGTATAGACCATTTGTCAGTGGGATATTGTTACCTGTAATGTGAATAGGTATTTTTACACTTGGGTAATTTTAAATGATTAACAGTGCCACAGGTCCTGATTGCCATCTTAACAGGTGATTATATACCTGAATAGGTCACAAGTTTATCATTATCTTGTCAAAGATAAACATATTTGTAATTTTTTTCCTATAAAAAAAGTCTTAATTTTAACCAATATTATCGAAAAAATTGAAAAAACGGTGGGTGGGTGGGGGGGGGGGGGAAATTAAACTTTTAATAATCATAAGATATTAATATAATTTTTTTTTACCTTTAGGCAACAAAAAATGCATGATATTGACAGACAGCAGTAATAACTATATACTAATCCTTTATCTGTATTTTAATAATAAACAGTGTGAACAAGGTGCACTTAATTTTTGTAATTTTTGGAATGTATATATGCACATTTTAGCTCAATTTATGTATAGAGTAATTATAATGCAAAAGTTTTAGAATACATGTATATTTAACCCTAATATCATGAACTGCAGCTATTTGAAATAATTTTCTTTTAATTATCATGTCTGAAAAGCATGTGACATCAGTTTTGTAGTCAACATCTGTGTGGTCGTTCGTGGTCGTTGACTACATTGGGACCAAACCTGGTAAGTACATACATTTTGTAAACCCTTTAAGTGTAGGTGACAGGGAAAGTGAAACTTTGCTAAAGAAGGTGAAGTAAGGATGATTTTGACCTTTAACCAAGGGCATTATACTTACCGGTAGTCTTGGCGACAGTATTTTCAGACAAGACTTGTTTTCCGTAGATCTCTTCTTAGGACATTGATCCAGATTTCTGTATGCATTAGGGTTTTCAGTGGATGAGAAGCTTAAAGATTCAATTTAAAAATCACAGCAACTCTTGCTTTATAGATTCTATACTTGCTGAGGTTGAAAGTTTGTCAGAAGTTTGGTGGTTTTATGGACACTCTGGTTTCCTCTGCCATTTCAGAACTAGCTGCTGCATTGATACCAATGAAAAAAATATTGTTTGGGGCATAGAACACTTTCAGGTGTCCTACACCATTCCAGAAGTAACTGCCCACATTGTACTAGTAAAATGGTCTTGAGCAGATTGAAAAACAATATTTTTTCACTTGAATACAAAACAAATCTCTCTCTCTAAAGAACCCTCCTGCACATTGCACGCTGCAAAGGTAAAAATTTCTGCCACTTTACCCTATATCTAGTGAGTAATGTCTCAAAATAAGTGAAATATTCTTAACTTGGACATAAAACCCAATTAATCAATCATCTCTCTCTGTCTCTCTTTCTCTCTCTCTCTCTCTCTCTCTCTCTCTCTCTCTCTCTCTCTCTCTCTCTCTGGTTCTGTAATACATACAAAGAATAACCAGTATGTATTGAGTAATAGACTATTAATATTAAGACCATTCTTCTTAATCTGTAGAACTGAAAAATGAAAATAATCTTTTATTTGTCGATAAACCCTCTCATGATTAGGTACATGTCATTGTGTTCTTTAGTGAGGGTTAAATTTAGAGAAGATTAGCCCCGTTTTAAAATCATTATTAAATACTTAGGTAGATATGAAAGTTTGTAAATAAAATACTTTGTTTGTTCATTTAATACTCAATCACAAAGCTCGTGGAGGATAAATTAACACTTAAAATAAAACATGGCTTGTTCTTTTTATATGCATGTTTTTGTTTGTTGTGATTTACACATGTAACTTGCGTGTGCGACTGTACAAGTTCATTGTCATATCTTCTGCTTAAACATCACTTTCCAAGTTTTTGATGGAATTTCCGAGTATGTGTGCTTGTAATCCACTAAATTTGGGCGAAAACGCAGCCTCATTCTTAACATTCAAAACATTTTGCCCCTAAAAAATTTTGGTAAATTTATTTCAAGTAAGGTAGTAAAAAAAATTGCCATTTGTTTCACTTGTATTTTACTATTTTTTCCCCCCAAATTGAATGAAACAACACATTTTCTTCTTCCTACAGACCCCAGACATGATACCAAGATATGAGTATGATGGCCCTGTAATTGTACTTGAAACTTGGGTCTTTAAACATTTACTTAATCTTTATGTTTACAATCTGATCTGGCATTATGCTGATTTGAGTTCTTCTTTCCAAACTTTATTGTTCCCAAAAAACCTTTGCAAATTTTTAAAAATTTGTTTAACTTTCAAATGTATAATTACTTATCAACACTTAAGTGTTGAACTCAATTTTAAGCAAAATACTAGTGCCAGACAGTTTTTCAATTTACTTGCTAAATGGAAATTGTTTTTTTAATTCTGGGTACTCTGGTTTCCTCATACATTCCTGAATTGACATTTGATACTAATGAATAAATCCTGTAAAATCATAGGAATATGAATACCATGCTTATAAGACCACTTTGCCACTAAAGCTACGGAAAAGGAAAGTAAGGAGTTGGGTATCTCGAAAAGGTTTTTTGCTGAAAATATTCGTTGAAGATAAATTTAAATCATTTAGGATGTTTTTACAAAATATATTTTTGGTAGCACTATGTTGGCTTGTTCAGCTTTCAATTTATTTGAAAAATAAAATCACTAGACAAGCAATGTTTTCTCTAGAACTGAATACCTTAAAAAAATGTCGAGTTTAAAATTCTGAAACATTTCAACTTGTCATTGATTTGATGTTACATTTTGAAAAAATTAAGATCCCTTGACTTGCATAAAAATGGATTGTTTTGAATTCATTATTTTAAGATCCCTTGCCTCGTGTTAAAGCTGTATTTACTTGATTGGTGTTCTGTCAATATGAAGGCTTCATTTTATGCTTACTCAAGCTGTACCATTCAATGTGATGGAGATGCTTTTATTGTTCCCTTGTTAACAAAATACAGATTTGATGCTAACATATGTTGCAGGTCTGCATATAACTTTTATGTACATAAATAATTTATAATTCTTTTTGATGTGAATCATAGTAAACAGAATCGAATGTATCATAAAAACAGACCATAGTTTATATTTAAGGCCATCAGTGTGAATCTGTACAAACTCAAAAACCAACAAATGGAAGAAATGGAAGTTAAAAATGAAATGGACATTAAAATGAAATTGACAATTATATAGCAATTTAAATGGGCTTTTCTTCTTTTACAATAATACTTGGTGGTATTTCAGATTATATATAAATACACATATATATATATATATATATATATATATATATATATATATATATATATATATATATATATATATATATATATACACACACACTAGAAAGGTCAAAGATCAAGTGAGTGTAGAACTTAGTAAATAATATTTATGGGATTTTATGACAGAATTTATATGTTTACAAGTCTGTTTTTTGCCTTTATCTTAAGTATTTATATATATATTGATCTACAGAGGAAAGTTATTCAACTTGACTTTAGTTATATTTTTTTGCAATGTTAATTAATCATCAAAGGTGGGGTCATTGAATTTAAGAGCATGTTGGGTGTACATAGAATGATAAATCAGAATTTTTCATAGTTTTCCTTTTTTCTATAGGACTAGGATGCATTCAGTCTAGTCTTGTCGAATGTTCAGTGGTATGGAAATGAATTTATGAATACAGTTACTGAGTATTTTTCAAAACTAACTGTATTTATTGGAAACGTACATATAAGTCATACATGCTAAAGCCAGTGTTGAATATAGGTCAACATTTTCTACCAGGCTGGGACTGATAATTCCATTATTTTCTTGAGATTTTGGAAATGAACACATAAGTCATGCATGCTTAAGTCAGTGTTGAAAATAGGTCAGAATCTTTTGCCCCTCTGTGTCTGATAATTTCATTATTTTCTTGAGAAAATTGAAAAAAAAAAAAAAAAAAAAAAGTTTTTAGTTTAAGTCTGTTGAACTAGCTGTTATTTACAATGCTGCTTTAAATGTCTAAATGTGACAAAGGTGTTCCATTTTGTTTTCCAAATGTCAATGAGTTTTTTTGGGCACTCCTGTTTTCCCTACTTCCCAATAAATATAAATGAAGGATCTTGAAATGGTGCATAAAACATATTAATTACTTCTCTGTTCAAAAGTTCTATACTGCGACATCAGAATTCTACTCCTGTAGTTCTTTGAGGACTAATTCTGTCTAATCAGATTGTGGTATTCTGATTGGGCTAGGGCAGTAACCTTGATTATGTTGAAGAATATTGACTGGAACATAGAACAACATGTCAACTCCAGTTTTATTAGAAATTTTCATTTAGTCAGTCAAAATAGAGTCTTCAATGATACACTTGTTTACTTTTTGTTTGCACCATGTTTTTGTAACAAGTAACATTCATAACTTAATTCAAGCATTTGACGACATGATGCCATTGATTGATTGAACCTTTTGCTTTCCTGTTTAAAAGCCAATTTTATTTTTACCAAGCAGATCACAGCTTTTTTCGCAGATCACAGTTTTTCTTCCACACTGAATAATCTACATAACCAGTACTTTTTTTTTCTCTAAATCATTGTAATGTAACAATATTAAAATATATGATAATAAAACCTTTACATTATGGAAAAATACATAAAGGTAATAAAAATAAAGAATGATTTATATCTGTTATTGAGGCTCAACTTCTAATGTTCATTGTTCTGGAAAATTGTGATAGATATATGGTGTAGACTAACATTATACCGAAAACTGTTAAAATAGAAAAAAGTATATTTTTGTTGTCATTTAATCCACTTTTTAATAATGAATAAATAAATTAATAAATAATAAATAAATAATAAATAAACAATTTTTTATAGTGAATGAACATTTTGTCCAGTTGTTATACATATATTTATATGTGTGTTCAAGGGGTGTTCAAGTGACGCAGTGGTTAGCTCTTCCGCCTATCACCAATGCAACCGGGGTTCGATTCCCAGTGTCGTATGTGATAAGGTATGAGGTCACCTGCTTGAGCACGTGGGTTTTTCTCCGGGTTCTCCGGTTTTCCTCCCACAATAAGACCTCACGCATGCTACAATTCGGGCCAACGAGCTAGATTAATATAAGTTGCACAACTTGTTTCTAAATCGTTGTAAAAGAAATAAAGTTTAAATATATTTATACTTTTGCCATCTCTGGCCAGTTTTTTTCAAAATTTATTATTTATTTATTTTTGATCATTTTTATTTAAACATTTTTTCTTTGTTTTTATTTATTGTTTTTCAGTTTTTCTGTGTTCAGTGGGTTAGACAAAAATCTTGACATATAACTTGTTTCCATGGTGACTAAATATCTAAAACGAGTATCTTATAATGAGTTTAAACAAGAGACACCTTTTAAATATTTTTGTTGGCTAATTCCTAGTCCTCAGAATGTTTTTATAAGCTTAGGATTTATTTGGCGGAACATAAATGTTGATTAACACTGATCACAAGAAATTGAGAATCAAAACAATTGCCGACAGATTACATATCGACTGATCTGACATCTGTGATAAAGGCATTGCATGCTGAGAAATTTGGCAATTTTTTCCACTGTTTGAAATCTTTCTTTGAGAGAATACAGTTTTTATGATTTTCCACTGTTTGAAATCTTTCTTTGAGAGAATACAGTTTTTATGAAAACAATTTAACTATGAATTGAAGTTGATTACACTACAGATAAAAATCTGTTTAGTATCTGAATTCGCAAATGGAAGATGCATTTCTTCAATTCATCTCTAATCAAAGTAAAATTATGTTTGCTTTGTGAATCTGCTTTGAAAATTGATTTCTAGCTACAGAGGATTTTGAAAATCGCTTTTTCTGAGAGAGCATAAAGTGCGAGAAATTCTTTGTAATTAATGGTTCACTTGTAATTTGACGTGCAGAACCAAATAAGATATTTTTTACAGAGTTTTATGCAACATTCTAGATTTTTGCTTGGTTTCATACTGTTTATTTGAACTTAACTAATAAGTGCTAGAAACAAATGGTTTTCCCTTCAAAAAAAATTGTGAATACATCTAAGCTATATCATGTAGGTCTTCTAATGAAAATATATGTTCTGGAGTAATGAGTTCCTTGTATTGAGTGATATCTGGAGAAGTTTCTCGTTTTTAAGTTGTACAGTTCATTTGTAAAATGCTTACCAATAATAACGAAATTAATTTAGCAAAAATTAAAATGCTTCTTATTGAGGATCATTAAAGGGAGAAACTGTCAGAAAATGATATACAATACAGCAGTTGGAGTCTAGGCTATTGCAGTCAGTAAAATGAATATTGTAGGTATTGACATAATGATCATTTTGATATATGACTCAAGGTCATACATTCAAAGGTCAAGGTCATAGGTGCATCAAAAGACTGAAATTGTTTATTATCTTGGAAACTTTTAACTTTTTGTATAGGCATGTATATTAGAATATTGTAGGAATTGATAATGGCAATCATTCTGATATATAATTCAAGGTCAAGGTGCATAAGAAGACCCAAATTTTTAATTATCTTGAAAACTATTAACATGTATATTATAATATTGTATGAATTTTGCAAATGATTTTGGCCATATCCTCAGATTAGCGTTAAGGCCCATATGCCTCTTGTTATTGTAATCTAAAGGAACAAATTCATATGTTTTTGCAGTTAAAATTTCATCTTTTTGCACATCTCTCAAATTTTATAGGGTTATTAAAACATTTTTGTAGGCATTTAATATGTTTAACAAATTAAGTACACATGTTCAAAATTTTATAACTTTCTAATGTAAAGTGTAAAAAATATCTGAAAGAAGCTCTGTAGATTAAAATATATAAGAAGTGATTTCTCTAATAATTAAAGTGTCTTTCTCAAGATCTGGAGAAATGCTTTATAAAATGCTTTACCTACTGTATAGTGCTGAGTATTATACATTTGAGGATTTGATTTGATTTAATGGGGTTTACATCCCAGTCAACAATATTTCACTTACCGTATATCGAGAAGTCACCATCTATAGCTGAAGTGGCAGACATTTTGGCCTTTGCAGTACACTCAAGGCAATGTGCAGGAGAGTTCTTTAGCATGAGATGCATGTCGTGACATGGGGCATCAGTTAAGGTGTCTTACAAAGGACATTGTGACTTTCATTTCTAAATGCCGAGTGCTTGGCCAAAGAACAGTCACTACCAATTTTCAAGTCTTGGTCAGACCTGTTCAGGGTTTTAACCAGACTTTCACATATTAAGCAATCACTCTACTAACTGAGCTACGGTAGTGGTTTTTACATTTGAAGAGAAAGGTGGCTGAAATGTTAAAAGTGCTGACTTACATAGCTGATTGCTGCAGTCCCATTTTTGGCATATTTTGATGGAAAAAAAGTTGTAGGTTGTGGTACTTCAATGCAAGTAATTTATCATGCATCTTTGTTGATTAGAACATAAAGCTATCTCTTTGACATTAAAAATAGGGTCCTTTAACATGTACCAGGGATATGCTGATCCATATATCCTGCTTAAGAAAAAACTTGGACCAACCTCCATGTCCTCAACTAATGTATAAGTAGGTGACTGAAATCTATATGGAGATGGGATGGGGTGGGGTGGGGATTAAAAGTGGGTCGGCTGTTTATTTTTGATTTATGAGATTTCAATATTGGAGTGGAGTGGGGATTGAGCGTGTTGGCAGTTTATTTTTGTTGTGTTAAACTCTCTGTTATCTTTGATGGAAACTTTATTATCAGTATATACAACCATGAAACTATCACTTAATAATATATGCCTGTACTGTTACAACATATGTATCATGAAGGAAGAAATCGTAAAACAAATCTTCATCCCCACGTAGTGCCTGAGTTCAGGGTTAAAACCTGTCCTCACAGGTGATAAACACATGTTCCTCGGCAAGGTTAAAAGATCCCTATTCAGTAAGTCGGCTCAATTCTGCATCAGCCAGACCCCTTTTAGAGCCTCTGTAGAACATGGGAGATCCAATTGTGTTACAGAATGCATATTTATACCGTTAGTGAATCATTAGGCTAAGTCTTCTAGACCTACTTATATTTATTAAGATGGAGATTTTGGCAACTGGAATATTTTTACAAGATGGAAAAATAATTATGGACGCCACAGACTAAAGAAAATATGTAGTAAAATATGTAGCTTATTGAAACATATATGAAAATTATGTATGTTGATGTGCGAGTATGTTTCAGCTATTTTCAGCTAATTTGATATGGTATTAAGGGTAGGAATAAAGGAGATTTTTGTTTGATTAATGGCGTATTAATTTTGAATTCTTGTGTGAGCAATCGAATCAACATGCATAATATGGTGTGTACATTTGGAACTTTATGAAATTCATAAAGCAGAATGAAGCTTTATTTAATTAAACCTAATATTGGTGACATCGAATTTGGTTCAAGGTCATACTTTAATGCTGACTAGTAATTTGTCTCGTTTTTATACTGTTTGGTGGACCAGGAGTGGTGTGGAATACTGGTGTTTTATGTCTCGGTCAAGAGTCTTTTACTTATATCAAGATGGTCAGTTCTGGGATGGTAGAGAAAACTGGAGTGCTTAAAGAAAACTTTTTTCGGCAAGCAAACTTGCAACTTGACCTACCATGAAGGATATTCAAACCTAAATGCTAAGAGGTATGTCTAGACCATTCAGCCACTGAGGCCCCCTCATATTCCTTGGTATGATCCTGCCAATGGCAGGAGTGAATCCATGACAAGAAAACAAATAATACTTCAGAAAGAAATGTTATGTTGATATAATCTGTAATTTCCAGTCCTAAGAAAGTCATTATTGAGCAATGTATTTAATGTTTTCTTGAAAAGGTCAAGATGCCAAAAATGTCTGTGTCTAGATTTTTGAATAATGACCATCACAAGAGGATTTGTCTGAAAACATTTTATCAGAATATATATCCAATACTCAAGAACCTAACTGCACACTTTACAAGTAAACATTTGACATTGGAAAAACAGTTTTTGGCTAAACAGCACTTCACTTGGAGTTAGAGTGAGAGTTGAGTTGAATAATGGTGTTTAACATCCCAGTCAAGAATATTTCACTTATATCGAGATGTTGCCAGCTATAAATGAAAGTGCAGAAACTTTGCCTGTGCATTGCCCTGATGGCATCATACAGCAGGGTTCTTTATTGTGCCACACCTACCGTTTATTTTAAGTCCCATCCAAAAGAACCGTGACTTTCATTTTGTAATTCTGAGTGCTTGGCGAAAGAACAATCACTACCCACTTTCAAGTCTTGGGTCGGACCTGGCCGGGGTTCGAACGCACTACCTCCCACTTCAGAGCTAGCACTCTACCAACTGAGCTACCGCAGTGGTTTATAAGCACAAAAAAAAGCACACAGTTGCCATTTGTGACTAGGTTTGAATCTTACCCAAGCAGATTCTAGTGTTAGTTCATTTGCTTAAGGTTTTGAGCTTTTTGGGGGTTCCAGGTTTCTCCACCATCCCAGAACTATTTACTTTAACATATGTGAAATAATCTTAACTGGATCTCGTCTTATGTGGGTTCCATGGTAATTAGGTTATACTTGATATACAGTTTTAGTGTTCACAGTGACATGTGCTACATAAGTATGCAACACATAGAAATAAAAATACAAAGAAAAAAATAGTTGTTATATCTTTGTTATTATCAGTATCACATCTAATAACTGATGATATGCTGATCCTGTTAACATAGTGTTACATAAACATGTATCATCATCTGTAAGTTATTGGGTTCAGGTGCAACGACCAACCCGTAGAGGTGTATGTTTGTGGAGCAGGTAAAACAATACAACCTAATGCTTGACTGTTAATGGTACAATATTGCAAGGTTATGAATGTCAAAAGCTTATCATTTATCTGATGAATTGTTGTTACTTTACAATGTTTGCATGTGTTTTATCATGAACCATGTCTTATCAGGATCACCAAAATGTTTTTAGTGTCAGTCTAGCACATTGAATCTGTAATGATTGTTATTTATAGTCACTTAGTGCTGAAATGAGTCAAAGCCATAAAACAGAGAGAAAAAAATTGATGATACAATAAGGAAATATTGATATGGCTGATAATTTAAGGGGAGATAATTTAGTGGAGATTAATGTTGAGTTTGTTTTTTAAAGACTGATAATCTCAGGTGGGGTAGTCATCAGAATCACCAAAATGTTTATAGTTTCCATCTGGCACTGAAATATTTAGTGAAAATATTGGTGAGAAGGAAAATGAGAAGGAAATATTGATTTCATTGATTATTTAAGGGGAGGTAATTTAGGGATACATGTTTGAGTTGATAATTAAAGAGAGATAACTTGAGTTTGGGTCATCAGTTTTGGCTGAAAAAAGATTGGATGGACTATAGAAAATAACTTTGTTAACTGCTTGATAAGTAGAACACTGGCTCTATAACTGGAGTCTTAGGAGTGACCTAGTATTTACTTGGATATGAAATTACATAAAACTTGTCTTAAAGATATGTTTAGTTTGTTGGCGGAAATGAAAGGCACAGGCTTTTTGATTACACTTTAAAATTGTTAATTTCTGTCTCATAAGCCAGCTCGGCATGAGGAGAAAATTTACTGCTCATTGACATAAGCAGTTGGCTTGGTTCAAGTTTCTGCAATTACATAGCTAGTAATATCTTGATGTAAATGAAATAATATCTGTAATGTAAAATGATTCAACCTAATTCCTTATAGAGAGAAAATGACCTTCTTTTTCTATTCATATATGTATTTAATATAGATAGTTGTGACATACAAATCATCTTGATCTATATACCAATCTGCATTCTCCTCTCTTTATTTTTTGGCAATATTAAATCAATGTCTTGTCTTCAAGACAGTTCAATACAGACCAAAGCCTTGATGAATGACAATTTATCACGTCAGAGGACCGATGTGTACCACTGGCCACTATAACAACAGCTTTTATGGCTTGCTTAAGAAGAAATCAGACCATCTATTTAAAAGCTTTTTGGATTAGCCTAGAACTTTGTACCATGATTATGATCGGGAGAAAAATATCCCTGATGTATTATTCTGCCACAACGGCGTGTTGATAGCAAGGAAATCGGATTTGCCTTCAATATAGAATATTGAGTATGTTTCATTGCGTGAATTCATTGATGGGCATGATTTATGGAGAATTCTAGATGTATGTCATTAAACGGAACCTAAACTAAATCGCGTATAGTGCTAAATAATGGAACAAGTATGGCAGATTATTTGATGGGCAATTTTCTTCTCATTACGTTTGGGTGTTTCGTTGTAGATATGGAAATTCAAAACTGTTAACAAAAATCGAAAACGGTTTCTCAATAGAGCTGTTAGAAGTGTTAAGATGGAAATAGTAAGCTGTAATCTAATAATATAGAATAAAACGTGTACTCGTAAAAATGGAACAGTTGTAAACCTTCAAATGTTTTGTTTATCGTTTGACGCCATGGTTTTTCCGTGAGTGATTGAAGCGAAGATTCCAATGGCACTGATCAAATTTTCTCTCTTCATGTAATTGGCATAGAATAATAAAATAGATTTTCTTGACAGCTCCGGTTTTCAGATAATGGTTTCAAAACACTTAATCCTTAATTTTAGAAAATCAATTCGGGAAGTGTTAAAAGATTCCGTAGAAAGATATTACAATGAAATATGACTGGTCCATTGATTTAAATGTTGGTTTTCATGTCATTTTGACAATTCACAATTGGGTTACTTGATAAAGCTGATTAATTTATGTCCTGACTCTTAGCAAATTTTGGGGGAAGATATTCAGTTTGTTGTTTTGATGTGTGTAGTTTCCGTTTGATCTGCTTGTTCAGAGCTTGGCATTGACCTAATTTACCGCAAACTAAGGCTCGAGAAAAACATTGATAAGGTTATGGTTTTTCTAACTAATTGTTGGAAAATACATTTGTATAGCTCCATAGGACAGAAGTCCAAATCTCATCCCTACACAGTCTACATTCAAGTCTTAAAGGTAATATTTAAGAGACAATTGCTTGTAATCATGAATTTGGCTGTATCAAAGTTGAGGAATGGAGTGGAGTAATGATATTTAATGCCATAGTCAGATTCTTTCACTTGATATTGAAGTGGTCAGTTCTGGGATGATGGAGGAAACCAGAGTGCCCAGAGAAAAAAATCCTTCAACCTTTCAGCAAGCAAATGCACAAACTTACTTAGACTAGAATCTGCCTGAAAAGAATTCAAACCTTTCTGTTTAGAGGCACTGTAATCATTAAATATGTGCTTTAGACCACTGGTTCATCAAGATGCTCAAAGTCAAGTCGGGATTTGGTCAATCTTTTGACAATCCACATTCTGGGTTACATTTGGTTTTTTTAGACTACAAATAAACCTCAAGTGTCTACTTTGTAAAAATGTAAATTATGGACGAGACTGTTTAAATAGTCATGTCTCTGTAGATGTAATTGAGAAGAATATATTGGCGTTCTTATTGGTTTAAGAGCTAAATATAGGTATTGACTGATCTTAACTATATTTGTGTATGCTAAGCATTAAGAATTAAGTCATCGGGTTCTTTGTATGAGGTCTTTTAGAACAGTGTACCATATCACATGAAGCATACTATGAAATAATACAGTTTCCATGCTAATTGCCCTTAGTAGATTGCAAAGCAAAAATGTATGCAATCGCTAAGCTCCTTTAAAAAAAATGAAAGTCATTGGGTTCTTCATATGAGACTATGAAATAAATGTCATGTTTAGATTAATATGTTTGGCAAAGGAAAGGAATCATCACAGCTTTTTGCCATGTGTTCAGATCTGGTTGACTGCAAGTGAGAAAGCTCTTTCTTTGCTGAAGGCTCTTGCTGGTTGGATTGGTACCAGTATAATGGACCATGTAGTCTGTGTAATTTATCTGTAACATTTTGGAGCAGTGCACTAGCATTCTTAAGTTTGCGGTAAATGTGTACTTGAGTACAATGCAGAAACATTTGTATGCTCTCACATGTCATGAATTTTTGGTAAGGTTAATCCTTGACATTAATAAAAGTTTTCTTTGTCATGAAAAGCTGAAACATTGCTGATGTGACATAATTTAAACATTCAACCAAACTGAAACATTGCTGATGTGACATAATTTAAACATTCAACCAAGCTGAAACATTGCTGATATGACATAATTTAAACATTCAACCAAGCTGAAACATTGCTGGTGTGACACAATTTAAACATTCAACCAAGCTGAAACATTGCTGATGTGACATAATTTAAACATTCAACCAAGTTGAAACATTGCTGATGTGACATAATTTAAACATTCAACCAAGCTGAAACATTGCTGATGTGACATAATTTAAACATGTAACCGAGCTGAAAAATTGGTGATTTAACATAATTTAAAACATTCAACCAATCAACCATTTATTCTCACAAGTGAAATATGTACAGGTTGGTACAAATTTCTGTGACTTTGGCTTTAGCTGGTATTGTCTTGGTATAATTAAACTTTAAATGTGCAGTTTATTTGGTTTCTCTACGTTGAATTGTCTATGTTAGGGGCATTATTCTTGCACATCTTTAAGTTAAGATTGCGACAAGAAATTGCATGTATCCTGTGTAAGTCATGGCGTGCTATTCACAAGTGTACTGTTCAGTCATCATGGCTTTTATTTGGCTTCATTATTACAATATAATACAATCACTAATATCTTCTTTATCTTTTAAGTCCAATAGAGACTATAAATTGCATGTTGTAGGTTAGTTTCCTATATAGGAGATAGTACACAATACATGATAGCACACAATACACGAATGTATATATATATATTAATGATAGAGTCAATTTGTTCATCATTTGTCTGTTGCCTCTAGGGTACGTTCTGTCATGTAAGTGTTAACACTGGGGTTAATTATTCTGACATATCTATTTATTTTTACCTGGATTTTTAAGTGGAGTTACCTGTCTTGCCCAGTCAGTTTAATCATTACCAGGCTATATTTTTATGTTATTTTTTGACCAGGAAAAGGTGATAATATGTCACCTTAGTGACCTGCACTCATGATCTACTTATTGTTTGGAAGGTACCTGTGTTATTAATTTTGCGGAAATGTCTTTTTTATGTAATTTATTACTAAAAACATGTTCTTGGAAAGTCTCCTTTTACATGGGCTTTCAGCCATTTTATTTAAAATTTTCCATATTGAAATAGCTTTGAGTAACACAAAAACCGTTTCAGTTGGGAATGTGTTCAGTCTGTGTATGTTGAAGGCAGCTGTTGGCTTGAATCCGAGCTGGTCTGTACAACACTTAAAAACAGCTATGTTAGTGTTTAACACATGTCATTTGTCTACTATTCTGTGAGAGGGAAAATTTTGTGAGGACTTGTTACTTAACTTTTATTTTGCCATAAAACTGTTTCAAATACTTAGTTTTAGTAGCCTGAATTTTTTTTCAATTAGTTTTAGTAGCCTGAAATTTTTTTCAATTAGTTTTAGTAGCCTGAAATTTTTTCAATTAGTTTTAGTAGCCTGAAATTTTTTTCAAATACTTTGTCTTGGTAGCCTGAATTTTTTTCAAATACTTTGTCTAGGTACCTGAATTTTTTTTCAAATACCAAATTATTTTATCTTGGTAACCTTGCTGTTACAGGTGGCCAGATTTGAATACATGTATCATAGATGTACAGGACTGAGAAATGTTTAATCAATAAAAACAAATATGTGAATCAAAAACAATTTGTGAATAACAGGACATCAAGGATAAAACCAATATCCATATGATTGCTGTGTTTCCTTTTATAGTAAAACAAAAAATTGACTTGTAACTCTACAAAGTGGATTAATCATGCTTTACATCCTAGCCAAAAATTTGGGGCCTCGGTGGCCCAGTGGTCTAAAGCGCGCACTTACAGATCACAGTGCCTCTCACCGCCTGGGTTCGAATCCCACTCGGGACAGATCCTGGTGTGAGAAAGTTTGTCAGTTCGCTTGCCGAAGGTCAGTGGTTTTCTCCGGGAACTCCGGTTTCCTCCACCATCCTAGAACTGACCACCTCGAAATAAGTGAAAGATTCTTGACTGGGGCGTAAAACACAATTACTCCACTCCACTCCACTCTAGCCAAAAAATTTCACTTCCAACTAGAATGACAGTTTTGAAATGGTGGAGAAAACTGGAATGCCTGATGAAAATTTTACCTTTAGCAAGCAGACTGACAAACTTTCTCACACTAGGAACTTTAGAGTGTAATTTGAACCTTGGGGGTTAGAGGTGCATTGTTTAGAACACTTGTCTACTGAGGCCCCCTGATTATGATTTGAAATGTATATTGTATCTACAAACCACAGTATGGTGTAACAATCTTTAATATGACAAACTTCTCCCATTAAAGTAATTTTTTGTGTGTTAGTGTTGCAAAAAACAAGTTGATCACAAATCCACAGCACATTTTAGATACTAGTAACTGTCTTGAATAGTAAATAAGTAAATCCTTCAAAACTTTTTTTTACTGCATTTAACTAAACAATGATTTTTTTCTGAAATTGTAAAACAGAAAAGAGGCCAAAATCATACGAAAATCCTGCAAATAAATATGTGTTTAACAATGTAAATGTCAGCAAAATCAGTTTATTAATAAATTCCAATAAATTTTTAATGTATACCAGTAACAAATTTTTAATAGAGAAAGTAATTGGAAAATTCCGTAAAGTGAAAGACTTTTGGCACTGTCATGTAAAGTTTTCTTGCCGAGTTCTCTACATTTCCTCCAGGGCTGTAATTTAGGTAAATGATGAAGTATTAAACCAGTATAATGATGTTGTGTATTTATATATTCCAAGTTTTCATTGGTGGTTGTACCATATCAACTTTACATGTACTTGAAATGTTGAAAGTTGAAGATTGTCACACAATTAAAAGAGAAATATGTCATGTAAAAATACCTAAAATGGTTGGATATGTATTGTTTTATTTCGTATCAGCAAATTTTTTTCTGATTTTAACGAGATACAAAAATTCAGTGTTAATCCTCTATGGGATTCAAAATTTTTATTATGTGCTTTTTTTTCTTTTTTTCAATTATTGGAAGAATAATGATATTTTATAAGGACACATGATTTTTCATAAAAACTAAAGACAACTTACATATATATCTTGATTTATACAGATGTATATATATTAAAATGTTCTGAAGTAATTTATTTTGTATTTTTCTGAAACACCACTTATATTAGACTGAAAATCTGTGACATGTATTTGTTGATGTAACTAGCAAATTTTTGGGTGCACAATATGTGAATCATTAAGGTTGGGTTGAGTTGAGTTGAGTTGAGTAATGGTGTTTTAGGCAAGAATATATAACGTATATCAAGATGTCGCCAGCTGTAGTTGAAAGTGCAGAAATTTTGCCTATATGTTGCGTTGATGGCATTATACAGAAGGGTTCTTTATTGTGCCATGCCTACCATGACACAAGACCTCATTTATTTTAAGTTTCCATGACTTTCACTTGGTAATGCCAAGTGCTTGGTGAAAGAACAGTGACTACCCACTTTTAAGTCTTGTGTCAGACCTGATCGGGGTTCAAACCCTCAATCTTTCTCTTACAGAGAAAGCACTCTAACAACTGAGCTACCACAGTGGTCAAACTGAGCAACTAAAAACAGAATGAAAAGTTGAACATGATTATATAGAATCTTATGTTAACCTAGGTGTGAGTTGGACACAGTATTGGAATCCTTAAGGTGTTAGCTTTTAAAACCAAATGTGGCACATTGTTAGATTTGACCCTAAGGAACTGGGAAACTTGGAAATACTCTCTTGATCTTGTATTATCTTACAGTATGGCCTTGGTGGCCAAGTAGTTCAGATATACCTCATACCACCTAGGTTCAAACTCCAGTTGAGCAGATACAAGCAGGGTTCAAGCTGCCATTCGCTTTTTTCGCAAAATGAGAATAATAATTTTTGCAAATAAGTATGTTATTTGCGAAAATTTTGGCGATTAAACAGTTTCATAAATTCAGAGTGACAACTAAGTATATCTTGATTATAAGAATGATCATATGAGTATACAAAAGGGCCAGTTAGCTCATATGTCATACAAGATTTCTTTTCTTCAAACTCCTCGCCAGTATTCATTATCTAAATTTTGGAGGCCAAAGCAATTTTGTTTGGCAAAAAAAAAAGTAAGTGTAAACCCTGTACAAGTGTGAGAAAGTTTTTGTCATTCTGTTTACTAAAGGTATGTGGTTTTCTGTGGACACTGTGATATTCGACCCATCCCAAAACCGATTGCATCAATATCAGTGAAGAATTTTGATTTTGGCAAATAGAACACCATTTTTCTATTCCAATCCTTAAACCAACATGACCTTGAAACAACAAATTCTGACTCAAATGTGGGTGTATTTACTATATCTATGGCGTTTTAAAATCATTTTTATTTAATGTTTTTAGATTTAAATCTTAATTTAAAGGTTAAAGACAATAGCCCATTTGTAATTAAGGATGGAATCAGTATTCTGTTTTAAAAATGAATTTACTTCATAGTTTGAGCTAAAAATAAAATGTACAATCCTTGATGCAATCTTAGAAATATACCATATATGGCATTTTAGAAGCTTGAACCAATTTCATCTTGTTTTGATCAATTTGTTTCACAAAAAGGGGTGTGGTTTGTGTGAGTAAATGTGTTAATCCTGTTCCAGACATGCTGGTAGACAATCTGAATATTAACTAAGTAAAGAAATAAAAATGATAACTTAAAAACTAACAAAATTATACTAAGACAACAAAGAAGACTTTAAACTGTTTGCTTTATTATGAACTTACAAGAGTTCTACAAGATTTATGATATTATTGACCCAAGAATGTCAGACTATTCCGTGTTTTATAATCCGCCAGCTATTTACTATTGGAATTTTTCTTGATTTATGCCTTTTGAGGGTGAAAGTGTTAGACATGTGTTATATAGCTTTGACCTATGTAATTTGGGCTCAAATTGTACACTTTTTTGGAGAAAAAGTGTAATAAAATGTGCATTGATTTTTATTAGCGATTTTTATTAGCGTGGCCGGCTGGCAGGGCGAGTTGTAAAACCGGAGCTGTAAAAGTTTGTTTTAAGGTTGGATTCTCTTTGACCAGATTTAATTTACATAGGCTTACAGCTCATATTTTTAAAGTAAACAAAGCGTAAATAAGTACAACTATGAGACTGTTTACTTAGTATATAACACTAGTATTATTTGTGTTGTATGGAGGACCATTGAGGCCAGAGGGGTTGGAGTCTTTTATTGCTCCTTATCGATATGTAAATAGATCTTAAAGACTAGGTAATTTGTGTAAACTGGGTAAAATATAGCAGTTTTATTTATACTTAATTATAGGTATAATTTACTTATTATTGTTGAGATTACAAGGATGTTTGTTTAAGGTCGACATTCTTGTTACATGGGTGTTCATAAATATTATTATTGATACATGTAAAGGGGGCTGGATTATGGCAAGTTTTACTTCTGGTTAAAGGTTAAATATGATTTTAATGAAATTTCACATTTCTTTAAACATTGCTTGAGGTGTGTCTGGATAATGAATTTGTTCATACAAATATGAATATTTTTGTCTGCAGATGAAGTGAAAAGCTTTTATTATTTGTGAAAGAAAGAAGTCTGAAATTGTGGGTTTTACAATTAAGAAAAAAAAAAGATTTTTTAATCATCATTAAAAAAATTCATTGTGATATATAGGCATTACAAAATAAAATGTTAAGTTATACACATTTTGACCTATGCTTAAGACTAATTGCAAATTTAAAGAAAGTTTTTATTCATTTTTGCCCACCCACTCTGACACAGCTTGACATCTTGAACTTTACATGTCTTTCATGTCACTGTTCATTTTTTTCTTAAATATTTTAAACATATTTTGCATTTACATCCATTTTTAGTTTATTAAATAACAGAGAATGGAGTTTCATGGGCTCAGTCTTACTTATTTTCTTATTTTGAGGGAGTCACTTGTGTGATGGTGAATGAAACTGGACTGTTTAGAGAAAATAGAGAAAAGCACCAACTTTAGTCAAGCTTATTGACAAACTTCTCACACTTTGATCTGCTTTATCTGAATTCCTACCGAGGCAGTAAGATGCATTTTGATCCATAAGTTTATGTTCCATTCTAATTGGCCATAGAGACTCAAGTTAACCTTAAGGTAAACCTTATGAGAAAGTTTCAAAAATTGGTCTGCCTCTGTGGAAGAAAGTGGTAAAATGCTTATTTTCCATTTAATAGCAGCAATGGTGCAGGACTTGCAAACTTGCTCACACAGTCATATGTAGGCCTTGGAACTTAATTTTCAAAATAGCAAATTTACTTGCAACTATGAACTTTTTGCTATCTTGAAAAAATATAATATTATTTTTTAAATTTAAAAATTTTGTGACAAAATATGTGAAAGTTAGTACAAGTTGAAGTTAAATATGCAAAGAAATTGTGATTTTATGCACAAATTGATATTTTATACACAAATTTTACCCCAAAATACCTGATGGATATAGCATGAACTTTCAGTGTTACAGAATTAAAAAGCTACACATTAGATACAGAATATTTTCTCGGCCTTTAAACTTTGTTCCACATTGTAGCTGAGTTAGTAGGATTTTCCCCAAAGGTTACCGGTAATCTAAATAGCAAAAGGTAAAGCAAAGGAATGAGGGAAAAGAAAGAAAGAAGAAAGAAAAAAAAACATAATTAACTTGGCATAACATAAATGAAAGATCAGCAGATCACACACAAAACTGTTAGCTGTATAGCAGATAATTTTTTAACTTTGTTGCCAAGATCACTACTCACTTACATCTGGATTCCGGAAAACTTAACTGATGAAGAAAAATGATAATAAAATAAGAAGCATTAAATCCACAGACATGGTTAATACAATGAGGCATTATATTTATATTTTATGATCAGTATGGTGGGTGTATGGCATATCTGGTGACCAAAACCAGATGTTTAAAATGTGTAAATCATGTTTAAACAGAGTTGACTCCCCTATTGCTTACAGTAATTCTGCCTAATTAATGAGCTAGCTGGACAACATCTGTTTTTCTGGCATGCCGTTTATGAGTTAGTTAACCCAGTTCTAAAGTTCAAAATATTTAATTACAATATATATATATATATATATATATATATATATATATATATATATATAGACAGAGAGAGAGAGAGAGAGAGAGAGAGAGAGAGAGAGAGAGAGAGAGAGAGAGTGTGTGTCTTGTAATGAACATCCTTGATTTCTCATGATTTAGTTTCTTGAAAGCAATTTGTTTGACTAAATTATTTTTGTTAGATCAGTTGTTTAATTGCACTCATGAACTCCCCATGTAGAAAGGTGTGTCTCAATTGTAAGCAGTTCTAGTACTACTGTTGTGGTAAAATTGTCTGGAATTTTTTTTAAAAAAAATGAAATTTGAATTTCATTATTTTATTTTCTTTCAAACATGAAATGCATTTCAGCTTGGTTTGATAACACAATACATTATTTTGGTTAGAAATCTCCCAAGGAAGATATTGCCTAAACACTCTTTGGGTTTAAAGGCTAGTAAAGTAGTAACCACTTGGCAACATAGGTAATATCAGCGTTATGGTATTTTTGAAAATGGATGCCATTTTATTTCTCATATTTCAAACCTTTTGCAATGACTTAGTCACATTTAAAGTCTGTAAATAAAGAATCAAAAATAAGCATCTGAGTTTGGTTTGAGTAGAAAAACTGGATTTTAATGCCCCAGGAAAGATGTATGTACTTTTATTGAGGTTCTGCCACTTTACCCTTAGCTGGTGACCTCTCGATATAAGTGAAATACTCTTGACTGGGACGTAAAACTTCATTAAATCAAATCAAAATCGAATTAATTAATATTGAGTTGGTCAGTTCAGAGATTTGTGGGGGACACCAAAAACCAGACCGTTTGAAAAATGAATTGACAAATTTTCTCCGAATAGCCTAGGAATTGATGCTAGGTAGTAAGAGGGACTGCTGGTGCTTTAGACCACTTGGCCACCATAGCTCAGAGAGCCAGGTATTAAATGTTATACAGTTTTGAGTTCAAATTCTGCTCTACATTTAACTTATAGAATGGATGTTGATTTTACTGGCTGTGCATATAAATGAGCTTCTGGTATATAATTTTGTAAAAACGCTCAAAACTATCATTTTATAAAGAAAATTGACAATTAATCAAACAGGATCTGATAAGGGACAAAAATTGATACATTTACATGATGAAATCAAAGCCACACAGCCATTACAATGATTAAAATATTATTAAAGAAAAGCACGATCAAAAACATTTTTGTTTAACATGAAAACTTTTATCAGAAATAATACACGTTAACTTCACATTACATCAGTGTGTCTGACGTTGTAGAGTAATCATCAGAAATTAATCTAATGTTATCCCCGCCAGTCTGATTGCGAAAACATGTAAAGTAATTGTTTAACGTGCGACATGGTTTTTATAAGGCTTCAATCATAGCCCATGGTAACTTTGAAGTTTTCCAGAAGTTTTAATTTCAGAAATAACATCTTGAGCAAGGTGCTTGTCATGAAAGATTTCTATCATGTTTTAAGTAGAGAATGTAAAAAGGCTGAAGTTATGAAAGTGATTAAGAAATTCAACTGCCGTTGAATTGAACCCTTTTGAACATAATTGGGAAGGACTTCCATTTGTACCCCCCAACAAAATTTACTTTTTAGCTAAATTAATGGTCTAAATGATATAATAATTCAATATTTTACATTTTGTGAAGGAATTTTTTTTTAAAATCTACATTGGTTTTAATGGGTGGGGGGTACAAAAGGAAGTCCTACCCATAATTTTGTGAAAATGGGCATTATCCTCATTTTTAGTGGTGGGTGTATAATTGTGTTTTAACAAAAGTTTTATACGTTTTGTTGTTAAGTTGTGGAATGGTGAAGAAATCTGAAGTACCACAACAAAAAACCTTAACCAGCAACAAGCAAATTATATCCCTTTATGATCTGCCTCTGTTGAATCTGGAAACAAGATAGTGGAGTCATTGTGATTTGTTAGCTGGTGCTTTAGACCTCCGGGCCAGGAACCCTTCCTTGTTTTTCTCTCTTCACTGCTTGGCTGAGCCGTTCAGAACCAGTATGATGGGTCCTTGATGGCTGCGAGGTCTAAAGCATGTACTTAAAGATCACAGTGCCTCTCAACACACAGGAGGCAAATCTCCACGCGCAATTTCTGTGCGAGTAAATATGCCAGTTAACTTGCTGAAAAATTGACATTTTTTTCAAAATTGACTTGCTATATATAAGTGAAAGAATCTTGAATGTGGCATCTTAAATACATTCCACTCCACCCAGAAACGGTATAATGAACAATTTGGTTTGTAATGTTTGTTTCAGGCATTTGTTGGTCACTGTGCTAAGTTGCACTCTGATATAAGCTATAAGCTTTTTTTTTAAAATAAATATTTATGTCGAGAAAAACCAAAAAATTGCTGATGCTAATGTAATATAACACTCATAGATAAATGGAAGCTCAAAAGGCTACTGCTCTTTTCAAACAGATGACTCGAATCATTATATAAATGGCATATATTGAGAATGTTTTTTTTTATCATGGCTCAATAAATGATATAAGTAAAGAGATATTCTTGATGCTTGCCAATACCATTTTTGCTATGGTGTATTGCTTTAAGAAAAAGAGTTTTTATGATTAGGATTCATACAACAGGAACTTGATGATTAGATTTGGCAAAAGAACAGTGACTTTACCGGCGAGATCAACCAGGGATTTATAATTGATTCTTGGTCGCTAATTTATCTACCAGATTTAAAAAAATCGACAATCAAGAGGCTGAACAAAGTGCCAGAGCCTGTCGATTAAGAAAATAATTACAATCAGAATTGTGTGACCACCCTTATATAGGAGATGAACTGTCCATTAACGTGCATGTATGAAGGTCCCTTTGCTTCATATTAAACAAAAAAAAAGCTTCTATAAAACAAATCAATTGCACATTAAGATCAATTTATTAAGGTTTTCTTGGTCATAATTTAACCAGAATTTAGAAACTTTCAACAAAAACTACCTGTACTAAATATTAAGGTTCTGTGGATGGTTCTTTATATACAGTTCTTGCTGTATACAGTATCAACATATATTATCTTGATTAAAGTCGAATTTTAAATTAAAAATATATAAGATAAAGGTGCTTTATATTGAAATGTGATTGGTGAATCCAGTCCTGGTGAAATTTCACCTTGTGTCTGATGATGTTGCAACATTCATTCCTCTTTGTATGTTGAGTGGTAAATTTTTGTTCCATGTCTGACAATAATTCAACATTCTTTTTGGGCCTTATATAAACAGACTGAATCAACAAAAAAACATGTAAATGGTGAATTCATTCCTCATTGACTGGTGAAATTTTACCTCATGTCTTACAATGATACATGATTCATTTCTCCTTGAGTGGTGAGTTTATACATCATGCCCCAGTTTCACAATCATTCACTCATATGAGTGTACACTCAACTCAATTAAGGAAATATTTCAATGTCCATTTTTTAAGACATGACACAGTCAAAATTAAATATCTAGTGTATATTTAAATTGTTTAATGTAGGTTTGTTAAACAAAATAAAACATTGTCTCAGAAAACTAAACAATTTTAAAATATTGACAAGAGAAAAATCGGAATATTTGAGTTGAGTGTACACTCAGTTGAGTGAATAATTGTGAAACTGGGGCTATGTCCGAGCTTCATTCAACAGTCATCCTTCTCTGGCCTTATATAAACAGATGAAAACAACAGGAAAACATTAAATCAAGCCAACTTATTATCACAACCAACACTAAAAACTTGATAATTTGTGTTAAATAACTTATTACCATTATGGTGTAACAATTCGTGTCAAATAGGTCTAATATGATAGTCATGATTTAGTTACTGATCATAATTTTTTTTTTTTTTGGTCTGTAAAATAGAAATTTGCTATCTTGAAGTCTTGTGCAAAAAAACATTGAAATCTTTAATAGACACCCCTTACCAAATGAATGAATGAATGAATGAATAAATATTGCTGGTAGCCAAGAAATGAGAATAAGATTTGAGTGGTGAACTCCTTTGATTTCATGTCGGAGTCAAGATTTTTTTCAGCTTGCATCTTAATGGTTATTCCTGCCAAAATGGAGGGAACGAAAGTTTCTAGAAAAAACCACCGACCTTGGCAAGAAAATTGAAAAATCCAGACTAGGATTTGCCCTATAAGGATTTTGAGAGGCTCATAGACAGTCTGTATTTTAGACCACTATGCCAAAGATATGGGCCACTTTTGCCACAGACGGACCACTATGTCGAGACTTTGCCAGAGAGACCCTATCAAGTTGTGAAATACACTGGATCTGTTCTTGTTCAAAACAAATTCTCTTCATCTACCTCAGATATCTAGTAAACTATGAGAAAACTTATTTACTCTTTTTCTCTGAACAAAATCTCGTATATATATATATATTTAAAAATTCTGAATGTGAAATCATAATGGTTTTAAAAAAAGCAGAATGGAGAGAAAAGGTACCTAGCTAAAATGGGTCTCTCCATGCCAGTACATGTAAACATTGGAAAGAAAAGGTACCTAGCTAAAATGGGTCTCTCCATGCCAGTACATGTAAACATTGGAAAGAAAAGGTACCTAGCTAAAATGGGTCTCCCCATGCCAGTACATGTAAACATTGGAAAGAAAAGGTACCTAGCTAAAATGGGTCTCTCCATGTCAGGACAAGTAAACATTGGAAAGAAAAGGTACCTAGCTAAAATTGGTCTTTCCATGTCAGGACAAGTAAACATTGGAAAGAAAAGGTACCTAGCTAAAATGGGTCTCTCTATGCCAGGACAAGTAAACATTGAAAAGAAAAGGTACCTAGCTAAAATGGGTCTCTCCATGCCAGGACAAGTTAACATTGGAAAGAAAATGTACCTAGCTAAAATGGGTCCCAATGCCAGTACATGTAAACATTGGAAAGAAAAGGTACCTAGCTAAAATTGGTCTCTCCAGGCCAGGACAAGTAAACATTGGAAAGAAAATGTACCTAGCTAAAATGGGTCCCCATGCCAGTACATGTAAACATTGGAAAGAAAAGGTACCTAGCTAAAATGGGTCCCCATGCCAGTACATGTAAACATTGGAAAGAAAAGGTACCTAGTTAAATGCTCCCCCCCCTTTGCCAGGACAAGTAAACATTGGAATGAAAAGGTACCTAGCTAAAATGGGTCTCCCCCATGCCAGTATATTTAAACATTGGGAAAAAAAGATACCTAGCTAAAATGGGTCCCCATGCCAGTACATGTAAACATTGGAAAGAAAAGGTACCTAGCTAAAATGGGTCCCCATGCCAGTACATGTAAACATTGGAAAGAAAAGGTACCTAGTTAAATGCCCCCCCCCTTTGCCAGGACAAGTAAACATTGGAATGAAAAGGTACCTAGCTAAAATGGGTCTCCCCCATGCCAGTATATTTAAACATTGGGAAAAAAAGATACCTAGCTAAAATGACCCCCCCCACCCCCCTTCATGCCAGTATATGTAAACATGGAAAGAAAAAGTACCTAGCTAAAATAGGTCCCCCCATGCCAGTACATGTAAAAATTGGTGAGGGATTTGTTAGCAGTATGGAATCAAAATAAATATTGAATAAATTGTGACAGAGTAACAGACAATATTGAGGTTATTATCTGTCACTATCTTCTGTGTTAGAACTTGAACAGGTATTGATTTATTTTTCTCGAGAACTAAGCGTGCAAATCTTCCTTTAAAGATCCATCATACATGTTTCTTAGCAAAATAAGAAGAGCTTCAGATTTTACGTAACGGTTTAATGTGATAGAAAAAAATTAATTATTATGATGTCGTGTAATGCATCTTAAGAAACTTGGGGAAATGGAGATGAAGGGGGTGAACTCGAGATATATTTTAGAAATACTTACCTTCAAAGCAAGGTGTCTAACACATTTATCTTGTAATAATTTAATGTTTAATGAGCACCTTTGAGTTGAAAGTTACAGTTGTTTTAACAAACGTCAATGTCTTCTTTTCTTACTTACTCTTGGTTTGATTGAGTGAATGAGGGTTTTTTTGCAGTTAAAATGGTTGCTATAAACATAAGTGAAATGCATTGAGCATAAAAAAACTATTTAATGCCTTTGTACTTAGGTTCATTTTAAAACTAAGTTACATAATTTAGAGTCTGCATTGTAATATAGGTGTACTGAATACTCATTGTTAACACAATGATTTGTTAGGATTTTTTTTAGATTTATTTGATAATTAGGTTTTAAATAAACAATAAAATTTAAACTTAAACTCTTTAGTGTTCAAATTATCATTACTGTGTTGTCATACATAAAACTTTAAAGATTGAAATACTGCTTCCTTGCATAATGCTTGGCAATAAGAGAACAGAGTACTAATGCCAGGATAATGTGACCTTGGTAGATATCAGTAATTTTACTATGGTTTTTAAAAACTACCTTCCACCTTTCAGATTGGGAAAATTTGGACCCTTTTTATGTCACATATTACGCCCAGAATTTTGAAATTCATTGCAAAGATTTTATATTGTGACAATATCTAACATTTTTTGCCTGTCAGAACAGTTTTGGACAACTGGATTTAACTCAAACTATTTGATTGTGTGTCACTGTTGCCTTTTGGGGAATTTTAGTTGTCAAATTGGGAAATTTTAGTCGTATTTCTCAAGGGGAAAATACCTTTATTTGGTAGTAATTTTAGGCTACTGGTTGTATGATTGTCTGAAGCATACTGACTAGTTCTGCTAGCACCTTAACAAAAAGTCACCCTGAGTACACGCTAGTACAAAGTAGACCATAACACTTGCTCTCACATCTCATGCAAACAACCAGTCATTACTCTGTCTTCCTAATGCAAAGCGCAAGTTGAGGAAGATGTATATACAGTCAAACCTGCCTCAAAGGCCACCTCTCTATAAGGGCCGCCTGCTTATAAAGGCCAACAAAATTCTATCCCAGTTGCTCTTTGTCTATATTATTTGAACTTGTATATAAAGAGCACCTGTCCATAAAGACCATTTTAACTGATTCCCATGGGTGGCCTTTATAGAAAGGTTTGACTGTATATCTTAAATTTTGAAGTCTTACTTATGACCTAGCCACAGTTCGAACCACCAACATCCGGCTTCAATGTGGATGCTCCGCCACTGAGACATTGCGTATATTAGGACATATTTCATCAATAATGCTTGTGAAAACCAAAGTCTAAACGGATGATAAAGTTTGATCTGGAAGTGGTCCCATTTATACTGGTTCTACATTATAAACAATCAGGATGAGGTTGTTAAAAGCATGATTTGTTTAATTAGTTGTTATGCAAATTAATTTAAAACATCGATAAAAATCAACAAATCATCACCAACAAATTTATACAATCAATAAAAATCCGCACTTCATTATCAAAATGATAGTTTTGTAACAATGTCTTTTTAAGTTAGATAAAATTCTATTTATTTTCGACAAAATCAACATTTATTTCCCTGAAATTATGCAAATTTAGAAATGCGACAAATGAATCAATTTATTTAACAAAGGCTTTGAAAACTGGCCTCAGGGATACATAACTTCATCTGTATTGCAAATATCCTTAAAATGAAGTTTTTTTTAGTTTTTTTTTTTTTGTTTTTTTTAAATCTACACGGAGAAGATTCAGCGAGAATTTGTTCAGTTAGATTGATCTTCTAATCTTGTGTTCCAGTATCATTAAGTTTTAAATAAACAATGAAATTCAAACTCAAACACACTATTAAGATACTGACAATGACTTTGACGATAAAAAAATTGAATTTTATCAATATTTTATTGATTTAAAACGTAGAATTTAAAATCTGTACTTTGTGATGTTTAATCTTTGATCCCCTCCTATAACTTCTGATTATATCATGGGGGGGGCGTTAAAGGGGTAATATATATATATATATATATATATCTCAGGGGTCCGGAAACGGTCATATTTGCCGGACATGTCCGACAAAAAATATTTTTGTCCGATGTGAAAAATCACTTGTCGGACATTTTTAGTTAATAATAGAATACAGTTAATCGGACATATAAATAAATATGTTTGTTGGTCATTATTTTACTCGAGTATTGTTTGCTATCACCTGTCAACCGTTTTCAATAAATACAGATATAATAATTAGGCTTTTGTTTATTAATCAGTTAGAATCCATGGTCTCAATCCGTTCCTTTTGTTTCATCGTCTGAACCCTCATTAATTGTTTTTTAAGTAATCACATCGCTTGACAGACGGAAGCCATAAACAGCTGATTATGAGGGTTGATCCTTGAAGGTCATGGTCGTCGGACTATTATCAAAGAGGTTCCACGCGGGATGTCAAATAAGACTACAACGCGCATCGTATGGTCTTTGCATACTGTTTAGTTATAAATAAATAATTTTAAAAATCTAAATACAATCAAAGAGGTCTCGAAATGAGGTTCAGTAAAGTTCATGTAACTTCGGAAAAACGAAAATGCACGATTGTCAATAAACAAAGATGCCCATCAAACCTTGTGTCGTCAATGCCGACAGTACTAAAATCGACACTATGTGGACACATGAGTCTGACCACATGTACCTAAATAACCTCTTTGTAGTAGTTAAATCCTTTTTAAAATCTATTTGATATTTAAAATTAAAGTCTTTTTTAAAAAACATTGTCAATAACAACATCAGTGGTACATTTTTTTCCTTCTCTTCACAGCATCAATGATACGGTTGCTTTGAAAAAATGTCCGACACCCCAGTCAAAGTTTTCCTGAGCCCTGATATATATATATATATATATATATCAGGGGTCCAGAAACGGTCATATTTGCCGGACATGTCCGACAAAAAATTTTTTTGTCCGATGTGAAATATAGCTTGTCGGACATTTTTAGTTTAAAATAGAATTCAGTTAATCGGACACGTAAATATGTTTATCGGTCATTTTACTCGAGTATTCTTTGCTATCACCTGTCAGTCATTTTCAATAAATAATACAGATCTAATAATTAGGCTTTTGTTTATTAATCAGTTAAAATCCATGGTCTCAATCTGTTCCTTTTGTTTCATCGTCCGAATCATCATTACTTTGGTTGATAAGTTGTTTATTAAGTAATCACATTGCTTAACAGACAGAAGCCATGAACAGCTGATAACGAGTCCTTGAAGGTCATGGTCGTCGGACTATTTCGGAGGTTCCACGCGGGAATTGTTAAATAATAATACAACGCGCATAGTAGGTCTTGGCAAACTGTTTAGTTATAAATAAATAATTTTAAAAAAGTCTAAATAAAATCAAAGATGTCTCAAAATGAGGTTCAGTAAAGTTCGTGTAACTTCGGGAAAACGAAAATGCGCGATTGTCAATAAACAAAGATGGCCGTCAAGCCATGTGTCGTCAACGCCGACAGTTCAAAATCAACACTTTAATATGTGGACATATATATTTATTTAAATAACTTCGTGGTAGTTAAACCCTTTTAAAAAAAACTTCTATATTCATATTAAAAAAACCTTTTAAATATTTAAATATACGTAGTCAACAAATTTTTTTTTTTTTTTTTTTTTTTTTTTTTTTTTTTTTTTTTTTTTTTTTGCTTTTCACTGCGTCGGTTGTACAGTTGCTTTGAAAAAAAAATGTCCGACACCTCAGTCAAAGTTTTCCTGAGCCCTGATATATATATATATATATATATATTATTATTGTAAATGTACTAATTTTGGCATGTTTGTAGTGCAGTTTACTTTCTCGACTAGTCGTTGTGAATTTGAATGGGTGCAAAGCAACTTACTACTTTACATACTTATTTTAGCGGTGAATTTAAATTAGCCTGACTGTCCTAGCGCGAAAAGCAAAAATCGCTAAAAGAAATACATGGTTAAAATTAGTATGTTTACAGTATATAAATACATAGATATAGATAGATAGATATTTAATGTATACACTCTAGATGTACTTACTTATGCCTAATCAATTTAAATCGAAAATATGACTAATGGTCAGTTGGTACAATCATGAGTTAGTCCATTAACTCATCATTTAGTATACTTTGATTATTTTATTGTTATTATCAGTAATCATAAATACGCTTTATTTATTTTGCATAAAAATCATTTGAATAAAACTATCTCTCAATAAATCACTTTTACATAATTTTTTCTTCTTCTTTTTATATTGCTTATTATGGTTTGAGGAGACCACAGTGGCCAGACACCTCTCACTTCCTAGATTTGAATCCTGCCTTATAGGGCTTTAGTGGCACAAAATAGTCTAAAGCCAGGGATTTTTCTGGCCACTCACAGGGTCCAGGAAAGGGACCCATTCCATATGCCAAAAAACATACATTTTTCCCAATTTTGTAGGTAAAAATTCCCAAATGATCCTGCTTTGAGAAACTTAAGAAAAAGTGAAAAAACTGTATTTTTGGTGTAACTTGTATATCTTTATAATAACCTGTATTTATGCACATTTTGATTTATACTCAATGAGGATCTAATAGAATTGGAGCAACTCATGAAACAACTTTCTCAGATTTTTGTATTGAAGCCAGTCTATGAAGATATTGTGTTAATGTTCAAGTGATTTGGTACAAATGAGTGACTACCAGCATGTATCAAAATAGTAAATATTCCAGGCAAAATATTTGATGAGCTGACAATGTGAAAATTTTTAAAGTTTAAAGAAAAATTTCCCCAAAATGTCGATTTTGTCAATGATTTTCCCAATTTCATCCCAAGGTCCCTTTCCCAAAATGGCCAGAAAAATCCCTGAAAGCATATTTACATATGCCAGACACTTTCACCCCTAAATAAATCTTTTCAACCAGATCTTAATTTTGAAAGTTTTTGTCAGTTTGTTTGATGAAGGTCGGCACACTCTGGTTTCCTCCACCATCCAAGAACTAACTACTTGGAAATGAGTCGAAAAATCTTGACTTGGGAATAAAACACAATTTAAACCCACCACAACATCTCTATAATCTAAAGAAATCGATGTAACAAATGAAATCAACAAGTATAATATCCAGCTGTTATCTCTGGCTATCATAAAGGGGTGACACAAGTTTATATTATTGTTGTCACATGATCTGTAAATATTTATAACCTCCCCTAATTCGTATACCTATCTACTCCAGGTATTATAAAGATGATATAAATTTTATTATCATTGTCACATGATGTGTCTATATTTTTATCTAATTACAGGAAGACTTGATAGGGAGATATATTGAAGGGGTGGATCATCATCATCAAAGCATTATTTATATATAACAGTTTATATATATTTACAGGTAAGTTTGTCTTTTTTCACACTTTGCATGTCAAGTTGTCTGTTTTCTTCACATGTAAGCAAATTTAAAATGCCATTAGCTTTTTCAGTATCAAATTTTGTCAGTAAATGAAAATTCATGAATGGGCAAATGGAAGATTATGGTTTTTAGCTTGCCAGGGGTACAAGTGCATATAAGCTTATGTTTTAAACTCGGAATTGAGCAAATTGTTAGTGTCTGTCCACTACTTACTGCAGCTGCTTAGTGGTAGTGCATTCCTGTTAAGAGCGGTAGGTACAAGTTTTGAACCAGGCACTGGTCATAAGAATTTAAAATGTTAGATACTGCTACCTTGCCTGTGGTTCAGGATGAAGTATCAACTGGTTCACCCAGGGCCAGGATAAGTGACTGGGAGAATGGTATCTCTTGTATACTGATTCAATGAGCTAGCACGTAACCAAAAGAAAAAAAAAATACCCTGAGTGTGCTTTTAAAAAGTTGTGCTAATGCAGACCATAAAAGACACCTGCAAATCTTGTGCATACATGAACTAGTGATTAACAATCTTGCTCTCATTGTGAATGGCAAAAAAATTGCTGATGAGATGTTAAACACAGTACAACCAAAATGCCAATCAACTTTTAAGTTTTTTGATAAACTAGATAGGCAGGGAAGCACATTTTTGTCTTGACCGTGCTTGGGTATGGTGGTTAACTTGGAAAGTAAAAGTACCAGTAAAACCTTTTGGTTGACCAAAATGTCTAGGGAGGGTTCTTTAGTCTATTGTGACATAAAAAAACAGTTTTCAATGTCTCTTACGAAGGAACCCATGACTTTCTTTTATAAATGCCAAGTGCTTGGCAAAAGAACAGTCACTACCAGTTTTCAAGTTTTGGTCAGGCCTGGCTGGGGTTCAATCCCTGAACTCCAATATACAATACAAGCTTTCTTCCAACTGAGCTACCATAGTGGTCATGAAGTATTCTTGGTATAGCCCCTACATTGTTGACAAAATGAGGTATCTTAAATGAGGATATTTTTGTTTTATCGCCAAAATAGAAAAAGTTATTATGAATATCAGCCCTTGAGTTGTCAAAATATGGTAGTTGCCAGGGATCTATCCATTTTGTTACCAAAATTTGAAGGGAAAAAGATCAAGCCAATAAGTAATCTGGGTTTCTATCCCCTGTGTTGTTGACAAAAACATGTCATCTTTAAATGCAATTTATATAAATGTTTGATCACCAAAAGTGGAAAAATTTTGAATGAATTGAAGTCAAGAGGTAATCTGGGTTTCTTTCCCCTGTGTTGTTGACAAAAACATGTCATCTTAATGAAGGGTATATCTATTAATTTGTTTCATTACCAAAATTGGATAAGTTTTAAATAAATCAAAGCCAAGAAATAATATGGGAACCCTCCCCACCCCCTGTGTTGTTGACAAAAGCATGTCATCTTAATGGAGAATATTTTTATATATTTTATTCATTATCAAAATTGGATAAGTTTGAATCAGTTATTGTCTGGGTACTTTAACCTTCCTACAAGCCCTCACCCCCACCCACCTCTACCTTAAAAACAAAAAAAAAAATAAATAAATAAATGAATAAATAAATAAATAAATAAATAAATAAATATAAAAAATAAAAATAAAAATAATGATAAATAATAAGAATAAATAAAAGCCAATGAGAAAACTGTGTATCCATCTCTCTGTGTTGGTGACAAAATCTTTTCATCTTTACAGAAGATATATATATATTCTTGTTTCATTACCAAAATCAGAAATGAATCAAAGTCAATTAAGTGTTTGTGATATCCCCTTGTTGTGTTATGTTGACAAATCATGCTGTTTTGTTGTGGTATTGATCTTTAGGTATATATTGATTGACAAATGAAAGGTTTATATACAGTATGGCGGAGGTATGTGATATTATATCTGTCATTAATAACAGCTGTTCGGAAAAAGGATAGATAAAAAGTGATAGTATAGACTATTGTAGTCTTGAAACATTGAAAAAATGATGTTCTTTGATGTAACATTGTGTATGTGCTGAAATTCACATACTCATTAACATGATAATTATATGAAAAAAAAAACTTACTTAAAATTGTACATGTATTTTTTAGCTGAAGGGAGGAGATGTGTTGCGAATTTGTTGAAATCTTTATTTGTTTACATCCGTTTTTAATGATTTGATGTCCAAAACCTTATTATTGTGTCAGAATACGACAAAATTATTGTAAGGTTTTACGTTACAGATAACAAGCAATGTACAGCTTTTTAAATGATACGTTTTAACATTCTTCCTTATCGTAAATACTTGTAAAATAATTGAGTCAAATTTGTAAACTTTAAGTTAAAGAAAATTTTAATAAATAAATGATTGTGAAGCAGGACAGCAATTGGGGCACGGATAAAAATTCTGTATCTTGATCTAATTTGAATGATGTTTCAAGTTCTCAAGTGGGATGGAATACTTAACCTCATTTAAACCAATTAATTTCATGGAATACGTAAGACCTTGCGTAAAAAGTGCCTTACAAATGGCAGGTGAAGTAATCCATTAATTACCCTTGAAACAGTAACCTTTAATTGAATTGGCATTGTTGCCAGTATTTTTTGGTACACTAGATATGTAGAAATTCACAATTTGTGTGTATATATATATAGGTCATGCCAGCTAGCATCAACCTAGAGGCATTTTAGTGCTTAACTTATCAATTTTTTACTAAATTGTTTCTTAATTTAGTCTGATTATCATCTTGATAAGTTCTTGACCAAGGGTCACTGAGATAATTGAAGGAATTGGAATTCTACACTTTGGTCATGAATTGGTGATAATGGCATAATCATGACCTTTATAAAAACAGCTGGTTTGTTGTGATATAGAAAAGATTGGCATAGTAGAAAATATAGTTGTATAGCCTGTTAAAGGCACATTTATAGCTAATCTTGACAGTATAGTAACACTTCAATAGCAGCCTTTTTTGGTTGAAATATGAAACTAGGAGCTTCAAAATATTGGTCTCACTGGAGTTGATAGTAGAGTAATGCAGTTTTACACCCTAGTCTTGATTCTGTCACTTGTATTGCTGCTGTTAATTTTGGAATGGTGGAAGAAACTGGAGTGCCCCCCCCCCCCCCAAAAAAAAAAAAAAAAAAAAAAAAAAAAAAAAAAAAAAAAAAAAATAATAATAATAATAATAAAATATTAACACTGACCTTTAGCAAGCGAACTGACAAACTTTGTCACATTAGAATTTTCCTGAATGAGAATTGAAGCTAGGCAGGAAGAGCACTATGATCTGTGTGTACATGCTGTTCATCATTCAGACACATTTTGACAGAGATTTATAGAGGTGTTTTCTTTAGCAAACCCTGCTGTATCATTTTACTTAAATAAGTCCTATGGACTCATGAATTCAGTCTTTTTTACCTCTATATCTGATTTAGATGTTTGCATTCTTGTAAAGGAATATGCCAACATGTGAATGCACATTGGTTCTGGAGTACAAAGGAATATGTAATAGGTCATATAGTAATGGATATGTGAACATGTGAGTCTTTATTATGGTTCTGGTGTAAAGAGGTCACATACTTATGAATATGTAAACACATGAGTACACATTATTTCTGGTTTAAAAAGGTCGTGTAGTAATGAATATGTGATGTGATGTGAGTGCATATTGGTTCTGGTTTAAAAAGATCCTGTAGTAATGAATATGTGATGTGAGTGCATATTGGTTCTGGTATAAAAAGATCCTGTAGTAATGAATATGTGATGTGAGTGCATATTGGTTCTGAGTAGGGCTGTCACGATTACCTGGGTACCAGATATACGGGTAGGTTAGATGCTGTAACCGGTTACAAAATCATTAACCGGGTAACCGACGATATACTGCTATCAGTGCACATTCAATGTAGCTTGGTAAATTTAGGATCAACAGTGACACGACTGTAAGTTCAGTGAGTTTTTACAATGAAAATAAACAAATAAAAACAAAGTATACTTTCATTTGTAAGTGACTGGTCCTGTTGACCTACATTCCTACATTCAAATGTATTGGTTCCGAAAATTCTAATTTCTAAATGCTGTCTTTCCGGGATTCTGAAAACCATGCCTGCGACAATTTGGAAATTCTTCAAACTGTCAGTAGACAAAAGTATTTATAAATACCGCTTATTAATATCTTATAACAATATCATCACTGATCGACATATAACAGATACAAAAACCATGTGTAATGCCGTGATCTTGTTGTTGGTAACCCGAAAAACTGATGTTATCAATCTAGTCAGCTCTTGTATATAGAATTCAGGGGAGGTTATAACTATATAAACTGGGTCGATCAGGCACTACATGTATGTGTTTGTATACTCTAATAGAAACGATGTGAACAGGTGAAGCCACTAGAAACAAATTAACTTGTAAGGTATTAGGTAATTACCTGTGAATAAGGAAGTTCAGTGAATCGTGACACTGTCCTGAGTAATTTTTATTGTTAACAAGCGGGCATTAAAGAATTTTTTATCAGATTTTGTCTTACTATTAAGGGGGAAAAAGCCGATTCGGATATTTTTCAATTGGCTTTTTTAAGTTTGAATCGGCTTTTTTTGCTAAAAATCAGCGTTTGTGAAGACCTGGTCAGAAATATCTGTCATACAGGTGAATGTGAAATTAATACGATCTATTGGGTTTTATTTTTAAACATTAAAATTTAGTAATGAAAGCGCGCGAACAGACATATATGGAATACGGAAGTAAAACTGAAACAGAATGGTAAACATATAGATTTAATTTAATGGTAAGTTTTTTTATAAACTATAAACGTTTGTTCAATCCATTTATGAATAGTATTATTGTATTTCGCATCACCTATTCCAAATATCAGTTAACCGGTTACGGTTCGGGTAATGCATGTCGGATACCCGGTTACGAAAATCACTAACCGTGACAGCCCTAGTTCTGAGTAATGAATATGTGATGTGAGTGCATATTGGTTCTGGTTTAAAAAAACCTGTAGTAATGAATATGTGATGTGAGTGCATATTGGTTCTGGTTTAAAAAGGACCTGTAGTAATGAATATGTGATGCGAGTGCATATTGGTTCTGAGTAATGAATATGTGATGTGAGTGCTTATTGGTTCTGGTTTTAAAAAATCCTGTAGTAATGAATACACATGAGTGCACATTGTCTCTTAGAGTAAAAAAAAAGACATCTTTTAATTAATATGTGTATTGCTTTTGGCTTAAAAATGTAATATACATGTAGTATTGAATATGAGAAATGCGTAAGTGTACATATTCTAAAGTGAAAAAAGGTCATCTAGCTATAGATATGTAAACAAAGTTATGCACATTGGTTCTTAAGTGAAAAAAAATCACCTGATAAAGAAAAATGTGTACATGTGAAGGCACATTGGCTCTAGTGTAAAAAGGTAGCTTGTACCAGAAAATTATCAAATACCTCAAGGTTACTTCTTAAATAAACAGAGATTGGTATCATGCAAAAAAAATGTGAATGTTACCAAAAAAATCACTATATTATGTCATCCCTTCATGCTGTCATAATAAGACTATGTAGAACAACATTCTGATGTCGCAGAAAACTGCGCATTTTCGTATTTTGCCATTTTTATTTACTTGTCAGATGAATTCATCATTGTCCAAGATATATGTGTCTATCATTATGTATCCCAGAAAATTGCAGCATTGTAATGGTTCCTTTAAGCCAAAAAACCCACATTGGTATCAATCATGCTCAGCCATGATTTATACCTTCCCGAAAATTGACTGACATTGTGGGTGTACAAGGTTCGAGATAAGGGTCAGTTTTAAAAGTCAAGTGTTGTTAGAATATCATCTTTATTTACACTCTAGTCAAGATTACACTGCAATTAAAGTCAAGCTTAGACCTTTACACTTATTGTTTAAATCCCGGTATCAGGCAGGGGGAGGGAAACAGCACATTTATTAATCATTATAAATTTCTTGTTAATCTCTTTTTAAAGTTTCAAGTTATCACTTGAGAAACAATTTTCTTGTCTCTACAAGTTGATAATGATGTTTACCTCCGGTTTTCTTATCTCAATATTCATAAGATAATGTTATTTTAACAAAAATACTCAGTTTTTCATTATCAGAGGATAAATTTAGCAGGTACTTGAAAAATGATTTAAAATATATTCATTGTTTTTGTAAGTAACAGAAAAAAAAATATCAGCAATCATTTTTTAAGTTAAATTTCTTGAAGTTAAAAGTGTGGATTTAAAGTGGCTTCTTCTTTAATTTCTGAAAAATCATGCAGGCTTACTTACTGATGATACTTATGGGTTTTCCGGTATAGCCAATTATAAATGTCTGCCATCGTCTTAGGGGGAACTAGAACTTTAAATTCATGTAAAAGTGGACAGCATGTGATTTTAAAAGTGACACATAGCTAGCATGTGATTTCTTTAAGTGGCTTGTATTTTTTTTTAGTCAAAATAATAGTTTTGTAATTGATTTAGCCATTTACAAGCCATCAGGTTAAATATTTATTTCATCATACATTCAGAGATGGTGAAATTAACATCTTGATTATTGAGTGATGATTTAAATGAGTTTTTTTTTTAAAAAAAAAAAAAAGGAAAATTACAATTACAATTGTTCCCAATAGACATAGACCAGTTAACGACAAACCACAGGTAATTAAAAATTTGTACATGTACATAGTTTTTACATTAAAATACAAGACTAGTCTTGTACTTGATATGTTAATTTAATTGGAATACAAGATTATCTAGTTTACATTGGTTAATTTTTAAAACCCAAACTGTGTTGTACCTGTTCAATTCTGTTAAATTGTTTCAACATGATTCCAGAAATCATGAATGACCTTTTTTTTTTTTTTAAAAAAAAAAAAAAATAAATGGACAATTGGGGTTAGAATTGTGATTACTTTTCACAGACAGAATAATGGTAATATAACTGTAAAAAGCCTTTACAACCCCCCCCCCCCCAGGAGCCTTGGTGGCTGAGTGGACTAAAGCATGTGCTTACAGTTCACAGAGTCTCTAACGGCACAAAAAACCATTATTGCACTCCACTCCTTACACCTCCCACCTTTGCATGCCATTCTTATGCATTGCCGTTCTTTTGCCATTATTGCAGACTCTTGTTATACAGCATAAAATATATATCTAAATTGGTTATGCTAAGGTTTTCAATAGGAGAAAGAAATTTTTAACCAAAAAAAAAAAAAAAAAACAAAATTAAAAAGAAAAAACAAAAACAAAAAAAAAAAAAAAAAAAAAAAAAAAAAAAAAGAAAAGAAAGAAAGAAAGAAAAAAAAAACGGAAAAAAAAAACGGAAACAAAAAAAGGTGTAATTTTATTAACATTTAATGCAACCAATGGCATATTAATGGCAGAAACAGCCAAACAGTACAAGAAAAGAGGATAAATTGGGACCACTGATTATAAAACTCCAGACTTATTTAAGAGAGGGCCAACAGTTTCATTTACTTTAAAACCAGTAGTACACAGATAGACACATTTAAAAAATGTAAACAGTCTTATTTATCCAAAAATTGAACCACCATTGCAACAAGTATATTTTACCCTTATACATTGTGTACATAGATTTTCAAATGTTGGACTTCTTTGAAACTGGGCTATCTTTTATATGCACTAAATACACATTGATTGTATATATAAATATCCCATTCATTAACTGCTTAGAAAAGTTACAGATGCTCGTGAAACACGGTTACGTCATTCCATTATGAAAAAGATTAATCTTGAGAATATCATATCGTAAATGCCCCATTGCAGACATAAAAACTCTGTTCACTTCATTAATTACTGATAATCATTCTAAAATCATTTTATAAAAGCATTCGTTTTCATTAATAGTTTGATAACAGAAAGCTATGTAACGTAGTTCAATCTCCCTTGTGTTGCTATGAGGAGACATTCTGTTATGGTTTATTGGAAAATATATATGCAGTTTTTAATGTAAAACATTTTTCCATGGATATCAATCATACGAGCTATTCTTGTTAAAAATTATGATAAAATGATAAAATACAAATTTCTGTGCTTTGTAAATGATAAATATTCTTTTTACTGTAAATGTGGGAAGCTAACAGTTTTGATAAATTATGGCTTTGTGTAAAATATGTCTGATGGTAATGGATTTGGTAAAAGCATGTTTTACGTGCAAACAAGCAATTTGATTGAAAATTCAAAATAAAGTGTTTTGGATATTTGATAAAAGGAACATTTGGATTTGAGTATTGAAATAACTTAATTTTTGTCTTGAATTAAAAGGAAATTCTATATTTGGATTTAAATTTAAAACTCGTAAGCGTTTTTTGTCCCACTTTGATTATTATTGTTGATTTTTTTATCATGTAATTAGACCCAAGATATAAAAAGTCACTTTTTACCATAAAAAGTGAAATAAACATTTTACAAAATTTCAAAGAAATTTATGATGAAAATTCGGGAAATTTGGATTAACAAAATCTTGGTTTTGAGAAAATGCTGAGATTTCGATAAATTTTTATTTATAGAGATATTCTTTTTAAATGTGATATGTGATTTTTCTTGCAAAAACAATTTCAATGATGTTAAGATTTTGTTCTTAAAATCTTGTTTCTAACGATATATTATTTTCTTATTTAGATGAAATATGAAAGTACACAAAATCGTAAAATTAAGCACTCACATTTGATAAAAGTTTGACAGTGATTGAAAACTAATGTTGGCATTAAGGACATTTTATGCTTCATCAGAATCAGTTCATCTTCTGAGAAAATAATCAGCCATATCTTATTATAAATAAAATTTTTCAATTTATCTTAAATTTAAATAAAAGTGATTCACTGACAAGCATGCCCAGCACTAAATGAACGAACTGCCTTGGTAAAGTGTCTGCTTTAAGAGCAAATCATGGGTTTTGTTTAAAATTGCCCAAATTTTGAGAAAATGGTGATATGAATTTGTATTTTGTTGTTGTTGTTATTGTTGTAATATTTGGTTCAACATTAAAGAGAACATCTTGTAACATTCTACCACATGCTGAAATTTTTATTATTATTGCACAAATTTATCTAGTTTTATTTATAGGCCGAGATGCACATTCTAGATGAAATTCGTGATCCGCTGATCTCAATTTTTTTGAGTAATAAACAAAGTCGTCTATTACCCTACGCCATTCAACTTTTATATCTAAGCAATGTTTTGTTTTATCAACTTTAACTCTTTGCTATCAGTGTTGCATAATGAGTCTGATAAACTCATCCCAGGGGGGAATCATGATTTTTCCTAGCATCATTCATAATCTTATTGGACTCTGAAACCTCGCACGAATCTGTTAATTTGCGAACATTATAACTTTTTTCTCGCCTTAAAAAAAAAAAAAAAACGAGAAAGAATTTAAGATCTATTTACCCTTGAAAATAGTTAATTTAATAGAGATTTATTTCTAATTACAATCTATTATTAGATTGTGCCAAAATTTGTATCTAGAGTTCCGTGTCGGTTTTACAATCCGTCTTAATTATTATGGGATTCTTGTGGAATTTTCTGATTTTTTGTTTGCTTCGTGTTTAACTCGAGGATTTTGTAATTTAAATGTTATTTCATTGTGTGTATAGTGACGAATGATTATCAAGATAAAGGTTGGAATTATGAAATATTTACGGGATAATTGAAAAAAAAAAAGAATTTGTTGAAAAAATTTATTTTATTTAACATCAAGTGCACTGAATTAACTTTTTTCAGTTAAATTGTTAAAAATTTCGTTTTTATCAAATTTTGGCTCCGTTTTTTGGGTTATTCCATGTATATATTTGTCATATTTTTTTTTCCATTTTATTGTTTACTCCAAGTTGAGTTTGGTTGAGTAATGGTGTGGTAAAAATTCTTTCACTTATTTTGAGGCATTCAGTTCTGGGATGGTGGAGGAAACTGGAGTGCATGAAAAAAAAAACAATGATCTTTAACAAGAGAACTGACAAACATTCTCACACTAGGATCTATTACTGCAGTAGCTCATTTGGAAGAGTGCTTGCTCAGTAAATGGGAGGTCTGGGTTTAAACCCCTGCTGGGTCTGTCCCAAGACTTGAAAGTGGGTAGTGGCTGTTCTTTCCCCAAGCACTCGGCATTATGAAATGAAAGTCAGTTTTTTCAGATGGGAAATTAAAATAAATGAGGTCCTGTGTCACAGCATGGCACAATAAAGAACCCTGCTGTATAATGCCATCAGCGCAACGCACAGGCAAAATTTCTGCACTTTCACCTATAGCTCATGACGTCTTGACTCAACTCACACTAGAATCTACCTGAGCAGGATTTGAACCTAGGTCATGAGATGATTGATTGATTGAATGGGGTTTTACTTCCTGCTAGGTGGTGGGAGGCACTATGGCACATCCATAAGTGTTCAGCTTAGACCCCTTGGCCACCTAGGTCTCCCATTCCAACGTGGAGATTTGTCACGTTTTGTTCCCCATTTTATTGGTCACTTCTTTTCAGATGAAGATACAAGAAAAGTTCGTCAGCTTGTTTTCTGAAAAGTGAATGGTTTTCTATATTTAAAAAAATTATTAGATTATTTTCCTGTATTTCCTTAAAGATGTAGTTTAATGGTACTTTCTGACAAGTAACATTCTATGTCACTCATGCCATATACTACACGTGTTGGTTAAGAGCCCAGGAACTATTTTTTAACATCATCTAAATGTTTTCTTGCCTTGAAAGATTTGTTCTCGGAAATGTGGATGAATGTCTATGTAAATAGCTCTTGATGCCAGCATCTGGCAGTATAATATTCTCTAGCAGTTAAAATACAGATTTGTTTGGGAGTTGAGAGAAATTCTTCACCATCTTTGAAATTCCCTATACCATGCAGAGTCGGGTTGATGAGAAATTCCCCACATATCCTATCCAATATTGTGTTCCTCGGTAAATAATTGAGTTCTAATGAGAAGATGGTTGTTTTGTCTGATGGGGATATTAGCAGTCACATCTTGTGTAAATTACAGATTTCTTCTTTATGTGGTTTATGTGTAAATTTACAGATCTTTTTCCGTCTCTCTTTATGTTGTTTTACGTGATGGCTGTAAATTGAGAGATTATTTGAGTGTTTGTTGTAAATTGAAAGTGAGTGAGGTTTTGTTTAAAGCCACATCAGCATTATTGCAGCTATTCGCAACTGTAAATTGAGAGATTATCTGACAATTATTTATGTATCTGGAATAATCTGTTGAGTAATAAAAGATCAAATGACAAAGATTGGATTGGATTAATGGTGTTTTATGCCCCAGTCAATATTTTTTTTTGCTTATATTGAGGTTGTCAGTTCTGAGATAGTGTAGAAAACTGGAGTGCTGAGAGAAAACCATTGACCTTTTGCAAGCGAACTGACAAACTTTTCCATACAAGTATCTGCCCAAGTGGGATGACCCTGTGATCCTATTATTTTTTTTTTTAATCCGTTTTTTAAAGATTTTTTTTTTAAAAGATTATTATGAGTTTTTTGTCAAGCTGAAGTTATGGTAATAGCAGCAAAAAAGGGGTTAACAGCAAAAAGGGTTTTTAAGGGGAATTTATAATGATTACAGCATATGAATTGTGTGAGTGTGTGCATATTATGGTATTCGCCCAAAAAAGTGAAAATTTTCTTTTTTTATTCTCTCATCATTGTGCAGAGAGACGAAAATTCTTTGGTGGTATTGTAATTAAGTATTACACCACAGTTCATATGTAATTGTTATATGGTGAAATAAACACTTGTCAGACTTCCAAACTCGTTAGATTTCAGATATTTCTTGCACCTAATTATGTTTGAAAAATTGGATTTTGAGGAAAATGAGAAATTTTAACATGGATTTATGGAAAGAACTAAACTGAAAGCAAATTCTGAGTTACAAGTTTTACTGAAGGTAATTTCTGGTAAATTTCTTTCAATTCGTCATTTTTAAAAAAAATTATAATATGAAGTAAGACATAAAAAATTGAACATGGAATTAAGGAGAAAACTTAAGTAAAAATCATTTTAGAAATTGGTCATTTTTAAAGAAAATCGTTTTTAGCTCACCTGAGCCGAAGGCTCAAGTGAGCTTTTCTGATCAAAATTTGTCCGTCGTCGTCGTCGTCGGTATCGTTGTCGTCATCGTTGTCGTCGTCGTCCGCGACGTAAACTTTTACATTTTCGACTTCTTTTCTGAAACTACAAGGTAGATTTCAATGAAACTTGGTCAGATGCATATATGGGCCAGTGCAATTCAGATTTTTACGTGGCATTGTCCTGGCTCCCAAAACTAGGTCAAGGTGACCTATGGTTCCAAAAAACTTAAAAAATCTTCTTCTCCATAAGCAATGATGGGAGAAAAAATCTGATGTGATATTTGGCTTCTCTAGGGTCTTAAGCTTACAAATTGTTCATTTCGTGAAATTTGGTAAAAAATTAGGTTACGCGTTTTTGCGTTTAATTTTAAAAATTTCATAAAATGGATTCAAATTGTTACAACTTGACTATATGAATAGATATTGACATGGGGTTTTCAGTTTTGACTTTTTCGTGTAATAACCTTCAAATAGGGGTCAAGGTCAAAGTTCAAGGTCATGACCTAGTTTGTAATTTTTGCAGTTTTAGGCTGTTTTCTTCAAAATTTTAAGAGATATATAATATCAAAACATTGTTAAAATGTTCAGCATGACAAAATGTAAAAAGGTACAAAGTTTCGTAACTGTATGATAATGCATGTAGGAGTTGTTGCCCCTGAAATGTTATTTTTTTGCTTATAAAAACTAAAATTGTGCATTAGCTTGAAAACTATAAACTTTTTGTATAGGCATATATGTTAGAATATTGTAGGTATTGACATGATGAACATTTTGATATATGGCTCAAGGTCATACGTTCAAAGGTCAAGGTCATAGGTGCATAAAAAGACTGAAATTGTTAATTATCTTTGAAATGATTAACTTTTTGTATTGGCATGTATATTAGAATATTGTTGGAATTGATATGGCAATCATTCTGATATGAGATATAAGGTCTTACATTTAAAGGTCAAGGTCATAAATGCATAAAAAACTGAAATTGTTAATTATCTTGAAAACTATTAACTTTTTGCATAGGCATATATATTAGAATATTGTAGGTATTGATATGACAATCATTTAAATATGTGACTCAAGGTCATACATTTAAAGGTCAAGGTCATGGGTGCATAAAAAGACTGAAATTTTTAATAATCTTGGAAACTATAAATGTTTTGTATTGGCATGTATATTAGAATATTGTAGGAATTAATATGGCAATTATTCTGATATAAGATTCAAGATCTTATGTTTAAAGGTCAAGGTCATAGATGCATAAAAAGACTGAAATTGTTAATTATCTTGAAAACTATTAACTTTTTTATAGGCATGTGTATTAGAATATTTTATGTATTTTTGCAAATGATTTTGGATATATCCTCAGGTTGGCCATATTCTCAGGTGAGCGTTAAGGCCCATGGGCCTCTTGTTTTTATATGTTTTGTCGATTCAGTTTTGGAAGAACAAATTTGATTTAAAAAGTTGAATTCAAGTGTGGGTTTATGGAAGAAATAGAACTATACTAGAAGGAATTTGATTGGTGGAGTTTTACTGGAAGTAATTTTTGATTGGTTTAGAGGTATGAGAAGAGTAGAGTTCAGTATGGTGTTTTATGCCCCAGTCAAGACTGTTTCACTTATATCAAGGTGGTAGAGTATAAAAAAAAAATGCATTTGACCTTCCATACCAGTAGAATTGCTGATTTGACGCTGTAAAAGTACAGACAGTATGCCAGACATTTTTAATTGTTCTCAAAAATTTTAACTTACATAGATGTGTTACAGAAGGACTTACTGTCATTATCTTGCATTAGCCTAGTCCGGAAGCTTGATTGACTTAAGGTTTTATGTTTTTAAGTTATGTTTTTTTCTGCCACTCTTTTACGACAAGGTTAAGTTAAAATGAGCTTTGATTGGTTAACTATATTGCATTTATCTGTCACGACAGTTGTGATCGATTTTAATGTTGTTTTGTAAAAAATATGTTACTTAGTGTTGTGTTATGTACAAGTTCTATGCAGATTTCAATTTAATGCTATTATCATTTAGACCATTCTAAGATCAGGGTTTATTTCAGGTTATTGAGCAAATGCTTTAATCGTTTTTTCAATTCTAAAATCGAGTTTTTATCAGTCATCAAGCAAATGTCATTATCAGTTTTACCATTCAATGTCCAGATTATGTTTTTTCATCTCATTTTGAAGAGATTTCCTTTAAAAATTTGAAATCGAACTTTTACTCCATCCTTTCAGTCTTTTTGAACTAACATAGTGATATGTTGTAATAGTTTGGTTTGTAAATCCAAGTTTTACTAGTTTCATTGAGGTAAGATCAAATCTATTACTATAGCAGATCAATTTACATGGGGTACCAGTTTACCCAGGCTTCAATGTTAGACTTGTTGATTCAGTTACAATTGTTTCCACCCTTGAAGCAGATCAATTTACATGGGGAACCAGTTTACCCAGGCTTCAATGTTAGACTTGTTGATTCAGTTACAATTGTTTCTACCCTTGTAGCAGATCAATTAACATAGGGTACCAGTTTACTCAGGGTTCAATTTTAGAATTGTTGATTTAGTTACAATTGTTTTTACCCTTGTAGCAGATCAATTTACATTGGGTACCAGTTTACTCAGGGTTCAATTTTAGAATTGTTGATTCAGTTACAATTGTTTTCGCCCTTGTAGCAGATCAATTTACATGGGGTATCAGTTTACTCAGGCTTCAATTTTAGAATTGTTGATTCATTTTTAGTTGTTTCCTACCCTTGTAGCAGATCAATTTACACTGGGGTATTAGTTTACTCAGAGTTCAATTTTAAAATTGTTGATTGAGTTAGAATTGTTTCCCTCTTGTAGAATTGCAGACAATATTATGATATGCATGAAAATTTACAGATTGTTTTTGCACAGATTATATCAAGTTTGATTCATTTTCCATTAACCAATAAAATGATTATGCAGAAGTTTTAATATTTTTTGCCTTGACCAATGAAATGATTAAGACAGAAACAAACAAAAAACTCGCTAACAACAAACTTGTTTGGGGAGTTTGAGTTCATTGAAACTAGAGATAAGAATGATATGAAGGGTTTAAGTTGAAAACGGTGAGTTGTTCCGTCTTGGAATAAAAGATTTCATCTAAGAACTGACAGATGCATTCAGATAGTAATTAATGCTTGTCAACACTTTTGACTTATTCTGACATATGAATGGAAATGATATAAATTTTTTCTACAGTTAGCTAGCTAGACTGAACGAGAAATTATCATCTTTTCTTGAACTTTGACCTTTGATTACTAGCAATACATTGGAAATTGAAGTTATTCATTGATTCTTGCATCATCAAATTGTTCTTTGTGTCTATTGCAGATAAATTATTTTTAACAATTTTGTGATTTTTTATTTGAATATTTTTACTGTCAAATATATTGGCAGAAAAAGAAAAAAAAAAAATGAGCATGAACATTTGTAACTTTATCATTGGAACATCATCACTAAACATGCTTTAGCTTTTCTGTAGTTTCTTTCTAAATTGGAGACCTCATTAGCTGGATTGTAGTCTAAAGTTTCAGTTTACAAACTAGCGTCTTTTATCATCTATATTTTCAAATCTAACTCAGACAGGCCAGTCTGTTGGTTTGCTCTCCATAGGTTGGTTATCCCTATCTTTCAAAATTTGATTGGTTGGTTTGCTTGATATATAAAGCCATTCACTCTGTTTGTCATAGGGTGTGTGAAATTTACACATGGTGTATGAAATTTACAAAGTGTATGAAATTTACACAGAGTGTATAAAAAATGTGGCAGATCACTTCTATTTACTGTTGGCTTCAAATCTTAACCAAAATACTCACTGATTCTATGCACTATGTATGAAAAAGATAAATGGAAATGCAACTTCTAAAATATTTTCAGTAAATTGACAAGGGAAATAATTAATGTATTTCGAGTCAACACGTGTCTTCGTCTGAAGTGTCATCATGGAACACTTTGCCTTGTATATGGAGACAGAGAAACTTTTCCTTAAAAGAAGAAAACTAGTACCAATCTTAACTAATAGAAAGAAATAGAGATAAATTTGTTACATGGTTTTTAAATGGGGTGTATGGGAATTTCCAACCTGTCTGAGTCCTTTGGCTCTGAGTGATATGGCCAGAGACAGATGGGAAATTCCCATACTCTCTGCTTAAAAACAAAAACTATGTTACTAATATTCTCCTGGTTCTTCAGTTTTCTCTTCTGTCCAAGAAATGACCATTTCAATATAAGTGAAGTATTGTTGACTATATGGTATCATCTAAACATAACTCATCTAAAATTTGCCGTTTTGATGCTTAGCTAGCATTTACTGTAAATCAATAATAATATTGGCTGTCTTGGGAATTAAATTTGTGTTCCCATAAATCATACGTTTTGATGTTCCATTGAGTAAAAAATATTACATAAGGTGTAAAGTTTATGTTATATTTATATAATATTTATTTTCTAAACTTGAAGCCAAGTATTTGATGGACATTTAGAGGAATTCATTGATTTTTGTAGTTGAATTTTTGATGAGTATATAGTGTTGATACAATGATTGTGTTATGTAAAGGATAATGACAATCTCGCCGTGGGAAATGAAAAATTTCAGGTACAACAATTTGTAAAAAAAAAAAAACAACAACGTAAATCTGAGGTTTTTTAAAATGTATTGATTAGAAGGTAAATATTTGATGTATATTGTTGTATTGCAGCAGCTTTAATTAAATCAGATTTAAATCCCGGAACCAAGATGTTACCTGCAAAATCAATTTGTGACAACGTATTCGCCAGACGAATACAAAAGAATATATTGAACAAGCAAGACATGATTCCTTTTGTGTGATATATCCTTCTTTTGTCTTGAGCACCGGCTGGTAAAGGTTAGGTTTTTTTATCAGGATCAATGAACTGTCATTATCAAATGTAACCTGTATTGGAGTGATTTATTCCGACATTTTTCTCTAAAGGTTGTGTTATAATGCTAAAGAGTGTCTGCAAATATTGCCGTAGTTTCTAAGCAATGATATATAGATTTATTTTAAATATTCTTAGAATTGAAGGTCTTAGAGTATATTTTCGTTTTACAACAAATCAAACCTGAAAAAAAAGTGAATCCAAAATTGATTGATTTTTTAAAAATAGGATCTAGTATACTTGACAGAGACGGAGAGAAGTGTGGAATAGAGTGGATTAATAGTGTTGTATGCCCCGGTCAAGATTTTTTCATTTATATTGAGTCATCGGATCAGGAATGGTGATAAAACCACCAATCTTTGGCAAGCAAATTAACAAACATCTCACACTAGGGTCTGTGAGATATAAATGAAAGCAGTGAGAGTCGCTAATCTGTAACCTCGTATTAGACCACTTGGCCACCGAGGTCCCTCCCTACACGATAGAGAGAAATGAAACAACTAAACCTCATTTACAAAGACACAAATTAACCATTTTGTATGTTAAAGCTGCATTAAGTTTATCCATTATAAAAAAATAAAATTAATTTTCTAAAATGTTTTTTATCAACAGTGTTTTCTCCAGCTTATTAAAACAGGGGGTCATCAATGACCCCCTTACATGAAAAGAGGGGGTCATTTTTCAAAATGAAGGGGTCATGAAATTTTTAGAATAAAAATTACTTTTTTTGATATTTTACAATAAAGGGAATATTTTGTTAGAGGATCTGTACTTATCTGTGTCAATGTTTAAGTGTCTTATTCCAAATGCTACTTATATCTGTAATATTTGAATCAGTAAAATCGAGACAGTATCCCAAAACAGAAATTACTGAATGTCAAGTCAACAGACCATTATCATTCATTATTATTATCCATCCCTTCCGTTATGCCAGTTCTACATATGATTTTATTATTTTCATAAATCATCAAAGGATATCTGTTTAACCAAATTTTATTAAAATCTCGTTTTACATTAGCTTTTATAAGTTGACTGTGAGTCGTCGGAAAGTAAGTTACTACCAGATGCCGCCTGGTCGTGTACAGAGCTCTGTGCAGGACTTTGACAAAAACGTTGTCAAACAAGATTGTTTCGACTTTTCTAATGATTTTATAAATTATGTGTTCAATACAAACATTTCAAAGATTAAGAATATAGACAGATATATAAAATATCAATATTTAGCTTCCTGTAATATGTTACGATAGGAATGTGGTACAACAATACAGAATTTCCACTAAGTACTTTCGTTTTTAGTCGTGTCACCTTTTATAATTAACAGTAGCCGATTTCAATCCACATAAAAATGGTTGCGTCAAAAATAACGCAACAACAAAACCAAGTTGTGCCATTCATAAAAAAATCGCGTCAAAAACGCAAGAAATGCACTCTGGAGAAAACACTGTATCAATACAAATTGGTTGTTATTATTACGATCTGTGTAATTCATTTTCTTAAGTTACCGTAACTCTTATTATTAGCCCATAATAAATGGAAATCCTAAAAGCTTGGGACAACTCGATAATATGTTAATTATCAGCTGATAATTTGTAAAAATTTTATTTATCCCTTAACACAGTTATAAATCATAATTTTAATCAATTTGTTAGTTTATTTAGTGTATCATTGTTTCTTTTATCAGAAATCATGATTCTTTGATGTTGACATTGTCTGTTTTTTGATAAAATATCATTTGATCAATGTTCTAAAATAAGATCGTTGGTAGATCAAACTAGCAGTAGGTTTCCCCTTGAATTTCAACGTAAGTAAAGGTTTTATCATAGAACCAAGTATTACATTTTTCATGAGAGGCATACCTAAGAAAAAATGTGCTGTTTTATAAATAGAATTATACATAGGAAAACTCAATGCAGCTTTAAATACTGCTAAAAAATTTGTTACATTATTTTGAATTTTTCATTATATTTAAAGCTAAATGATGCATTTGTTTAGCAAGAAGCAAAGCAGGGCCTTTCTGTTGATTTTGTGTTTTTACACAGTCAGGCAAACTTCAAAACAGTGATGACTTAGCATTATTAAAGTCAGGTATGAAATGCTTCCCTTCTTAAATTTCATTTGACCCCTCACAAAACCAAGGGGGCATCAGTGGCCTAATGACCTAAAGCGCGTGCTTACAGATCACCACCTTGGTTTAAATCCCACTCAGGACAGATCTTCATGTGAGAAAGTTTGTCAGCTCGCTTGCCGAAGGTTGGTGGTTTTCTCCGGGCGCTCTGTTTTCCTTCACCATCCCAGAACTGACCACCTTGAAATAAGTGAAAGAATTTTGACTGGGGTGTAAAACACCATTATTCACTTACAAAACCAAATGAGAGGGTTTGAATGACTCAGATTCGAAAAAAAAATCCAAAGCAAGGTAACCGAATCAAGCATGATTTATCACTCTAAAGCTTCAACTTCTAATCATGTCTATCGGGGTTGCTCAACCTGCTGGATAGTAACAGATACATACTATATTAAGATTTCATTAAACTTTGGCTTCCGTGGGTGATTTTAGTGATAGATGAGCTGACCACCAGTAGACTAATTAGTCTGGTGCTCGTCTCTCTTTACTAGGGTATTAACGCAATGCCTGCCATTCATTCTGATAGAAGTTATCGATTAGTTGACGCTAAAATACACTTCTTCTAATGGAATTATTGCCTAATGGTCATCCTTAAAATATATCTTGGTGTGAAAACATGAACATTTTAACCATTTGGAGAAAAAGCATAGTTGTTGACGTGCTATAATTGTTTGATAAATGGCAATGTTTTCAACGCTGAATACTGGTTGACCTGAAAAAGCGTGTAACTTTCTCTGTCTGTTGTATGGATAGAGTTTATAGTTTGTTGATGTTTTATAGTTATGATTAATATAAGCTTTTCAATTCTGAATCAAACTGTCAAACTGAAAACATTTATCTTTAAGAAATTAGAAACATGTCAGTTGTGGACAGAGTTCATAGTTGTTGTGGTCCGAGTCTGAAAGTTCTGATGAATATAACCTTTTTTATACTAAATAATTGTCAAGCTTAAAATGTATCTAAATGAAAAAATGAGGAACACTTCAGTTGTGGACAGAGTTCATAGTTGTTGTGGTCCATATCTGATGGCTTTGATAAATATAAACATTTCAATACTGAATATTTGTCAAACTGAAAATGTGTATTTTTGAGAAATAAGAACACTTCAGTTTTGGACAGATTTTATAGTTATTGATGTCTGAGTCTGATAGTTTTAAAGAATATAAGCATTTCAATACTGAATATTGGTCAAACTGAAAATGTATCAATTTGAAAAAATAGGAACACATAGGTTGATGAGAGAGTTCATAGTTGTTGTGGTCCCAGACTGATGGTTTTGATGAATATAAGCTTTTCAATACTGAATAAAAATCAAGCCTAAAACGTTTCTTAATTAAAAAAATTAGATACATGTCAGTTGTGGACAGAGTTTATTGTTGTTGTAGTCCGAGTGTGATGGTTTTAACGAATATAAACTTTTCATTACTGAATACCCGTCAAACTGAAAATGTGTATCTTTGAGAAGTTAGGAACATGTCAGTTGTAGACAGAGTTTATAGTTGCTGATGTCTCATATTTTTGATGAATGGAAGGTTGTTCAATACTGAATATTATTCAAATTAAAAACATGTATTTTTGTTTGAGAAATTTGGAGCACCTCAGACATGTAGACAGAATTCATATTTGTTGATGTCACATGGTTTTGGTGAATAAAAGGCTGTTTTATACTAGATATTGGGATATTGGTCAAATTGAAAACATGCTTCTTTATGAGGAAATAGGAATGCTTGAGTTATTTGGACAGAGGTCATAGATGTATAGATTAATCATTTTTATATGATAAATGATGTGTTTTCCATTGCTGAATATTGGCCAATCTAATAATGTCTATGTAAAAAGTACTTCTGTCAGAGAGCTGAGTAGAGAAATGGTGTTTACTCAAGTTAAGATTCTTTTTATCTTATGATCAAAGTGGTCAGTTCTTCTGGGATGGTGGAAGAGTCAAGTGTGCCTAGAGGAAACTGCTGACCTTTGACAAGCAAACTTTAACCTGCTGCTCAAATGGAATTTGAATTAGGCAGAAAATGTGGACACTAAGGCCCAAAAATTATTAAGATATCAATGTAAATAAGACAATTGATAAAAAATATGAAAAAAATCTACCTTAATGTGTTAATTTGAACATTACTTTTGGAAATGCTTTGTATTTTTTAACGACATTAAGCCATCTTCGGCATTGAAATAAACAATATAATTTTGTTTTCAGCCAAATATTCCCAAATATTTCCATTTAGTACAGAACAAATCTGTACTGTGACTATAATTAGCTTTCTTTTCACCACACTCTTCTTTTTCCTCAAATTTTCGTTGTCCCTTCATTTATATTTTCAGTTCATTATAAACTGATAGTTTATCTTGATTAAAACAAAAAGTGACAATAAATTTCAGATTCCTTCAAATTGAAGGAGAGAATAGGCTGATGAAACATTGAAAAATTGCATGACATTTTCTGATATGTCTCTCCCCATGGTATTAGCTAAAATGCTGATTATAAATTGAGTAATTGCATGACAACATTTTCTGAATTGTCCTCCCTTATGGGTAATCATGTCAATACAGATTGAATATTGCATGACATTTTCTGAATTGTCTCCCCTGATGGTATGAAAATTCGAGGACATTTTTTCTGAATTGTCTCCCCTGATGGTATGAAAATTGCAGGACATTTTTCTAAATTGTCACCCCTGATGGTATGAAAATTGCAGGATATTTTTCTGAATTATCTCTCCTGATGATATTTTTATGACATGGGTAATTCTGTTCCCGGCTTGTTTTATTTTACAATGTGCACTAAGAACAATATGAAACCCTTTGGAATATGAAAACAATTTGCTAGCTGTTTGAATACCAATTGTAATTTCTTAACATACCTCTAACATTATGTTCTTGAGAGGATGGGTTAAACCTGAATGCTTTTAGGTTTTTCTGAATCTTAATCACACAACTGTTTTATTGTCATATTCAATTATGAATTCCTTTCAAACATCAGATTAACTGCCACTTTATTCATATATCTGTACAAAGCAGTGAAAATTATTCTGAACTATAGATACTTCTTTCTTAATTGTGTTTTACATATAAGAGTACCACATATACCCATAAATATATATATATATGTGACATTTTTAATTTTTTTATTGAAAAGAAAAAAATTTATATGTTATGTCTACCATTAAAAATAAGTCATTAGGCTGCTGATGAAAAAGAAAATTAACTGATATTACTATTAAATTTTGTTTGTAAAGAGAATTGAGCCAGAAATTTAACGGTCCACTGACAATTTCAGCACAATGTGTTCACGTAAAACACCTACAAAAAGTACTGAATGATTCTTGTTAAATGGTGTTGTAATTTGCCAAATTAACCAATTTGCTCGTTTTCATTAATTTCTTGAGGAAAAATTGCTTTTTTCTATGTTTCTATGAAGCAGATAAAATTCAGAGTTATGCAATTAGCTTATTCTCGAAGTGCAAAACTAATTATATTGGTGTAGAATATTCATGAAGAAAAAAGATGTATATGAATTCTGTATTGCATATAAGAGGATGTGTTTTGGGAATTACTGGGTAGACTTTTTTTTAATCTCTTTTAGTTATATAAATCACCCCCCCCCCCTCCCTAAACAAACTACTAAATTTTAGAGTAAATGATTGATGAGAAAACATATACCGTAAATCCCTGGATATAAGACTACTTCGCCTATAAGACGGGGTAGACTACTTCGCCTATAAGACGGGGTGGGATTTTCCCATCATTTTTTATGATTTCAGGCGATACTGCACCTATAAGACGACCATGATTTTCAGACAAGATCATACAGGTACCGGTATTTGATGCTACCTATCGGACCATAAACTTTCCACCATTTTTCGCCTATTATTTACATTTTTTGTTTTTAATACTGTACTTCTACTTGTGCATAATTTCTTTGCCGTTTGATTCTAGTTTGTTTTGAATAAATCAGTAAACATAAAAATAAATCAGATACCAGATCATCTCATCATCAGTAATCATATATCTGTTCTGTTTTTAAATAAATGCAATAAACTACATTTTGAAAAAATTCGTTATTGTTTAATAGTTTATCAATCAGCTGTTGAAGACAGGAACCCTGATACTCAGAACATATTGCCCTTTAAGTGTGAAGCAGACAAAGTGTGGTTTTTGTAATTTCTAGATTGTCACTTAAAGTAAACAAAAGGAATAAAATATTGTACAGAATATTTACCGCCTCCTTGATTACTGTACTTACCGAAGCCTTGATGTACCTAAGTTAAACTCGCCTGCCAGCTCTGGAGATAATGTTCCCTCGGGGAGACAATCCTCCATATTTCCCTCAACCAAGGGCACTATTTACATTATTATACTGAACAAAAAGTGATTTTTTTAAACTTTTTATTCTGACAAAGCCTGTTCAAATGTGTAAAATTGCATCTAATAAAGAACTGTAGAAATTACTGGTCTATAGATTACGTAAACTTAAGTAGGATAGGATTGCTCGGTAGTTTCCGTGATGGACAGTCCCAAGTTTCCGTTGCTAGTGGTGAACATTACAATATCTCATGGCAATGTTGACTGCTGCTTAAAACATTGTGAAATGTCTCATACCATGTGATTAGAAATTGACCAATAATAGTTTCAGATTTTCCAGGAGGTATAATGACATTTTTTGAGGACCATAAACAAAATATAGCTCCAAAAGATGAAAGTCATCATAATTATTGTTGTTTGCAGATTGAAATACAGAATGAAGTGTAGTAATGTTGTTTAAAGCCTCAGTAAAAATTGTTCACCTTTATCGAGGTGGTTTGTTATGGTGTAGTAGAGGAAACAGGAAGATCTGGGTAACATGTCTGACCTTTTGCAAGCAAACTGACAAAAAACGTTTTTACTAAAGTTTAAGCTTTTGCCCTGGATCAATAGGGAAAGACACTTTCTGACATGAGGTCAACAGGACTGAACTCACAGCATTGAGGTACCTTGGGTTTTAGCTTTTGCCCAGGTTATTATATTTTAAAATGCTCAATCAATAAGGAAAAACATTTCCTGACTTGAGGTCAATTGGGTCAAATCCACAGTGTTGTCTTGGACACTTTGGGTTTTAGTTTTTACTCAAGTTACATTTTCAAAATGGTCCATAGTTTTGATAATGCATTTCTTTATTTGGCTGTTTACAGAAAGTGTTCAGTGTAATGATTTCAACTGTGATAATTTGGAAGTAATTCAGTTTTATTGTCGAAGCAATTTCTACAATGTCGGATAAAAGCTTTTTATTGAATTACAACTCTGCTACAATCAGAATAATTTCTTTATCTAACATCTGACTTGCTGGTTTCAGAATTTGAAAATTACAGCTTTCAGGAGCTTTCTTTGGCCTGGTAATTGATTTATGTATATAAAGTATTTATTTAAGGAGAATGAAAGGCCAAATAAAACAAATCTTAGTTTCAGGTGACAGGTGTACAATTTATCTTCATTTCTATGGCTTTATTTAGTTATTTAGAGCAGATAATCTTGATTACAAAAAATGTTTTTGTCGTTAAATTTAAAGTCATTTACAAAGTTTGAGGTAGGAACCTAAAATTTATGGTTGATCAGGTAAACAGATATTTTTTTTTTTTATTGTTGATCTAAAGATACAGCTTCATAATTTAATGGACCATATTTTCATCAATGAAGGAAGATGGATATTAAAGCTTCAAAAGACATTATGTATAGTTACCATGGAAACAAATTAAAACATCACATACCTTAAATGTCTCTGATGGAATTTATTCATCTTGTTTTGATGGCAGACTGTACCAAAAAAAAATTTGTTTTATGATCATAAAAACAGAAACATAATATTCAGAAATGTGAAACCGGATTTTTTTCCTGTTTTCCGATGTCTGCTAAAATTTGTCTGTATTGTATATTGTTTTTTGTCTGTATTGTTTAGATTTTCAGGATTTTGTGGAGTAACTTGAATAGTTTCTGGTTTCACAGGGCCTGATTAGATTTGTAACCAGATATAATTCTTTTGACATTCATGACTAAAAATAATACATTCTATTGATGAGAAAACATATACGTATACCTTAGTGAAACCTAAAACGGTCTTATTATTTGAAATGAATTTAGAAACAGTTAATTCCCAGGTAATAATAAGTCTTTTACAAATATGAGTCATTACATCTTTTTGATAAATGGTTGGATAAAGGCTTTTACTGGTTTGGATAAGTTTGAATTTTCCAGAAATTAATTCAATTCTAGCATAGGTTGTTATAGTTATTATTTAGTTTATGATGCAAAATTCCTTGATAGCTGCCTATGAATGTAGAAGGTCCAAAGATTGGATTGGATTGGATTAATTTAGGATTAATTTTGTTTTATAATCCAGTCATAATTCTTTCACATATCAAGGCAATCAGTTCTGGAATGGTGGAGCAAGCCAGAGTGCCCTAAAGAAAACCACCAACATTTGGCATGCAATTAAATTGACAGACTTTCTGTAGAAGTAGGATTCGAACCTAGGTAGTTCATGCAGAATTAGAAATCATTCCTTACTATGGCAGCAAAGATATTGACAATTTAAAAAAAAAGTTGATTATATTAATCATGGTAGCATTGGGAGCCATTTTTCCTAATTCAATTTAATGAAAGTTGTGTAAATTTATCATAGAAGTTATTTGATGTTACCCTATAGATACATATTTATTTCAAATTTTGTAAGTGCAGATCGCATGTTGAAGTTTTCAAAAAATCTGTTGGCTCTTTGTTCATCTGAAGTACTTTTACAAAACAGATGTTTAGAGTTTTTTGCAGTCTATTCTACATAGTATATACAAAATGATTTTGAAAGGTTTACAAAGCACATAGCATATGGAAATATGTAAAACATCTGTTTTCTAATTAGCGGTATAATGACCCTGGCTGGGTAGATGTCAGATGCTAGTCGGAGAGCATCGATGTGTAGAGATGTTTCCAGTGAAGCAGAGAAACTATACAACAGTGTCGTAGTACATTGTACTAGGAGATTTCGGAACTGGATATGACTTTTATAAATTATTATATATGACTTGTGTATTTGTTCTCTGCAAAGGTTAAATAGTTTTCTTTTTTTTCTGAGAGTGAAGTTGTTTTGTCATTTAGTTAATTTTTTGGCTTTTTATAATTATATAGACTTGATTACACTATAAAACCTCCAATTTGGTGCCCCCACTTTAATAAATTTGCTGCTGTCTCTCTTCTTACCACACTATTTTGAAACACAGAATCTGTATCATCCGTAGACGAAGTGCCTGAGTGACATAGGTGTTATTCTTCAAACTCAAGGCAAAGTGTGAAAGGTAGAAAGGACTAAGTGGCCTGGGATCTGCAATGTTTATCTGCGACATTGTTGACAAGTGTACTAGTTAGCACTCTATAGGTTGCCATATGTGCCCACTAATAAAACGCAGATCAGAAACACTTGCACACTCATGAACCACATAACTTTGTGTTAAGATAAATCTAAAAGATTAATAAAAAATTGTTTCATTAGGAATAGCTGAAAAATTGCTGATGTGAGGATGTAAACAACATTTCACTTAAACCATTCAGCTATGTTATGCTTAATAAATTTATTTGATTTAGTTACAAACCATTTTATTAAACCAGCATTTAGATTTATTAGAAGGGACTTTTTAAAATTGAATATTGGACTGTTTTCTGTAAACTAACTATTGACTTTTGTACGATTTTGTAACCACATAACAGATGTATAACTTTGACTTTTGGGCGATTTTGTAACCACATAACGGGTGTATAACTTTGACTTTTGTACGATTTTGCAACCACATAACGGATGTATAACTTTGACTTTTGGACGATTTGTAACCACATAACGGATGTATAACTTTGACTTTTAAATGATTTTGTAACCACATAACGGATGTATAACTTTGACTTTTGGACGATTTTGTAACCACATAACGGATGTATAACTTTGACTTTTAAACGATTTTGCAACCACATAACGGATGTATAACTTTGACTTTTGGACGATTTTGCAACCACATAACGGATGTATAACTTTGACTTTTGGACGATTTTGCAACCACATAACGGATGTATAACTTTGACTTTTAAACGATTTTGCAACCACATAACAGATATATATCTTTGACTTTTGGATGATTTTGTAACCACATAACAGCTGTATAACTTTGACTTTTGGACGATTTTGTAACCACATAACGGATGTATAACTTTGACTTTTAAACGATTTTGCAACCACATAACAGATATATATCTTTGACTTTTGGACGATTTTGTAACCACATAACAGCTGTATAACTTTGACTTTTGGACGATTTTGTAACCACATAACGGATGTATAACTTTGACTTTTAAACGAATTTTGTAACCACATAACGGATGTATAACTGACTTTTGGACAATTTTGCAACCACATAACGGATGTATAACTTTGACTTTGGGACGATTTTGGATGTATAACTTTGACTTTGGGATTGTTTTGGAACCACAAAACGGATGTATAACTTTGACTTTTGTACAATTTTGGAACTATGTAATGGATGTATAATTCAAACATGCATTTATTGTTATTATTCAACATAAAGATTTATTGTTACATTTGGTAAAAGATTGTTGAAGAGGAAATCCATTCTTTTTCAAGTATATAACACAACCTTCAAATACCTACAATATGTAACCCAATTTGTTTTAAAGGGGGGCCTTAGATGGGCAGTTGTCTAAAGAACATACTTGTGAATTACAGTGCCTTTCATGTCCAAGGGACAAACTTGTGAATTACAGTGCCTTTCACATCCTAAGGCACATACTTGTGAATTACAGTGCCTTTCACATCCTAAGGCACATACTTGTGAATCACAGTGCCTTTCACTTCCTAAGGCACATACTTGTGAATCACAGTGCCTTTCATGTCCAAGGGACAAACTTGTGAATTACAGTACCTTTCTATCTTAAGGCACATACTTGTGAATCACAGTGCCTTTTACTTCCTAAGGCACATACTTGTGAATCACAGTGCCTTTCATGTCCAAGGGACAAACTTGTGAATTACAGTACCTTTCTATCTTAAGGCACATACTTGTGAATCACAGTGCCTTTCACGTCCTAAGGCACATACTTGTGAATCACAGTGCCTTTCACGTCCTAAGGCACATACTTGTGAATCACAGTGCCTTACAGGTCCTAAGGCACATACTTGTGAATCACAGTGCCTTTCACTTCCTAAGGCACATACTTGTGAATCACAGTGCCTTTCATGTCCAAGGGACAAACTTGTGAATTACAGTGCCTTTCATGTCCAAGGGACAAACTTGTGAATTACAATGCCTTTCACATCCTAGGACACATACTTTTGAATCACAGTGCCTTTCATGTTCTAAGGCACATATTTTTGAATCACAGTGCCTTTCATGTTCTAAGGCACATATTTTTGAATCACAGTGCCTTTCACATCCTAAGGCACATACTTTTGAATCACAGTGCCTTTCACATCCTAAGGCACATACTTGTGAATCACAGTGCCTTTCACATCCTAAGGCACATACTTGTGAATCACAGTGCCTTTCACTTCCAAAGGCACATACTTTTAAATCACAGTGCCTTTCACATCCTAAGGCACATACTTGTGAATCACAGTGCCTTTCACATCCTAAGGCACATACTTGTGAATCACAGTGCCTTTCATGTCCAAGGGAAAAACTTGTGAAATACAGTGCCTTTCACATCCTAAGGCACATTATTTGAATCACAGTGCCTTTCACTTCCTAAGGCACATACTTGTGAATCACAGTGCCTTTCAGGTCCTAAGGCACATACTTGTGAATCACAGTGCCTTTCACTTCCTAAGGCACATACTTGTGAATCACAGTGCCTTTCATGTCCAAGGGACAAACTTGTGAATCACAGTGCCTTTCACATCCTAAGACACATACTTTTGAATCACAGTGCCTTTCAGGTCCTAAGGCACATACTTTTGAATCACAGTGCCTTTCACATCCTAAGGCACATACTTTTGAATCACAGTGCCTTTCATGTCCTCAGGCTCATACTTTTGAATCACAATGACTTTCACTTCCTAAGGCTCATACTTTTGAATCACAGTGCCTTTCACTTCCTTTGTTCAATCCCACTTGGGAAGATCATAGTATTTGAAAATTTGTCTGTTCAATTTCTGAAGGTTAATTGTTTTCTCTTGGTACTCTGGTTTTCTCAACCATCTTAAAACTGACTAATTTATTTGATTTGAATTATACCCTCTCATCAGATCTATATGTGTGATTTTTGTTTGTCAAAGGTCATAGTTTTCTGTGGGCACTCCAGTTTCCTCAAACTGTGAAGTGACTGCCTCTATTCATCTTGTTTCGTAAACCAAATTGTCAGAACTTAGGTGTCTTCAAAAGATATTTTACACTTTTGTTCTTTGGGTAATTTTATTTTTTACTGTGTTGTAGCATACTATAATTAGCTCACTTTGTGTTTTGGGGAAAAATTGTAGCATACTATAATTATCCGACTTTTTCTGTGTTTTGGGGGAAAATAGTAGTGTACTATAATAATCCCACTTTTTCTGTGTTCTTTGGGAAAATTGTTGAATGTACTAATTCAACTTTTTATTGTGTTTTGAGTGAAAACTAAAACTCTCACAAAATATAATTATTCCACTTTTCTGTGTTCTTTGGGAAAATTGTGATATAAAATGATTATTCTACTTTTTCTGCCTTCATTTTCCCTTGCTATTTTGTCACATGTTTTTACACTGTTTGTTACTAATATACCTTTGCTTAATATTTTATTCTTTTTTTCTTTTCAGGTATGTGAAGATTTTTTTATTAAAGCTTTTAATTTAAATTCCAAAAGAAATTGCAGGTAATTTAGAATTTAGTGAATACCATATTTAATTAAACCAGTGATTTGATAATTAATTGGAATTTTCAATTAGGATGGTGATTAATTGGAAAGTATGATGTTGAACCATATTCAAATAAACATGCTTTGAATCTTAAGCCGAGAAGCTTTCTTATTGAACATACCAGTGCAAATCAGTCATTATTTGTAAATTTTCTATATTTTATTGCACCAAATTTGTTATTTGAAAAGCTTTAGATTTTGGATATTCAGAAAATTCTAAATTATGATTATTTCTAAATTATGATAACTTTCTTTGCCAAGCCTAAGTGTATATTATTAAACTACATATTTCTACATTCCATTGACGAATAAGACCGAGAAATACAGAGAAACATGTTCTAATTAAATGCAGACATTTCCAGTCCATTTAACAAAATTACCTACACTTCTTAGAATTAAAAATTAATACAAACCGTATAATTTTGTAATTAGCATTTATCATTATTTTTGTGCTCTTGATGTTACACTGATACTTCCAAGTTTATAGGAAATTAACTGTTTCAGAATTTTGATTTAATAGTTAACAACTTCGGAATTTTTCTGATGTTATTGTGGATTTAATAGCGTAATATCATGAGAGAAAGGAGAGATTCTGGCGTGAGCTGTAAATATTAATCGTCAGTATTTCATGGCCATTTGTAACACTTGTGAGGATCTTTTGATATCTACCGGGATTGTGTATCGAGTTATAAAGATACAAATGCGTTTTATATACCTATTTATACAGTCTAGAAGTAGAGTATTTGAGGTGTCTTTTATCTTTGATATATCTCTCAAGTGTTAGAGATTGATTTCGGTTTTCATCTGTGATGGTGAATAAAATGGAAATGAAAGAAAAAAAATATCATAATGTTAATACAGCTTTTGAAATAGTCTTAAAGGAAATACAATTTGATTTCAAGTCTTCAGAGAATATAGTGTAATTATTTTTCAGGAGTTCTGACTTTATGCCAAATTTTTATCATGTATCCTAATATTTATTTATTTATTTATTTATTTATTTGTTTGTTTGTTTGTTTGTTTGTTTGTTTGTTTGTTTTGTTTTGAGTTGGAAGTTGGAAACATAACTTTTTAAGAAAAAAAAATTATTTCATTAATTTGCTATGGTGTGGAAAAGTAAATAACTTAATGTGTGTTTTATCTATATGAACTGGTAATTGTTCCAGTTATGCCCCTTTGGTTATTTGGTTGTCTCCCTTTAGACAGTTTTAGATAGTTTTATCACATCTGTTTGAGATATTTTAGGTCAGACAGACTAGTTTCTGTGACATTATTCTATATTTTGATCACCTGTTTATGATGGCCATTAGTCACGAAAAACGTAAGCTAATAGTGCCAGCATTTGTAACAGAGTTATGTCCCATTTTTAGCTCACCTGGCTTTAGCCAGCGTGAGCTTATGGTATGATGCGGCGTGTATGTGCGTGCGTGCGTGCGTGCGTGCGTCCGTAAACTTTACATTTTAATCTTCTTCTCCAAAACCACTGGGCCAAATTTGATGAAACTTGGTAACCATTATGCCTGGGTGAAGCCCTTTCAGATTTGCAAAAATGAAGGAGTTATGTCCCCTTGGGGCCCCATAAGGGGGGAAATAGTGAAAAACTTTAAAAATCTTCTCCTCTGAATGTACAAGAGATATACCATAGTTATTTCATTTATACCATCCCTAGGTCATCTAGTTTCAGATTTGCACAAATGGTAGCCATGAGGCTCAAAATGGGGAAATTATAAGGTACTAAGTGGGAAAATTGCTTAAAATTATATATTTGTCACTATATCTTGAAAACAATTGACTTTTTGTATTGGCATGTATATTAGAATATTGTAGGTATTGACATGACAGTCATTTTGATATATGGTTCAAGGTCATATGTTGAAAGGTCAAGGTCACAGCTGCAAAAAAAAAAACTTAAATTGCTTATTATCTTGAAAACAATTGACTTTTTGTATAGGCATGTATATTAGAATATTGTAGGTATTGTGACAAAGATCATTTTGATATATGATACAAGGTCATATGTTGAAAGGTCAAGGTCACAGCTGCAAAAGAAGACTTAAATTGCTAATTATCTTGAAAACTATGAACTTTTTGTATAGTCATGTATATTAGAATATTGTAGGTATTGACATGACAATCATTTTGATATATGGTTCAAGGTCATCTGTTGAAAGGTCAAGGTCACAGCTGCAAAAGAAGACTTAAATTGCTAATTATCATGTAAACTATGTACTTTTTGTATAGGCATGTATATTAGAATATTGTAGGTATTGACATGACGATCATTTTGATATATGGTTCAAGATCATATGTTGAAAGGTCAAGGTCACAGCTTCAAAAAAGACTTAAAATGCTAATTATCTTGTAAACTTTGAACTTTTTGTATAGGCATGTATATTAGAATATTGTAGGTATTGACATGACGATCATTTTGATATATGATACAAGGTCATATGTTCAAAGGTCAAGGTCACAGCTGCAAAAGAAGACAAATTGCTAATTATCTTGAAAACTATAAACTTTTTGTATAGGCATGTATATTAGATTATTGTAGGTATTGACATGACAATCATTTTGATGTATGGTTCAAGATCATATGTTGAAAGGTCAAGGTCACAGCTGCAAAAAAAAAGACTTAAATTGCTTATTATCTTGAAAACAATTGACTTTTTGTATAGGCATGTATATTAAAATATTATAGGTATTGTGACAAAGATCATTTTGATATATGATACAAGGTCATATGTTGAAAGGTCAAGGTCACAGCTGCAAAAGAAGACTTAAATTGCTAATTATCTTGAAAACTATGAACTTTTTGTATAGGCATGTATATTAGAATGTTGTAGGTATTGACATGACGATCATTTTGATATATGGATCAAGGTCATATGTTGAAAGGTCAAGGTCACAGCTGCAAAAGAAGACTTAAATTGCTTATTATCTTGAAAACTATAAACTTTTTGTATGGGCATGTATATTAGATTATTGTAGGTATTGACATGACAATTATTTTGATATATGGTTCAAGATCATATGTTGAAAGGTCAAGGTCACAGCTTCAAAAAAGACTTAAAATGCTAATTATCTTGTAAACTATGAACTTTTTGTATAGGCATGTATATTAGAATATTGTAGGTATTGTGACAAAGATCATTTTGATATATGATACAAGGTCATATGTTGAAAGGTCAAGGTCACAGCTGCAAAAGAAGACTTAAATTGCTAATTATCTTGAAAACTATAAACTTTTTGTATGGGCATGTATATTAGAATATTGTAGGTATTGACATGACAATCATTTTTATGTATGGCTCAATGTTATATGTTGAAAGGTCAAGGTCACAGCTGCAAAAAAAAGACTTAAATTGCTTATTATCTTGAAAACAATATTGAGTGCGGAAGGTCCTTAGGTGGTATAGATTCAAAATTGTATCCGACATGTCTGTCAGAAATCCAAGATGGCTGCCATTACTATAAATAGCAAAAATAAAAAAATGGCCATTTTGGGTTGATTTTTGTACTGATTTTGTTGAAATTTGAAACATAGAAAATAGATGTCGGGGGATAAAACATATATAACAGGTTTTTCCTTACGATTTTTCGTTTGTGTAATAATTACGTAATATGCAAATAAGGTTTATTTTTAGCCATAATCTTTGAAAATCTTCTTCTCTTAAAGTACGTGGCCAATTGAAAGGATATGGAAGTGTGGAAGGTCCTTGGGTGGTATAGATTCAAAATTGTATCCAACATTTCTGTCAGAAATCCAAGATGGCCGCCGTTACTTTAAAGTAGCAAAAATCGAAAAATGGCCATTATGGGTTTATTTACATGTATATACTGATTTTGTTGAAATTTATAACATAGAAGCTAGATGTTGGGGATAAAACATATGTAATGGGTTTTTCTGTACAATTTTCCATTTTTGCAATAATCATGTAACATGCAAATAAGATTTATTTCAGCCTAAATCTTCTGAAAGTACATGGCCAATTGAAAGAAATTTTATGATTCATAGCGCTTGAAATAATAGAAAATAAGGATTTTGCTAGTGAGTTTGTTTACATTTTATTGATTGAATATATTTAAAAAGAAAAAGCAAAGAACAAATAAGGATGTGCCAGGTGAGCGATACAGGCCCTATTGGGCCTCTTGTTACATATATTCTCTGAGACACACCACACATTTGAAGAGATTGTTGTATAGGCAGATTTATTTCTCGGGAAAAAAAACCTAAAATGTGTTTTTAATGCAATTTCAAATGCAATAACTGACTTTAACTGCTGAGTCACATCCAATTTATAAAAATTATTACTTCCCCTTTTTTACTACTAACCCTGTAGTTACTTTGCCCAACAAGATTATTTTTCTATCGGCTCAGACACGTAGCTCAGACACAGATGAATGGTCTTTATTTCATCAATGCTTTAGTAGATGTTTGTTTTCAACTGGAATAATAGATCACTGTGTGATTTAGTCTAGGGAGAGATCAATAATTCCATACTAGTATAACAGTTTATCTATGTCTGATTGAAGTCGACTTTCAATTAGTACTGTGTTAGTGATATCAATAACGGATTTTTTTAGCTGGTAGCATATTAAATACAATATAAATATGAAATATATATAGTACAACTAACTTTATTTTATCCTCATAACCCAAATGGTTCAATATAGGTGATGAACAATATGGACAAAATGGAAGAAAACTTGGATAGAAAAGTTAAGATATTGAGTCTATAAGCGTGGTTTATAAGAGTTAATTATTTCATGCAAGACTAGTCTGATAAGTTCTGTCTGCTGTTAGATATCGTGCTTAAGATGGATTTTTCTTTTGTACTCTGGGCTTTTTTTATAATGCTCCATTTATTAGGGTTGTGTTGGCTAAGTAGTAAAGGCTTTCGGTTTATAATTCAAGATGATTGATCACTCGCTGTTTGAACCTGGTTAGCTATGTGTGAGAAACGGTTTTTTCTTGGCCTTGACCTTTACTGGTGGACACAACAACAGTTTAGTGGGCAAAATGGTCATTAATCGATGACCATTTTAAGAAGAAATCTCACAAAAACATGATTAAAATTAAATGATCAATAAGTGCTTTGTTTTCTTGAGTCGTCAGAAAGCTTATTTAGAATTCTCACCATGTTTAGAGCATATATCATGGTAGGCATTTTTAGATGTTGTTGCATGGTTTTAGAAGAATTTTTTTTTCAGTACATAAATCAGTATTCTGTCCCAGTTAGAACTAGAATGAATTTCTATGAAAACAATTCTAGAAGTAAGGTCTATGCCCATTAATTGACAAGCCATTTCTTGTCTCAAATTCCTATTTTTTAAAAATAAAATTCAAGAGGAAAAAAATTGTTTTTTCCTGAGCAAAGACTTGCATTATTAATATTCTAGTTGGACTGTAATATTTAAAAGATTCTGTAACATGTTCTAATAACTAAGAACCACAGACAAAATTTAGAATTAGGTTGTCAAAAAGTTTAGGCATGTTTATGACACTTGTATCCTAATCTTATGAGATCATAGTACCTTCATAGCTAGGATTAGAAACTTAATCAGTTGCATTCTAGGGTAAGGAATTTTCTTTACTTGCTAAAGGTCAGTAGTTCTCTCATGAAAATCTGGTTTTCTCTACCATCTTAGAACTGACTACCTTGATATAAATTAAAGAAGCTTAACTGGGGTATAAAAGTGGAAATTACCAAGTTTAAAATCCCAGTTAGTCACATCCTTGTGTGAAAAAAGTTATTACAGAGGTCAGGATTCCAACCCCAGCCAGGTCTGACCAAAACTCGAAAATTGGTAGTGACTGTTCTTTTGCCAAGCATTCAGCATTTAGGAATAAAAGTCACAGGGTACTTCATGGAAGACCTTAAAAACCCATGCCCCATGTCACAGCAGGCATGGCACACTAGAGAACCCTTCCTGTACATTGCCCTAAGCATACCTTAAAGGTCCAAATTTCTGCCACTTCACTTAGTGATGTCTCGGTATAAATGTAATATTCTTGACTGGGACGTAAAACCCCATTAAATCAATAATCATTCATTTGTTTACTCCAGGCAATCTTTTTTTTCCCCCGTCCCAAATCTGGAAACTGACCATCTGACTGTAAGAGTAAGAATATTGACCAGGGCACAAAACGTCTCCATTCGCTGGCTTATTAGACATACATACTCTCAGGTTAAAGAAATACAGGATTCCATTATACTAAAGAATGTCTTTTCATGAGAAAATTGTGAAAAGATTGTGCCAAAGTACAGGATTAACCAACAGTTATGAAGTCATGTTGTCGAGTCGCTATGCGTCTTGTGGGAAATAATATTGGTATTGTTTATATTGATTTTGTGTCAAAAAGTGTGGAATTGATATTTGATTAGTGTTTTTGATTCTTGATTGGTCAACCTTAGCATGGAGTTATGTCACAGTTGTCATGGAAATCAATTTGTTTTGTTATTTTGATTGTAACATATATATTATATAACATCATGTGTATAATATGATTATAGAATATCATATTTTAAATCGGGACACTGACTTCCGTATTTCCCTTCTGCGGTAATCGATATTGACAACAAAGCTAAAAGAAATGGATACATTAAGAAACGGCATTTGATTTATAGTTCAATGACATTATTTGGCATTGTTTTCTTGGATGTTGATTATTATTATTATTTTTTTTTTTTGTCATGACGTGACACAACGGTTTTCGTCTTGTGACTCGTTTTAACAATGCAAACAAACCTGTTGTACAGAATATTAGTATTGATTACATTCACTGGTCATAAAACAAATTAGCATATTTTTAATTACAGTTTCCCTGGCAATGTTCATTTCCTCATGTAGTCATTACTATAATAACTTTATTTAATTTTGTTTTATGAGGGAAAACATTAAAATGAGATTGTAGAGAAAATTAGAGGGGTTAAACAATTGATATAATGATTTGCAAGCAGACTAGATAGAGCTTATGCTTTACTGCTCAATAAAAATTAAAGTACCTGATTTTCATCCCAATTTTCATATCTCTCTCTCTCTCTCTTTCTTTCTTGTACATGTTTACAAGTTAAAAATTAAAAACTTAGCATCCCCCTATAACTACTACTACTACTACTACTCTCTCTCTCTCTCTCTCTCTCTCTCTCTCTCTCTCTCTCTCTCTCTCTCTCTCTCTCTCTCTCTCTCTCTCGTTCTTTCTCTCTTAGCAGACTCGGCAGGGAGGTTGGTTTTTAAAACTTATCATTTCACAGGTTATGGAAAATAATTTTTTCTGAAATCAGGACGATTACTTCCCCTTTTTCTTTCTCCCCCTGTCAGAAACAAAGTAACAATTCATGTACAGCTAGATTTACGACTACATGATGTTGTTATTGATTAACCTTTTAAAATGATATAGTTTGTTTCTTAAAGGTGAACTCTAAATGAAGCAAGCCAGATATTGATGAATTAATTATTGAACAATTATCTAGTGATAGATCTTTTGTTTTCCCTGTCAGATCACAGATTATAAATCTTTACAATGAAGTTTATAGAGTCCCATAGTTGTCTTTATTGATTGATTACCATAGTATATCTAATAAATGCACTGGCAGAATTTCAGTAGAAAGTCGATTGTCAGATTGATCAAGCTTTAAGTGAAAGGTGGTGGTTTCCCATCAAATCATGGATTATCTAGTGATAGATATTTTGTTTTCCCTGTCAGATCACAGATTATAAATCTTGACAATGAAATATATAGAGTCCCATAGTTGTCATTGATTGATTGATTACCATAGTATATCTAATAAATGCACCGGCAGATCTTCAGAATAAAGTACCACTAGAAAGTCGGTTGTAAGATTAATCAAGCTGTAAGTGGAAGGTGGTAGGTTCCCTGTCTGATCAAGAATTATAAATCTTGACAATGAAATATATAGAGTCCAATAGTTGCCATTATTGATTGATTACCATAGTATATATAATAAATGCACTGGCAGATCTTCAGAATAAAGTACCAATAGAGAGTCAGTTGTCAGATTGATCGAGCTGTAAGTGGAAGGTGGTGGGAAAAAAAGAGTCGATTACACATTATAAATCTTGACAATGATTCATATAGAGTCCCATAGTTGCCATTATTTATTTACTGATTGATGACCGTAGTATACCCAATAAATGCACTGACTTGTCTTCAGACTGGAATATCGCTAAAGGTGATTCAGTCTTTGTCAGAAAATCATGTTTTATCTCAATTAAATTGCATTAAATGGATGGTTGGTAGGCATGTTAGATCACAGATTGTAAAATAACGACACTAAACTATACCATAATACATGTATATCTGATGAAAGTGGTATCTTATCAGAAGTGAAATTTGATTTATTGGCGAGTTTTGGGTTGAAGAATAATAGTAACTTGTTATTTTATAAAGCATGAGACATGTCTCGATATAAGTGAAATATTCTTGACTGGGATGTAAAACCCCATTTAATCAATCCAACAGTAAATGTTTTTAATCTCTCCTTGACAACAATATAAAACTTACCTTCTTAATTCACTGACTCATTAATAATCTAAACAAGATGTTGTAATATATTGCAGTTTTCAATTGGCCAGGACTGTAATCCAGGTTTTCAAAAATTGAGTCAACATAGTATCAAAACTTGATGCATTTAATTTGAAATGGTCAGACTATTAGGTCAAAGATAATATACAGATTAGAAATGGGGCAGAACTTGATTTAATTAAAACTGAAGTAAGGCCCAAAACATGGGACAGGTTGATCCATAGACTGAATTTTTGGCAAGACAAAAATTTTTTTTTTGGAACCCTTTCAAATTGAACACCGTGCAGTTGATATGTAGTTGATTTGATGTGGGTTGTTGTCGAGCCTGGCATTGCCATAAGGCGAGACTTAGGAGTTACTTTACTGGTGTTGTTGTAGACAGTGGTGGCAGTGGCGTGTCAAACTGTGGAGTTTATATTAAAGTACTTTTTTTTACTCAATCAAAAACCAACCAGGCAAGACATTTAAATGCATGAAATTCTTGTTTGATATAGGAGTTGTATGGTAATTAAAAATAATTATGCATCAAAGTGTAAAAAACAATGTGTGTTGGATCAATGATATGACAGAAAATTACATATAGATTTGTTCACACATCTCCACGGAGATAAATTTATCTATGATTGTCTTCAATATAATTTGATTATTGTCAGATCGGGGAGTAGATGATATATCCCGATGGAACAATAGTCTCGGATTCATGCAGTAAGAACTAGAAAAATAATCTATCTTCTTCTGGTGAATTGATGGACGCATTAGGGAATATTTAATGCTGCAGCGATATGCAATGGATTGTCAATGCGTTAATCTGCACATTGATTCCTCCAGAGGTGAATAATTTGAATGGTGCTGATTGTATTGTAATTGGAAAAACAAGATTTGTGCATTGAGAGTTTAAAAATGCCAAGGTTGAATAGGGTTGAGTTGCTTCATAATGATGATGGTTCAATATATATAACAAAAGATGTGGTGATCACAAACTGCCAAGATTTAATTGTTTATTTAAACAGATACATTTTCTGTAAATATTAACCACATAAATAAACATAGTTAAAGTAATTGGTTTTCTGTCAATAATTTTCCAAATTTGATTTCAATAGATTCTGGAAGTCTGGTTCTTTAATGAGGAAAAATTTATGATTTTCAGGAATAGGAACAATAGTTGTGATAAGAAATTGTATCAAATTACATCACAAAAAATTCCATAAAGCTTTTTTTATGTTTGTTGTTAACGGCCATTTGCATATAACTTGCAGGGTTTCATTTTCTGATTTGTATTTTAAAATAGCATCCGGTAACAAATGTATTTCCAAAAATAAGAGAGTTGCAACAGATCAGCATTGACTAAGGTCCACTACCAATGACATCATTTTAAGAGGATAAATGGAGTGGCGAAATGAAGTTTTTTCCCCAAGGAGTCTTGGCTCTGATTTAGCTGGAATGAATCACAATCTCCTTCATACAGACTACACTTTCTAAAGAAACAGGACACACACATGCACTCACACATGCATGCATGCACACACACATGCATGCACGCACGCACACACACTTTCATGTTTCCTCTGAAGTTGTAAAAATTGACAAATGATAAATTTTATGTCATTTTTTGATTTGTACTCCTTGCAAATTCAAAATTCAAATTATGTGTTGAAAAAATGAGCATGTTTGATTATTTTTGCCTAAATAAGAAAAAAGAAAAGAAAAGAAAACTAACAGGATTTAGAAATTAATGATGTAAACACTGATGCCTGCTTCTCTTCATTTTTTTTGTTATCTTGTAATAAGATTAGATGAGATACGATAATAATGTCTCATCGAGAACTGAGTCAGTAGTACGTGATTATTGTAAATAACGCTTGAAATTGAAACATTTGTTATCAGAAAGATCTCGATTATGTGCATGCAATGTTATGAGAAATCAGAAAGATGGTGATAATGTGCATGCAGTGTTACGAGTGAATGCACATTTTTTATTGTTTGTAGACATAGAAGTTCCGACAATGTAGGTTAAAGATGCACTCATTGATGCACCGAGATGCAGCATTTGCATGTTATCAGCTATTGATCTAGATAAAAAAAGGTGTCTGAAATAGAGAATATTGACTTAACTGGTCCAAATTTAGTGATCAACAGGTGCTTTGTCTATTTCAGTTTTTTACTCCCTTTTTTTTTTTAAAAGGTTACACATTTTGTACATGATAAACTGGTAAAAATTTGAGTTCACATGTTTAGGAAGTGCTTTGATATTTTAAGAGTGTGTAAAGGTCATTGCTGAAAAAAAGCACTAATTAGGAGTAAGTATTGCTAATGAAAAGCAAGGAATGCCAAATGCACCATATTTCAACTAATTACCTAACTAGGTCACTTCTAAAGTAAATATTCAAAGGGTTATAGAGGGGGAAGTAAACAAGAAATTTATGAACTAAATGTCCCATCTGAGAAGTGATTAGACAAGGTTTTCGCTCTTCCGTGTATGTTGTAGCAATGTTCATGGTGTTTCATTTTCTGATCTTTTAAAAGTTTAGAGTAGAAAATATTGTAAGAAGTTTTAACCAAATGTTTCAAACTTATGTGGACCATAGCAACACTAAAAATTATCACTGTAATAACATTTAATTGACTCAAAACTGTTCAGTCAAATAAAATAGAATCAAAATTTATGATGATAAGCATACTATAATATCATTGAAGAGTGGAGTGGAGTAATGGTGTTTTACGCCCCAGTCAAGATTCTTTCACTTATTTCGAGGCGGTCAGTTCTGGGATGGTGGAGGAAACCGGAGTGCCCAAAGAGAAAACCACCGACCTTCGGCAAGGGATAAACTCTCTCACACTAGGATCGAGTAGGATTTGAACCCAGGCGGTGAGAGGCACTTTGATCCATAAGTGTGCACTTTAGACCACTCGGCCACCGAGGACCTATAATATCATTGAAATATCAAGGCCTAAAAATCCTTGCATTTTAACTGGATCCAGTTTCACAATTGATTTTTTTTAAACATAAATGTGACAAAATTTTAAAACCATAATCATTTCATGAATTGTTAAGATATACAGGATATAGGGGTCATTTTAAGAATCGTTTTAGGTTTCTAACATCAGTTTTTAATTTTGTCAAAAAAGTTTATTTGTAGTTCCATAAGAGATGGACAAAAATTTGCTAAAGTTGTTTTGTTTTTAAAGTCAGTAAAGGAGTGTAGTGAAGTGGAGTAATAGTGTTTTATACCCCAGTCAAGATTCTTTCACTTGTTTTGAGGCGTCAATTCTGGAGTAACTGGAGTACCTGGAGAAAACCACCGATCTTCGACAAGTGAACTGACAAACTTTCTCACACTAAGATCTCTCCCAAGTGGGATTCAAAACCAGGCAGTGAGAGGTGCTGTTAAAGTAAATAAAGGCATGGATAGTTTATATTTGGTATATATGAAAGAGCTATTGTTCTTGTTGTCTACATAAGCCTTCTTAAAGGAAATAAATCAGTGTGATGTATAATTTCATATAAATGTCAAAACACTGTATCAAACAACAAACAAGTAGAACTAAACATCAGAATTTGGAAAACAGTCTCGGTTATTGTTTTTTCATGTGCATTTTCAAGAAATAAAAGTCAGCAAATTATCCTCATGCACATGCATAAACTTACCCCCCCCCCCCCACCCCGAAAAAAAAAAGAAAAAAAAAAAGATAAAATAAATAATAATAATAATAAAATAAATAAAATAAATAAATAAAAATATAAAATGAAGAAAATAAGGAAAACAAATTCTAAAAAATTAAAATAAGAGATACTTGGAAACATAGAGTATGATAAAAAAATTAATGTTCATGTTTTTTAGCTATGGTTTATTAAGAACTCCACAACTTATCTTCATGCCATAGAAAAAAAAAGCAAACAGAATTTGGAAAAAGAGTTACTGTTCTTGATTTTCCATGCCCTTTCTTAATAAATAGACTCTTTCAGGTTATTGTCCTACTAATGCACAAAAATCCTTAATAAGAAACAAGAAACGTAAGAATTTTGAAAATAGTTATTGTATTTGTTTCCCCCTTTTTTTATGTGACTCCTTAATAAGAAACGCAGCATGATGTCATATCGTGTTATCTTCATTTAACACATACCAATAAAACAAGCAAAAATCCAGAACATCAAAATTTTTACAGTTTGTACATGGCATAAAAACAAAAGACAGAAAGGTGCTAGGTTGATTGACATATAATAAGTTTTGGTATGGGGAAATACACAACAGAATTGTTTGCTAGAACATTTGTTGTCTGGGTTCACTTTTTATTTATTTTACCTACAGAATAATTTGTTTTCAGAAAATAAGATGGATTGTCAAAACTTTTTTTTTCAGTCGTTGTTTAATTTTCATATGTAAGGTTACGTCAGTATAATGAATCAATCCATCTCATACTAGCTCTGATTATTTGTTACATGATTCATACACAAGGTTACTTCAATGTTCTCATTCTCTCTCTGATTGGCTACATGCTTTGCATTTTCTACCTGAGGAATTATTTCTTTTAAAACCAGACTATTTTTTCAAAGCTAGTTCAAAATTTAGCTTATAAAAGTAGCCAAAAATATACTTTTACATTTTGAGATTTAATTCATCTGTTACTGCGGCCTTGAGGCTAAGTGGTCTAAAGCATCCGCTTACAGATCAGAGTGCCTCTCATAATTATGTATTAAATCCCACTTAGGACTGATCCTAGCATGGGGAATTTTATCAGTTTGCTCATTCTGTATAATCCAGAGTCAAAATCTGCTCTGTTACCTATGTGATGTAGTAGTAGCATAGTGATAGCGGAGCGGATATTGACTCTAGATTACCCAGAATGCAGTTTGCTTGGCAAAGGTCATTACTTTTCTCTATGTTGCTCTGGTTTCTAAGGGCTTCATGGCTGATTTGTTTAAATTGTGTGCTTACATATAGCAGTGTATGTGACCGTTTAGGTTCAAATCATGCTCAGGCAGACCCTTGTGCTAGAAAATTTGTCAGTTAACTTGCAGAAATTACATGATTTTTTCTGGGCACTCCAGATGTTACATGGTTTTCTCTGGGCACTCCAGATGTTACATGGTTTTCTCTCGGCACTCCAGATGTTACATGGTTTTCTCTTGGCACTCCAGATGTTACATGATTTTCTCTGGGCACTCCAGATGTTACATGGTTTTCTCTGGGCACTCCAGATGTTACATGATTTTCTCTGGGCACTCCAGATGTTACATTGTTTTCTCTGGGCACTCCAGATGTTACATGGTTTTTCTCTGGGCACTCTTGTTTTCTTTATCATCCCATAATTGACTTCCTCAATATATGTAAAAGAATTTTGACTAGGGCATAAAACTCTGCTACACTCTGGTTTCCTCAACCATAATAAAACTAGTTGGAACAAAGTCTATAAATACATTAGGTTACAAGGAGCTGACTTAATATGCTTGCTACACTTTTTATTTTTTTAAACCTTGTTTAACCCAATTAAAAAAACAGACATTATTTTCGTGCAACATTAGTTATCATACCATATTGTTGAGGGAAACAGAAAAAAAGTCAGTTCTTTATGTAATATTTCATCCAACTGTAACCAGATTCTTTGTTGTATAAGTTTTGTAGTTTTTTCTGGCATTGTTATTTGTTTAACCTTGGTGAATAATTTGTTTCTGTTACACTTTTTTGTTCTGTAATATGGCGAAGGTGGCAAAAAAGTGAAGCAACTAACTGCCTATAATTCTTTATCCATCTGTAACTGGATTCTTTGTTTTATAAATATTGCAGTTGCTCTCTATCATTGTTATAATTTTCTCCAAACAAAGCAGAATATTTCATACTTTTAGTGCTGCCATTCTTCTTTTTCTCTTGCGGTCACAGTGGCTGTGCATGCAGAGTTGTCTGAAGTTTGCACTTATTGATAGCAGTGCCTCTGACAACTTAAGTTCGAATCCTGATTTGGCAGCTCCTAGTTAAAGATTAAAGTCAGTAATTTTGCTAGTTTAAAAAAAACAATGGTTTTCTCCTGACACTCTGGTTTACTCCACACATCTCAACTGATTGCCTCTGTATAAGTGGATAAATCTTTATCGTGCTATGCCTGACGTAACACGAGACCTCGTTTATTTGAAGTTTCCATCTGAAAGAACCATGACTTTCATTTCGTAATGCTGAGTGCTTGGCGAAAGAACAGTCACTACCTACTTTTAAGTATTGCGCCACTTACCGAGCCAGCACTCTACCAACTGAGAGTTTTTTTTTTTTTTTTTTTTTTTTTTTTCTCAGCAGTTTACATATTTAGTCCCTAATTATAATAGAAATTTTTGATATAATTTTCTGAAACATTTTATTCTTTATTGTGATTTTATTGTGATGAAGAAATTTTTGATATAATTTTCTGAACCATTATACTTCCCAAATTGTGATGAAGAAATTTTTGATATAATTTTCTGAAATAGTTTACTTATCAATTTACATAAAACTGAAAGTCTTACTTTCTGTCTATCACATTTAATAATGGAAAACTACGTATTATCACTGAGGTTAAAATTTCATGATTTTATTATTCCATAAAGTTTCGTTTGGAGAAAATTTTGCTTAATTGTGATTTATGGAAATAAATCCTATTAGAAATTCTGGTAAATAAATTTGTCAGTTGACATTTCATTTTGTGGTATGTACTATCCCACAAAGAATAGAAAAATTTAACACCCTCATAAATATATTTGATTCTTACAATATAACTGAAAATAATATAGTTTTGTTATACAAGTAATGTGTTGGCAAAAACAAAAATTTCATTTGTAAGGTACAGAAAAAATGTTCCCCTTTAGTAAATAAATCAGTATGACGTTTTGATTCAGCAATTGTTTATTATGTTCTGGAAAAAATTTCCAGTTGTAATGATACATATGTAACAAAAATGTCGAGCTTTTTGTTTTTTATATACATATCCTAATTCCAGAGAGTGGAAAAAAAGGTTAAGATTTTGAACGAAGTTCATGATCTTAATTCTAGCTAACTTTTATGTCTCAACTTTTATATCTCAAACAGGCATGGAAGTCAGATACAAGTGCTAGTTTCTGTAGTACTCCATGATGATGTTATTGTCACATTTCACTTTTTTTTTTATTTATAATATTTTTTTTATATTTTTTAATGACTGCCTCTGTCTCAGTGGTAGAGAGTCTGCCCCGGAAACAGTATAAGGGTTATGAGTTCAAACCCTGGCCGCCAGATGAGACTGAGTGGGATTCGAATCTAGACAATAAAAGGAACTCTGTTCCATAAACGATCACTTTGAATACCCCTCATTGGACAGAGTTAATGAGGTTGGAATTGACTTAGGGAACTAATAACTAATAATAATGAAGAATGATTGACCACATGATTGCTATGTTAAAGGAAAGCATTGTTGAACCAGTGTGACGTGATAATGACAAAGACAGAAATTATTTTGTTTGTTTCAGTCTAAAATACTCAAGGACAATGCTTGTGTCGTTATTCTCACCAGATATAGAATTAATTGCTTTATAGATTTTTTTTCTGTATTTCTATCCCAAATCTATTTTATTTTACTTTTGATGGACAAAATTATGTATATATATATATATATATATATATGTATAATACTATAAATCAGGAAATTAATGCAAGCAAGAAATTAATTTGAAAAATGCGAGGCCTGTTTAATCGCATTAAATTCTTGTCGCATTTTTTCCTATTTCTTTATTCTGTATATTTGTTGTAAATTGAGTTACCTCCCTTAACCGGAAGTTGTTATCGTAACTGATTTATGAGAGCACATTCTCATTTAGTTGTAATTTTTGCTGTTTTTTTCCTACTGGGAATTTACCTATGAGTGAAATCATGACTGATACATCATTTTGAACCTTGACTGGAACATCAAATTGAAAGTACTGTGATTATAAGTAATCTAACATTCTAAACTCATGGGTTGAGGACGAAGATCAGTTGTACACATGCCGACGTGGACGTCCTAATTTTGAATGCTTTATTTTAATAAAAACTTCAATGTTATATTAGAGTATGTTTGTTTATGTTTGTTTTTTTTTTAAACCGCGCGTTTCTTTGTTCTGATAATCCTTTACCACCCTGGTTAATTTAAAGAATGGGTCATCGACACACCTCGCTGTTTATTTAACAATGTCTACCGAAAGTTTGTTTATAACGTGTTTGTGTATTAAGGAAGACATAATATAATAATTTCCGAGTCCATAATTTAATGTTTGTAATTGTAAGGTAAAAGATAGGCAAAAATTTTAAAAATTGAAATTTAAAAAATCGCATTAATTTCTATACGCAATTTACTTCAAATTCGGAAATTCGCATTAATTTCATGACGCATTAATATCCTGATTTACAGTATGTAGGATGCTTTATTTCAAATATCCATTTGGTTGGTTAATTGGTTAAATGTTGTTTCATTCAAATAAAAGTTTGTTTCGTTGGTTGAATTTTTTTCATGTTAGCAATTTTTCAGGTATTGTTACAAGACAATTTTTATTAATCTCACAGATTTATTTCAAATCAAAACACAACTTCATGCAGTACATGAATTTGCAAGAGCTTTTGAACAATATTGTCCTATTGAACACATTGTGACCATCGGAGTTCTAGTTTACAGGCATGCAATATGGCAGATAAACATTACAGACCACTTAGTCCAATACCAGTTTATAGGTACCATTTGTATTTTATATAAAAAAAATTATTTTAAATGTGGAATATTCATATATTTTATGCTGCCAAATTGGTGGAAAATGTCTTCATATTTTTTTATATATCAAAATTCAGCATAAGAAACTTTTATGCAGGTTTTTTTTTTTTTAAAAAAAAAAAAACAAAAAACAAAAAACAAAAAAAAAACTTTTTGTGTACCATCTGTATTTTTTGTTAAGAAAATTAATTTTAATCTGGAATATTCATACATTTTTATGCTGAATTGGTGGCAAATTTCTCAACCTGTCTATAAAGACCATTTTTTTTATACTTTCCCCTGAGTGGTCTTTATCAGTGTTTTTGCTATGGTTTTTAAAAACTACCTTCTACCTTTCAGATTGGGAAAATTTGGACCCTTTTTATGTCACATATTACGCTCAGAATTTCGAAATTCATTTCAAAGATCTTATATTGTGAAAATATCTAACATTTTTGTCTGTCAGAACAGTTTTGGACAACTGGACTTATCTTAAACTATTTGATTGTGTGTCAGTGTTTTCTTTTGGGGAATTTTAGTTGTCGAATTGGGAAATTTTAGTCTTTTTTTCTCAAGGGGAAACTACCTTTATTCGGTAGTAATTTTAGGCAAACAAAACCACTGTTTATAGACAGGTTAGACTGTACTGGTACTGAGCCAACCAGCAAAAGTCAGTGACACGGTTAAACTCGTTAACCTTTCTCAATTGCAGTCAACTAGGACCGCAGTGGTGATCACAAGTCTTGAGTTTAAAGGCAAATGTCTGAACTCCTCAGCCATACGTTTTTGGTTATTGTTGCTTTTGAAATGGTCCCCTTTACATATTTTATCTTACCTGTACCCAAATTTATGGATTTTTTATATTTTTTAAATTGAATATTTATTGGATTTTTTTAAAGATAATTGAATTAGTCTAGAAGTGGATCTGAAGATTAATGATATTGATATGATAATTAATTCAGATATTAAATTTTATATTCAATGTGTTTCCTAATATCACTAATTTAAGAGGATTTAGAAGGATGTATGGATATGAAATTGACTTCAAAACCTTGTAAATATGATATCGTATTTATGGAAAAAACTAGGCTTTTTATTGAGATATATATATATATATATATAAATATATTATGTTATATAGTGATATACAGTTGAACCCACTTAATTGCAAATCAAATACATGTAATAGGATAAATCGTATAATCGCATATAATTTTTAATCATGTAGACTATGCGATTAACCAGATTTTGATTGTATATATATTGCATAGTGATGAACAGAATTTATATATGATGATGTAGAAGATTAAAAAATGGGTTGTAGAATTTGATTTTAACACTATGCTTGCAGATTGATTTATTTTGAGAGAGAGAGAGAGAGAGAGAGAGAGAGAGAGATGGTAATAAGTCCTCTTCTTTTTATTTGAGGGGGTGATTTTACTAGCACTTTGGCAGGTAGGGAGAAATTATGGTATTAAAATATGATGGCGGCAATGTTAGAATTCCAGCACATTTATGCCAATAGTTGCACATCACAATCGCTGTAAATTGTGGCACATTTACTTTAACAGACTGACCTGGTAAATATCTTTGACCTAAAAGCATTTAACATGGCCCTAGCCACCTAGAGCCAAAAACCACTTGTTCAGCAAAAGACTAAGTTAAGGAAAATCTTGGTTGTTTTTGAAAATGGAGCCTGAGATCTCTCAGAAGAGAGATATACAATCATTGAAGTTTGAAGCAAAATTCCCTCAAGCATCAGTATCATCAAATTACGATCATAACACTTTAACAAGTGACACATTTAACTTTGATACATTATATAAAATGGGAATTTTAATTTTAATTTACTAGCTTTTTGATGAGACTTTTGACAGAGAAACATTAATTTTTTAGAGAAAAATATCGGCCTTTATCAATTTTAGAATTTCCCCAAAGGTATTAAAACTGTTTAAGGATTGTTACTGGGATGATCATCGTAAAGTTGAAATATCTCGAAATATGATCTATATGTGAAGAAATTAAATCTGACGAAACTAGGTTCATGTATATGTTTTTTCTCTTTTTCCAGTGAATATTTTATTATTTATTGACTTTTAGAATGGTTTTTAGACTTTCGTTTTAGAATGTTTTTTTGATTTTCATTTTAGAATGGTTTTTAGATTTTCCCAAAAATAGATACTATTAATAATACTCTTACAAAAGCTAAAGTATTTCCATTAGCAAGTTGCAAGTGAGTTGGAGTTTCTTGTTTGAATAAATGACTGCCAACCTGGGTTGACATATGTTTGGCATTGTTTGAAACTTGTGTTTTCATTCTGTACACTGTCACAACTGCGTGTATGGGTTTTTTTCCCCTGAAACATTGTATAATGCAGAGCTTTATTCTGATTTTGAAAAAAATGGCTTGGTCAGTGACATTTGAAATTTAGTGCACAATGTCCATGCAAATTTGGAATTTCCAAATTGAGATGCCAACTATCAGAAAAACAAAAATAAATAAATAAAACACCAGAGAGAGAGAGAGAGTGTGTGTGTGTGAGAGAGAGAGAGAGAGAGAGCAGAATCTCAAGTTTTAAATTGTTATGTATGACCCAAGACCTCTCACTCTCTAGGCAGAGACTTTACCACTGAGCAACATAAGTAGTACCCCCTACAAGGTTATAGAGACACTTAAGTTTTAATGATTGAATCTGTTCTACGATTAAAAACTTGGTATAGACACTTTACAATATTTAATCATGTTTACTCATGATAACTGCCGATAAACATAATTTCAAACAAATTATTTACAAAGCTTATGGATATGATATGATAATGATAATGCAGATTTTGATTTACGGAAGTGGAAATAAAATTATGACAAGAATTTAGCATGTCTATCATATCAGTCGTTATCTCCTATATAGTACATCCGGATTACACGAGCCAGATAAGTAATGTCGCACATTGTTCTACATAAATTGATGGATTCAACGCCAATCAGTAGTAAGATAATAGATTTTTCTGGCTTTTATTTGAATTTTATACTTTGTCGGATTGATAGAAACCGTTTTATGGTTATTAAAAAGGAATTTATTACCAGAATCTGGATAGGCTAAAAATTTCATAACATGAAAAGAAATAGTAATTCTGTTCTATTGTACAGTATTAAAATGATATAAGATTTATTTTATGTGAGGTTTAAGGGACTTTTTTTGTTGCCTTATAGCACAATGAAAAATATCATTAATTTGGAACAGAATAGAAAATCCGAACCTTTTGTACTGTTATTACTGTGATGCACATTTTAAATACAGGGTTTATCTTGGTGGCTTAGAGGTCTGAAATGTAAATTCCTGATCATCGCTGCTTTTATCACCTTGATTTGGGTTCCACTCTAGCAGGCCTCAAATATTTATTTAATGCCCTACGTATGACCCCCTCACTATGCTACAAACGACAGATCCTATAATGCGAAAGTTTATCAGTTTTGTTCTCGAAGTCATCGGTTTTCTATGGGGCACTCCAGTATTCTCCACATCCTAAAACTGACACCTTGATATAAGTGAATAAATCTCGACGTCATTACTCAGGTACTCTCGTTTTATGCAAAGTATTTTTGTCTCTAATGTGCTGGGTGTGTATCTTTTTTTGATATAAGTGAGTAAATCTCGACTTCATTTCTCAGGTACTCTCGTTTTATGCAAAGTATTTTTGTCTCTAATGTGCTGTGTGAGTACGTTTTTTTACTTCTTAAGAAACATGAAATTTCCATCTCACACTTTCTTTATCCTCTTGTCTTTAAACATTGATCATGATGTGCAAAAAAATATGTTTCGTTCCCTAATGTGCCAAGTATAGATTTTTTCCAATTGAAGAAAAATGTTAGTGTAGAAACACGTTTTTTTTCCTTCTTGAACTTCCGTCACCTTTTTGAATTTAAGCATTGATCATTAGTCAGGAGATATTATTTTCCTAACTTTCACTCAAGATCTGAATTTTATCTAATTAATGAAAAATATCAAAACACCAAGTACTAATTCAAATCACCAAGTACATTTAACTTCAGGCCAGAAATAAGGAATAACTGTCAAAAACGTCTTATAAGAACACATCATCGAAACTTTTTCTGTCTCCAGGGGGGAAATTTGAGTTATTAAGCAACATCTTCAACGAAACAAGTATCATAATGATAGCTGACTCTGTAAGATATTTTATTGGAATAATTGGAGTTTTACTGCTTTGTATGGACCTATAGATAGAGCAAATTTAATTTTGATGAAAGAAAAAAAAATTAATATAAAGGAAATAAGCTTACATCACTCGGTATGATATTGATTTTCATGCATGGTATCAAATTCAGTCATCGTAATTTTATGATACACTTTGAATGTAGAAATGACAAGGGAGAAAAAATATCTTAAGGGGAAAATCAATAATCTTCATTTATAAAACAGTAAAATATTAACACGAAAAATGATCTTCATTTAGCTTAAAGATGGAACTTCCTAAACATCAACTCTAAAACAGTCGATGACATTATTATATAATAAGATTGAACTCTTACCAATGGTATTCACATTTTTCTAGATCACTACAGTAGCTCAGTTGGTAGAGTGCTCGATTCTTATGTGGGAGGTCAAGGGTTAAAACCCCAGCCAGGTCCGACCAAGACCTGAAAATTGGTAATGACTGTTCTTTTGCCAAGCACTTGGCATTAAGAAATAAAAGTCACAGGATCCTTCGGATGACACCTTAAAAACCAATGCTCCATGTCACAGCAAGCATGGCACATTGAAAACCCTCCCTGCACATTCCCCTAAGCGCACTGCAAAGGTAAAAAATTTCTGACACTTTCCGCATGGCTGGTGACATCTTGATATAAGTGAAATATTTTTAACTGAGATGTAAAATCCCATTAAATCAATCAATCAAATTCTTGTTTACATTGCTGTCAGTTTTAAAAAAGCTACGTTTATGGATGTAAAATATGCTAAATTATCAAGAAAAACAATTGCAATTTAGACTGGACATCCTTAAAAACAGCCAATCATTGTAGGGCAGTCATTTTGTACAATTGAACAGAGCTCACCAAAGTTCCTGTAAATAATTGCTGTATGCTTTTACAAGTCATTTTAAAACTAATTTTAACAGTGTATTTTAAAAACAAAAATGTCGTTCTGCAACAGAGAAACACAGTTAACTGCAATTTACTTCAATTTAGTTTTATATCTAAACCAGTTTTTAAAAAAGCCAGACATCACAGGCTTCATAGAATAAAATTGTTAGATTCTATCGATAAAGTTATATGCATTTTTATTGGTTTTAAACTGATTCCTATAAATGTAAGGATTCATTTTAAAAATCCATATTCATTTAATTGGCAATAATTATAAAAGCATATTGCTAAATTCTGTGCTGGAAATCAGCTGATTGCATTTTTGATTAAGATTGCATTTGAAGGAAATCAGGGAAATAAAGGGGGGGGGGGGGATTTTAATGAAGGCATCTGCAACAAATAATTTCTTTTCTTTGAGAAAAATAGCTTGTGAAGGCAAATTGTTGTTTAAAACATATAATTAATGGGATGGAATGCAAATTGCTACTTTTTTAATTCAATATACCTAAAGTGTCAGTGTCAACATTTCTTTGAAGTTTTTTAAATCTCGCCATCTTGAGGAGAGTGATATATGATTATAAGTAGCCATTATTCTTGTTTTCTGCCTCCCTGCCATGTCAGGAAGTTTTCATATTCTCGCCATATTGAGGAAAGTGATATATGATCATAAGTTGTTTTTATTCTTGTTCTTCAAGTTAACCTTTGTTTTTCTCTGATTTAACCCTGCCATGTCAGTTGTTTGTATGTATGATGTTTTCATGGTACATATATCATTTAACATGAGTTTTCTTTATCAGTTCTCAATTTGAAGATTGTAAAAGTTGCACACAGAGAATGTAATAATGATATCCTAGATAAGATTTTAGTACAGTGTGGGGTCTTGTTTTTATTGATATGTTGAAGAAAATCAGAACAAGATGTGCCTAAAGGATATTTCTGCCACCGAGATCCGAAATAACTTCTCGAGACTCTGTGCATTAAGTGTGTGATTAAGTAAAATTCTATGTTCTGAACTGGACCTTGGTGGCTTAGCAGTCTACAGCACCAACTTACAGATCTTGTTGTCATTCTAGCCTAGCTTTGAATCCCGCAAGGGTCTAATTCCCAAAGTTCAGAATATACATTTTCTGAAATATTTTTGGTATTTTTTCTGAATTTCTAATAAAAAATATCAAGTGATAATAACTTATATATATTTCAACTATGTATTTTGCTATAATTAAATTTGACAAATTTCTAACAATTTCATTGTTTGAAAAGTGAAATTACATTCAGGTCATTTCACGTGCCGACATGTTTGTGATGTAATCTAGAACAAACTACTTTTATTGTGTGTTATTTTACCTTGTTTTAAATTTATTAAAAGGAGAAATTGCAGAAAGTTATTCTCTCATTTAGGCCATAATAAATTAATACCTAGATTTTCATCCAATTTTTTTTCAAAACGGGGGCGGGGGGACAGCTTTTATTTTTTTTATTTTATTTTTTGGATTACACTCTGTCTACTTGTGTTTTGTGCGACAAACAAGAACCATGATTCTTGAATTCAATGCGTAAGCAACGGACATCTGATGATCGGGTTTACCACCTACAAAGTCCTTATATAATTCCATTAATGTCATGGTGTCTGGAACTTGGCAGCCATACCAGTTTTTGATTGTTTTAAGCCCGGTTTTACAGTGGCAATAATAAATACCATGCTACCACCAATATGCAAAACTCGCTACTTTCGTTTTGAAAATCTGTCTGCAACTTGATCGGACACTAGTAAACTTCTACGTATAATCCTATGACTCACGGAGCACAAAACACTCTGCTTTCGTTGTTATAACGCACAACTCGATCGGAAACCAGTCAGCTTTTATATATTACCTTATGGCTAATGGAGCGAGCAGATTTGTTATAAAAACCGGAATCGAAACTGGACATAAGTTCAAAATCCAAAAATAAAATAAATCGGGGCGGGTGTTAAAAAGGGGGCGGGCGGGGATTAAAATCTAGGTATTAATTTTTTATGGCCTTAATTGAGTTTTCTTTAAAATTTAATTGTAAGCATTGAATTGAGTTGTCTTTAAAATTTAATTGTAAGCATTGAATTGAGTTGTCTTTAAAATCTAATTGTAAGCTTTGAATTGAGTTGTCTTTAAAATTTAATTGTAAGCATTGAATCTGATTTTCATTCGGGTCATTGAGAAATAACCAGCACACTTTTGGATAATTTACTTTGCTTTGTGTATAGTGTCCATTCAGGTTATTTTTAAATAACCCAAATGAAAATCAGATTTCATGCTTAAATATGATATTTTCATAAAATTGCATACAAAAATTTACTTTCAAAATTCCAAATATCTTTGCTTGACTTTGTGTATAGTGTCCATTCAGGTTATTTTTAAATAACCCAAATGAAAATCAGATTTCATGCTTAAATATGATATTTAATAAAATTGCATACAAAAATTTACTTTCAAAATTCCAAATCTCTTTGCAGGACATAGTATATAAAAAGATATCTGGTAGCCTGGATCCCCCCACCCAAAAAAAAAATAAATAAATAAATAAATAATTATGATAATAATAATAATAATAAATAAAAGAAAAAAAGAAAAGAAAAAGAAATAAATAAATAATAAAATATAAATAATAAAAAAAGATTAAATAAATAAATAAATAAAATAAAATAAAATGAAAAAATTTGTAAGAGCAAATTTGTACTGAGATAACACTGTTTAACTAAAACTTGCCTATCAAAGAAAAAAAAGACGCACTTATTCTGTTAAACAGACAATTAACCTGTGCAAAAGGTGATTATACCTGCTTAAATGTTTTATCACGTAGGCAGTGGATAAAAATAGAAAAGATAAAAATTCTTTCTTATTACCTAAATAATAATAAAAAAAAATAAATACCAAATTGTCAAATCTGATAGAGAACAGATCCAGCATCAAGCAGGTGTGATATTTTTCAAAGAAGATGAAAAAATGTTTCCAAATTACATTTCTGTTTCCTCTTAGTCTACTTCTTGTAAAACATATTAATTGTGTTTATTTTATCTTTGCTCCGATTGAACATGTTTTCATAATATTATGGAGATCTTTGTCAAGTTTCGTTAGGAAGAAAAAACAAAATTGTAATAAATAGAATACGTAATAATCTAATACACATCTTGTATTTGTCTTATATTGAGTGTTGAAGAGTGAAGATGAACAAAACTTCAAAATTCTGATTCTTTTTAGAATATCTATTTGGATTTTTGCAAAGGTTAGAGATCATTTATAAGTTTTATAAGTTGAAACTTAATTAAAAATTGTCTAAATTTTTTTTTTTTTTTTTTTTTTTATTTTTTTTTTTTTTTTGTGGTCGATTATAATAAACAGCACAGTCATCTAACAGATATCTTGAATTTGTAAAAATTGTTGAGTGTTGAGAGCTTATG